>JARQOD010000005.1:99238029-99365034 GCA_033576555.1 Oophaga sylvatica
CCCCCCTGTGGTTGGTGGCTGGGCCCCACCATGCCCAAAAAAACCCGGCACCGAGTTATCATCATATGAGATGCGTTGCGGTGTGTGTCCATCGGCACTGGCTCACCCGCCTCTTCAGATTGAGAGAGACACAGCTGTTGCGCATCACTGCATACTCCCTCTTCTTCAAATTGCAGAATGCTGCTTGCCTGTGCCCGTGTTTGCGAGCCAACAGATTCTGAGAACAGAAGCAGAGACTCAGCTGGCTCCTGTACAGAACTCTCTGACTGCCTGGGCAATTTGACAGGCGGTGAACAGACAGATGGTTGCTCAACAGTGTTGTGTTCCTGAGAGGAGGTGGAAGGAATTGAAGTCGATGCATTGGCTGCCATCCAACCAACAACGGCTTCAATTTGTTCTTCCCGCAGCAGGGAGGCACGCCGAGCTCCTACCAAAGTGCGCATAAAGGAACGCTCACGGGGAAAACTGGTGGATGCTGTGTCACTGAGGGCGGCAGCAGCCACAGAATCCCCACGTCCTCTCCCTGCTGAAACTCCACGGCCACGACCATGTGCCTTACTCACTGACTTCTTCATCTTGGTAGATTGATAAAGAAAGTCAGAAAAGTTATAAGGCCTAAGTGTGGTTATTACGCAGAGACTGAAGTGAACACTGAAACACAACTGTTCACAATCTGTGAAAGGCTACTCCTTTGTCTACTTCTATAGTGTTTGCAACCAATGTATTGGATACGGATGGAAGCGCATCACACATAGATTATATTTATTTTAAATGGAATGGAGCAGAACCAATTGGAGAGAAATGACAAGGATGAGGAACTGAGACACGCTCAGCAGAGTACAAGCAGCAGTGCTTGAACAAGTAACTGGAGCGTGATGTGCACTCAAAAAATAAAAAACACAGACTGAAGTGAACACTGAAACACAACTGTTCACAATCTGTGAAAGGCTACTCCTTTGTCTACTTCTATAGTGATTGCAACCAATCTATTGGATACGGATGGAAGCGCGTCACACTAAAATTTAAATTGCATGGAGCAGCAAGAATTACAATGAAGAAAAAAAAAGAGTCTGTGAGTGACACGTGCAGATGCCTACAGATAGCGTTGCATGCAGAGCAAACTGCAGCGTCACCTGCACTCACACACACCTTGCAGAGCTGTTAAAACAACACTGCAGGCAAAAGGAAGCTTTACACAGCGGTTGGTGCTAGCCTGCCTAGAGCACAGTACACTAAATCGCAATCTCTAACTGTCCCTCAGAGTCAGCACAGCAGCGTTCTGTCCCTTACTAAATTCACAGCACAGTGACGCTAAAATGACGGCGGCGCCTTTTATAGTGCATTCTGACATCATTTCAGCATCCAATCACAGCCATGCCATTAGTTAACATGACCGCAGCAGTACAGGATGTGCCCACACTTCTTAGGATTCCTCATTGGCTGACTAAAATCACATTGCCTCTCAAAGAATTATGGGAACTTCCGATTCCAGTATACGATATATGGAAAATATCGGAACTAAGTATCGAAAGTCCGATACAGCTAATATCTGCCGATACCCGATACTTGCGGTATCGTATCGCTCAACACTACCCATAACACACTGGAGCATCATCCATGGGGCCCATCATATACTGGATCATTCTAAATGGGGGGCATCAGACACTGGAGCAGCATTTACAGGGCCCATTCTACACTGGAGCATAATAAATGGGGCCCATTATATATGGAGCATTATTTTTGGCCCATATGACACTGGAGCATCATCCATGGGGCCCATCATATACTGGAGCATTCTAAATGGGGCAGATCAGACACTGGAGCAGCATATCCGGGGCCCATTACACACTGGAGCATTATAAATGGGGCCCATTATATATGCAGCATTATATTGGCCCATAAGACACTGGAGCATCATCCATGGGGCCCATCATATACTGGAGCATCATATACGGTTCCTTATTTATGGGGCATGATATAGGGTATGGAGCATCATATGGAGCACATATGGGGCCTATTCTGTGTGGAGCATTATATGGAGCCCATTCTGTAGGGAGCAATATACTGTATGGAGCTTTACATGCGACTCATACTGTTTGGAGCAATATGTGGGGCTCATTCTACTCTATGGGGACCGTCCTATACTGTATGGCACATTACATGGGGACCATGATATACTGGAGCATTATGTGGAGCTCATCATATACTGTATGGAACATTATATGGGACAAATTATGTATGGAGCAATATATGGGGCTCATTATTCTGTATAGCGCACTATGTGGTGGCCATAATACTGTATGGAGGAATATACTGTCCGGTTTTTGAGCTATTGTAGATTTTAAAATAGATATCAGTCATGTCATGTAAGAAGTGAAGTTTTTGTCATTGTACTATACCTATATTCTGTGCCGGATCGGAGCATCATGAATTGTGGTATGTGTTATAGGGGCGCACTTACACTCTTAGGCCCGGGGCACACGAAAACCTACAGGATCTACAGCGAAGACATCCAGATGTCCTTCAGACTGGAGAAGTGCTGCCGCTTAATAAAAAGAGAGGCAAGGTAGTTAAGACTGATGGAGTGGAATTACCAGCAGGGCACATAGCAGATGTACAGACATGCTACAAGTACCTTAGAATGACACAGGAATACGGTAACCATGATGAGGAGCTAAGGAAAGCAGCAACAAATACCATCAAAGGTTAAGACAGGTCCTGAAAACCTAGATCAATGGGAAGAATAAAAACCTCTCCATCAATACATATGCCCTGCCAGTAATCAGATACCCTGCTGGCAAAGTGTGCTGGCCAAAAGAAGAGATGGAAGCTGCAGATGTGAAGACACGAAAGCTCCTCACAATGCATGGAGGTCTTCTCTACCCTAAGTCTAACACGCAAAGATTGTACACCAACAGAAAGGAGGGTGGTTGAGGCTTGATAAGCATCCAAGCCACCATCACGGATGAAACAAGGAGTATCCAGGAATACATCAGAAAAATGGCAGCAAAAGATGAGATGCTGAGAGAAAGCCTAAGGCAGCAACAACAACAGATATGGAACGAAGAACAGGAATATGAAGCGTCATGGCAAGACAAGTCACTGAATGGGATGCACCATCGACAGATATTGGAGGTGGCTGTCATGGAGAAATCCTACCAATGGCTGGAGAAAGCTGGACTCCGAGACAGCACAGAGGCACTAATCATAGCGGCACAAGAGCAAGCACTAAGTACTAGATCCATAGAAGCAGGAATCTACCACACAAGACAAGACCCAAGGTGCAGACTATGCAAAAGAAACCTGAGACATACTATAGTCCAACATATAGTGGCAGGATGCAAAATGTAATTAGGAACAGTGTAAACTGAACGCCAAAACCAAGTAACGGGAATTGTATATAAGAATATCTGCACAGCATTTGGGCTAAGTCCCCTAAGTTCAGGTGGGAGACCCCAGAAAAAGTGATGGAGAATGAAAGGGCTAAAATCCTGTGGGACTTCAAGATCCAGATGGATAAGCAGGTGTTGGCTAACCAACCAGACATTGTGATAGTAGACAAGGATCAGAAGTCAGCAATGATAATAGATGTGGCAGTGACAAGTTACAGTAACATCAGAAAGAAGGAATATGAGAAGCTGGAGAAATACCAGGGCCTCAATGGAGAAATGGAGAAGATGTAGAACGTGAAGGCAACAGTGATTCCAGTGGTGATAGGAGCACTTGAAGCAGTGACCCCTAAGTGGGGAAAATGGCTATGACAGGAGCAACATCTGAACTCTCTGTCCAGAAAAAGTCCAATGCTGGGAACAAATAATATCCTGAGCAGAACCTTCAAACTTCCAAGCCTCTGGTAGATGATCTGAGAATTAGAGAGGACAAAAAAGACCACTCCTATTGGGGGTGAGAAGGAAGTTTTTATATACAGTACAGACCAAAAGTTTGGACACACCTTCTCATTTAAAGATTTTTCTGTATTTTCATTACTATCAAAATTGTACATTCACACTGAAGGCATCAAAACTATGAATTAACACATGAGGAATTATATACTTAACAAAAAAGTGTGAAACAATAGAAAATATGTCTTATAGTCTAGGTTCTTCAAAGTAGCCACCTTTTGCTTTGATTACTGCTTTGCACACTCTTGGCATTCTCTTGATGAGCTTCAAGAAGTAGTCACCGGAAAAGGTCTTCCAACAATCTTGAAGGAGTTCCCAGAGATGCTTAGCACTTGTTGGCCCTTTTGCCTTCACTCTGCGGTCCAGTTCACCCCAAACCATCTTGATTGGGTTCAGGTCTGATGACTGTGGAGGCAAGGTCATCTGGTGTAGCACCCCATCACTCTCCTTCTTGGTCAAATAGCCCTTACACAGCCTGGAGGTGTGTTTGGGGTCATTGTCCTGTTGAAAAATAAATGATGGTCCAACTAAACACAAACCGGATGGAATAGCATGCCGCTGCAAGATGCTGTGGTAGCCATGCTGGTTCAGTATGCCATCGATTTTGAATAAATCCCCAACAGTGTCACCAGAAAAGCACACCCACACCATCACGCCTCCTCCTCCATGCTTCACGGTGGGAACCAGGCATGTAGAGTCCATCCGTTCACCATTTCTGTGTCGCACAAAGACACGGTGGTTGGAACCAAAGATCTCAAATTTGACTTATCAGACCAAAGCACAGATTTCCACTGGTCTATTGTCCATTCCTTGTGTTCTTTAGCCCAAACAAGTCTCTTCTGCTTGTTGCCTGTCCTTAGCAGTGGTTTCCTAGCTATTTTACCATGAAGGCCTGCTGCACAAAGTCTCCTCTTAACAGTTGTTGTAGAGATTTGTCTGCTGCTAGAACTCTCTGTGGCATTGACCTGGTCTCTAATCTGAGCTGCTGTAAACCTGCGATTTCTGAGGCTGGTGACTCGGATAAACTTATCCTCAGAAGCAGAGGTGACTCTTGGTCTTCCTTTCCTGGGGCGGTCCTCATGTGAGCCAGTTTCTTAGTAGCGCTTGATGGTTTTTGCAACTGCACTTGGGGACACTTTCAAAGTTTTCCCAATTTTTCGGACTGACTGACCTTCATTTCTTAAAGTAATGATTATTATTGGCCACTCGTTTTTCTTTACTTAGCTGCTTTTTTCTTGCCATAATACAAATTCTAACAGTCTGTTCAGTAGGATTATCAGCTGTGTATCCACCAGACTTCTGCACAACACAACTGATGGTCCCAACCCCTTTTACAAGGCCAGAAATCCCACTTATTAAACCTAACAGGGCATACCTATGAAGTGAAAACCATTTCCGGTGACTACTTCTTGAAGCTCATCAAGAGAATACCAAGAGTGTGCAAAGCAGTCATCAAAGCAAAAGGTGGCTACTTTGAAGAACCTAGAATATAAGACATAATTTCAGCTGTTACACACTTTTTTGCTAGAATATAATTTCATGTGTTAATTCATAGTTTTGATGCCTTCAGTGTGAATGTACAATTTTCATAGTCATGAAAATACAGAAAAATCTTTAAATGAGAAGGTGTGTCCAAACTTTTGGTCTGTACATATATATATATATCTATATTTATATATATATATATATATATATATATATATATATATATATAAATATAGATATATACATACTGTGTATATATCTATATATATATAGATATATATAGATATATATTCCCCATCCTGGTATATATGTCCCCTTTTCTGCCTGGGTGCTGTCCTGGTATATACTCTATGTTCCCCATCCTGGACTCCTCCTGATATATGTTACTTGTTCTACAACTGTTTGTTAATGTATATAAAAAAATAAACAATTATACTCACCTCTCACCCACTCCCACGCCGCTCGGAGTTCTCTTCTGAAGCCAGCAGCTGACTTCAGCATGCAAGCAATGGGAGCGCATGATGTCACTGTCATGCACCTCAAGTCACATGCACACACCGACTCCAGCTGCTGGGTTCTGAATGGACAGCAGTGCGTATTGCTACGCACGGACCCGGATATTAAGCTCTGTATTACAATCATTTGATTCCCCATGGCTGTGTGTCCACTAGCAGGGTCTGTCTTTTTCAGCCCTGATCACTTAACAAATTAGAAGGGTTTAATACTAGAGGTTAGGACCGTCCCGAATAGGGCCACCATGACCTGGTGGGATGGCTTTTAAATTGTTTTAATCAAAATTATGTTTGCTAAGCAGCTTATATTATTTTCATGCACTATTGCTGATTATTTATTTACTGAAGGGTATTTGCTTATATGAATTTATGTTGGATTTTATGAAAAGTGTGGTCCAGTCCTATCTCTCTTCTATAGTGAGTCATTTAAAACAAAGTTGGTGAAGCCATCAAATTCAAATTTCAAAAGACCAGCTAATCTCTACTTAGTATGGCATTTTTCTTTATATAAAAATCAGGCTAAATCACTGTTAATGAATATGAATCCATTCTAACATACTAAACACAAGTTTGTTGATTCTAATCAACTTATATTTCATATTTTACTTGTCATTAGATGCACTTTATTTATATCTGCAGAGCGCTGTAGAGACACATAAAAATAAATAGAGCTGACAGTTATTGACACTTTCATTAAACTGTAAAATGTAAGCTTATTTATTGCTAAATTATCACCAATGTCTTGTGTTGCTTGTCAGCACAGTAATTTCTCACTTACAAGCAAATAAAATTCAATCTCTCTTAAGACAAGTTGTTGATAGGAAACAAAGCAAATCCATCCAAGCAAAGTCTCTGGAACAATCGGCTGCTTGTATATTGTAGAAGTAGATGGGTATCCCACCAAAACCACTCAACCTCAATACATCATTTTATGTTGCCTACTGGAGATGTACTGTATATTGGTTCACTTACAGTCATGTACATAAACAAGACTGCTGAACCATTCTGTTGACCCCCAGACAGACGGATGACTCAGGACAGCTACAGGAAAAGAAAAGAAACTTTATTCTTGCGCTACCTGAACTTGTCCCTGTGTCTTGGTCCCTGGTCTGTGTTGGGTAAGTGTGTCTACAGATCATTCGATCTGTTCATAGTAAGTGGGTCAATTGCAGGCTCCCTCATTGGCCCAGATCACAGCATGATAACCCCTCTCCTACAGTGGGTAAGTCAATGTATCACTAGGAAAATGGAAAACTGGATTCAGAACCTGCGTGTATAATGTCCTTCCACTCATTTATCGCCCTGTCAAAAGTTTTTTTCTAATATCTAATCTGTGTCTCCTCCCATTCAGTTTCATCCCATTGCTTCTAGTCTTTCCTTGTGCAAATGAGAATAAAGATGATCCTTCTACAATGTGACAGCCCTTGAGATATTTGTAGACAGCTATTAAGTCTCCTCTTTTTTTTTTTTTTGCAAGCTAAACATTTCCAAATCCTGTAACTGTTCCTCCTTTGCAGACCTGTCACCATTCCGGTCGCTCTTCTCTGAACTTGCTCTGATTTGTTGAAAAAAAAAACAGCAAAGCTCAAGAACAGCCTTTAGAAAGACTGTTAATATGATGGTTCAGCATCAGCACCAGTATCAATACTAGAGGACACTGATTAGTTAAACTGTGCACACACTGACCTGGATAACGGCTCTCCCTCCAATCAGAACTTTCTCTGGGCTTTGTAATGGTGTCATTGAGGCGAGCACGGCGAAGCCAGTCTTATTATAACCTCTGATGAGGTAATGCGGCCAGCCAATCACAGTAATGCCACTACCAAGATGACTATGGTATTACGGTGATTGGCAGGCAATCCTCACATGCTTATTAATAATAATAATAATAATAATAATAATATCTTTATTTATATAGCGCCATCATATTCCTCAGCGCTTTACAGTTTAACAGTTTCAAAACACAAGTCATAAGTAACAATGTTAACAATACAATAATTAAAGCAAAATAAGACGACCCTGCTCGTGAGAGCTTACAATCTACAATGAGGTGGGGGAGATACAAAGTACAGGTGTGTATATACAATGGTGCATTTACAATGATGGTCCAGCCATCTTGGGGGAGTGAGGGATGGATGGAGATAGTGAATCGGCTACACACACACACTTTTTACACATAGAATGACATTGATTAGTGAATGTGATAGGCGGTTCTCAACAGAAGTGTTTTGAGGGAGCGCCTGAAACCATGCAAATTGTGGATAGTCCTAATTTCCTCGGGTAGAGCATTCCAGAGGATTGGCGCAGCGCGGGAGAAGTCTTGGAGTCGGGAGTGGGAGGTACGGATTAGTGCAGAGGTTAGTCGAAAGTCGTTTGCAGAGCGCAGCAGTCGGTTAGGCCGATAGATAGAAATGAGGGAGAAGATGTAGGGGGGTGCTGCACTGTGGAGAGCTTTATGGGTGAGAACCAGTACTTTGAATTGGATCCTATAATGAATGGGCAGCCAGTGTAAAGACTGGCGAAGAGCGGACGCGTCCGAGTACCGATTAGCCAGATGGATGACCCTGGCTGCTGCATTAAGGATGGACTGGAGAGGGGATAGTCGAATAATGGGGAGGCCAAGTAATAGAGCATTGCAGTAGTCCAGGCGGGAGTGGATCAATGCTACAGTGAGGGTTTTTGTTGTTTCCATGGTGAGAAAAGGGCGGATTCTAGAGATGTTCTTTAGGTGTAGGCGGCAAGAGCGGGCAAGAGATTGTATATGGGAGGTGAAGGAGAGATTGGTGTCAAACATAACACCCAGACAGCGAGCCTGCTGCCTGGGTGTTATTATGGTGCCGCCCACGGAGAGGGAAATGTCAGATTTAGGGAGGTTAGTAGACAGCGGGAGCAGAAGAAGTTGAGTTTTGGAGAGGTTAAGTTTCAGATAGAGAGCGGACATGATGTTGGAGACTGCCGACAGACAGTCGGTGGCGTTCTGTAGTACAGCGGGGGTAAGGTCGGGGGATGACGTGTATAGTTGTGTGTCATCAGCATAAAGATGGTACTGAAAGCCAAATCTGCTGATGGTCTGTCCAATTGGGGCCGTGTAGAGAGAGAAGAGAAGGGAGCCAAGGACTGAGCCCTGGGGTACACCGACAATGGCTTGTAGATTTCTGAATGTATGGTAGGTAGGAGTGCGCTGGGGTGGTCGAGGATTTGTGAGGATGAAGGAGAGAATGTTGTGGTCAGAGAGTGGAAGCGGTGAGTTATTTAGGTGGGAGA
This sequence comes from Oophaga sylvatica, assembly GCA_033576555.1. Classification (NCBI taxonomy): domain Eukaryota; kingdom Metazoa; phylum Chordata; class Amphibia; order Anura; family Dendrobatidae; genus Oophaga; species Oophaga sylvatica. Next base: position 99,247,193 of record JARQOD010000005.1, read on the forward strand.
TTGAACAGAGGCGGACAAAGACCAGGTCAAGGGTGTTGCCATCCCTGTGTGTCTCAGAGGTTGAAAGCTGTGAGAGGCCTAGAGAAGTGGTTAGTGATAGAAGCTGAGATGCAGATGTGGAAGTAGGGCTGTTAATGGGATGTTGAAGTCTCCAAGGATAATGGTTTGTAGTTCTGAGGACATGAAGTGCGGCAGCCAGCCTGAGAAGTGGTCAAGGAACTGGGTGGGCGAGCCTGGGGGCCGATATATGACCGCTAGTCTGAGGGAGAGGGGATGGAAGAGCCTTATGGTGTGGACCTCTAAAGAAGGGAATGAGAGTGATGGAATTGGGGGATGACCTGGAAAGTGCATTGTGGGGACAGGAGTATGCCAACTCCACCACCATGTCTGTTTGTGGGTCTTGGGGAATGGGAGAACTGTAAGCCACCATAGGAAATGGCAGCAGGGGAGACCGTGTCGGAATCCTGAATCCAGGTTTCAGTGAGGGCCAACAGATGAAGAGAGTTGTTCAGAAAGTAGTTGTGCAGGAAGGATAGCTTGTTGCATGCAGACCGTGGATTCCAGAGGGCACAATTGAAAGAAGGAGATGAGGGAGTGCAAGTAATATTAATAAGATTATTATGGTTTCGATATGAGGTAGGGTAGGGATTGAGGTTGGGGGATGGTGGACCAGGGTTGGGGGAGATGTCCCCTGAAATCAGTAGGAGTAGGAAGATAAAGAGCAGGTAGTTGTTGGAGTTGTAAGTAGGTTTTTTCTGTGATGTGTTTGGGCAAGATGGGCTGAGGTTTCTCAGGAAGGTGAAGAGTGCATGGGAACTGTACATGGGAGAGGGAAGTATAGAGGGGCTGATGTGTATGAGTCATGATGGAGGGGTGATGGGGCGGTGAATGTGGATGGCAAGGGAACACAGGAGGATAGAGGTAAAGTACAGAATTAAAAAGAAAGCAAAGTGTGGGCTACCTGATTCCAGCCCTGATTAACTGCCATGGATAACTGCCGTTTACACGATGCTTATCTTCTGTGATGCTTTGCTTCTGGATGCTTGCGTGCTGCACCCCACACTGCGTGCACCCCTTAAGGTACTGCCACACTAAACGTTCCCGCTAACGATCACGATAACGACGCTATCGTTTGTGAGATCGTTTTAAGGTCGCTAGTAGCGGCCAAACTGGACGATTTCATTAACGACGCATCAGCGGTTAGCGATCTCTTTAACGACTTTTGCGGTCGTTGGGACGTGCCACACTGCATGTACTGTGAAAGATCACGACCTCGATAGGCGTGACTGAGCGCAACCTTTTGCACGCCCCTCATCACAGATTGGTGGTCACTATTTATCTCATAGATATTTATCACAGCTCTCCCGCTTTGTGATTGGATGACCGCGTCATAAAGACGACGTATCAGCACTCCTCTCCATTGCTCTCGAGCAGAAGCGGTTCTTTCAAATCTCCAGCATCGTTCCAGTGTGTCCTGCTAGCCTTTGTAGCTACTGCGATCCAGTTTGCGCCACTATTGCGGTTGCTGCGTTCCAGTCTACGGCGTTGGGGTTTTTGCGATCCAGTCTGTGGCGTTATATCCTCTGCGATCCAGTTTGTGACGCTATTTAGTTTCCCTATTTTCTTTTTTATTCAGAATCACAAACAAGTTTTGTAAGGTAGGTATTTTTTTTTGTCACATTTAATTTTTATTTTTTCTTTAATTTTACAGATCCATTTTTAGATCTCTGCTGTTGTTAACCATTGTCGTCCATCAATTTTTTTTTTGCCATTGTTTTGTTCAGGCACGCCCACCATTTTATGATCCCAGCTCTGCAATGTTTGCTCCTGCTGCGCCCACAACCACCATTTTGTGATCCCTGCTGTTTTTTGCTGTTTTTTGCGTAATTGTTCATCTATGATTTTTTTTATTTTTTTTAACATTGTTTTGTTCAGGCACGCCCACCATTTTATGATCCCAGCTCTGTCAATGTTTTCTCCTGCTGCGCCCACAACCACCATTTTGTGATCCCTGCTGTTTTTTGCGTAATTGTTCATCTATGATTTTTTTTATTTTTTTTGCCATTGTTTTGTTCTGGCACGCCCACCACCACCATTTTATGATCCCAGCTCTGTCAATGTTTACTCCAGCTGCGCCCACAACCACCATTTTATGTTCCCTGCTGTGTTCTATGTTGTAGGCTATGTAAGCATTTTATTTAACCATTCTGCCGTTCTCACATAATCCTTTTTTTATTACAGATGGCCGATAAGCAGGAATTTTTGCGGGAGTTTATCGAGCTGTATCGCTCAATGCCGTGCCTGTGGAAAATAAAATCGGCTGATTACTGTAACAGGCTTAAAAAGAAGGACGCGTACCAAAAACTGGTGGAGCTCTGCAAGAACCGTTACCCAGATGAACCGGCTGATGAGTCATCGGTGAAAAAAACGCATTCAGGCCCTCCGCACAGTGTACAAAAAAGAGCTAAATAAAGTAATACATTCTACCAAATCTGGAGCGGGGGCCGAAGATGTTTATGTCCCCCAACTGTGGTACTTTGATCTGTTCGCTTTCACAAGGGACCAAGAAGTACCCAGACAAGGGACATCCATGTTGGATCTAGACCCGGTGATCCAGCCGGACACCCCTGTCATACATGTAAGTACCTTTGTATTACAACACATTTTAATGTAAATGCCAAAGTGGACTTAAATTTAAAAAATATAATTGTGAAATGTAGATAAAATGGCAGAATTATGCACTTCATGTACTGATAATTTATCTAGCTCAACGGTTGAGGCCTATCCATTTACAAGTGTCGTTTTCACATTTTTGCTCTATATGGGTGTTATAGTGTGAAGATAAATTTCTTTGTCTTTACAAGTGTCGTTTTCACATTTTTGCTGTATATGGGTATAGTGTGAAGATAAATTTCTTTTTCTTTGTGATTTACCATTTGTTTTTTGTTCATGCAGGACACAGAAGAGGCGGTCTCCACACCTCCAACTGAACAAGACAGCATGGCGTTGATCCAAGATGAAGAAGTAGTCGAGCCACCATCCTCATCTGTGCAGAGGCGGCTTTCACTTTGAGGAAGGAAAAGGAAGGCTCCCACCTCGGCTACCACCTCGGCTACTCCTGAATTGGTGGAAATTGCGAAAAAAGTGCTTACGGCAGAAAAAGACCAAACTAAAATAACAGGGTTTGCATACTTCGCTAATGAGAAGCTCCCTACACTGGATCCTGTACAGCGGATTCATGCAGAGAGACTCATGTTTGAGGTACTGACTCAAGTGTCTTTTGGAAACCTGGATAACAGATATGTCGTCATTTCAAGACCGCAGTACCCGGACTACTCATGGTCGCACAATCCTGTGCCGAACCCAATTGGGATAAATCCTGCAAACCCAAACGTTGGTGCTCCCCTTATTTTTATACACCACAGGCAGCGTGGTAATGGCAACGATCCATCTTACCAGCAGTTGTAGTTTTTAAAATTTTTTACAAAAGTTTTTTGTTGTCTATATTTTTTTTACATTGTTACCTTTTTTAATAAAAATCTTATTTATCTAATGAATTGTGGTCTTTTATTCTTATGTGATGTCAACTATTAAAATGTTGTATTTTTATTACATCTACTTGTTTCTACTTGTCACACATGGGGTCATGGGAATACCAGCTGTCATAGGTATTCCATCATAGGGAAAAAATTAAATGAAAAAAATTTTAAAAATTAACATTTCTTTTAACCCCTCTCTGACATTAGACGTACTATCCCGTCCATAAAACCCGTGCCATTCTGACCATGGACGGGATAGTACGTCATGCCCTTTAATGCGACATCGCGACTTAAGTAGCGGTGATCGCATTAAAATTCCGACGCCAGCTTACCTCTTGGAAGTTGGCGTCGGCATCCCGGGCTGCGTCCTCCCCCCTCAGGCCTCCCGATCGCTGTGATTGGCTGTTGAATTCTGAACAGCCAATCACAGCCTTTCTCACTGTTTCAGCCAATCAGAGCGGCTAAAACAGTGAGATCGCAGGCTAGGATCGAGTACCGATGTACTCGATCCTAGGCCTGGGCCTAGGAAAGTCCAGACCCCCCCCGGATTGGCGCGATCGCCGATCACATCGATCGCGCCAATCGCAGGGCACAGCCACGGTATATCCGCGCTGTGCCCTGCCTGTACCTGCCTGGATCGGTGCAGTAATAGCACCGATCCTAGGCCAGGGCCTGTAGGGCATGAAGGAGCTGATTGGCGCGATCGATGTCATCGACGATCGCGCCAATCACAGGGCACAGCAGCGGTGTGACCGCTCTGTGCCCTGCTAGGTGACCTGCCGGTGACCTGCCTAGGAATCGGAGCTGTGAGCTCCGATTACTAGGCCGGTGCCTAGCAACCGGCAATGCAGGGGTCTCCTTTGATTGGTGGGATTGATGTGATCATCGATCCCACCAATGACAGGTCACAGCAGCGATGTGACCGCTCTGTGACCTGTCTGCAAACTGGATCTGACCTGTCTGACCGCACTGCAGGGGTCCTCACACTTGCTGAGGATTCCTGCTGTGCGGTCACACTGCCAGATCTCCTCCTGTGCTGGGCCTTGTGGTGCCACAGTAGCCTGTGACACCACAACTCCTGCTGAAGAGAGAAGAAAGAAGAGAGAAGAAAGAAGAGAGAAGAAGAGAAAAGAAAGAAAAGACTACAAACGTGAGTTTTTGAGCCCCGATCCCTGCCCGATCCACCCCAATCCCCCTTTCCCCCCTCCCCCCTTCCCTTTCCCCCTCTTTTTACCCCCCCTTTGCGCCGCCGAGCGTTGATTGGTGACGCAGTTCACCCATCAACACTTTCGCACCCCCCTCCGTGCGCACATCCAGCAGCCGCAAACTTTGATAAGTGACAGCGGTCACTTATCAGAGCTCGTGCCTGCCGTTTTTTTTTTCACCCCCCCTTTCCGCCACTCCCGTGCGCACATCCAGCAGCCACGGAACTTTGATAAGTGACACCAGTCACTTATCAGAGCTCGTTCCTGCCGTTTTTTGTTTTTTTTCACCAACTTTTCCGCCACTCCCGTGCGCACATCCAGCAGCCACGGAACTTTGATAAGTGACACCAGTCACTTATCAGAGCTCGTTCCTGCTGTTTTTTTTTTTTTTTTTCACTCACCTTTCCGCCACTCCCGTGCGCACATCCAGCAGCCACGGAACTTTGATAAGTGACACCAGTCACTTATCAGAGCTCGTTCCTGCTGTTTTTTTTTTTTTTTTTCACCAACTTTTCCGCCACTCCCGTGCGCACACCTAGCAGCCACGGAACTTTGATAAGTGACACCAGTCACTTATCAGAGCTCGTTCCTGCTGTTTTTTTTTTTTTTTTCCCACCAACTTTTCCGCCACTCCCGTGCGCACATCCAGCAGCCGCGGAACTTTGATAAGTGACACCAGTCACTTATCAGAGCTCGTTCCTGCTGTTTTTTTGTTTTTTTTTCATCCCCCTTTCCGCCACTCCCGTGCGCACATCCAGCAGCCGCGGAACTTTGATAAGTGACAGCGGTCACTTATCAGAGCTCGTGCCTGCCAGTTTTTTTTTTCACCCCCCTTTCCGCCACTCCCGTGCGCACATCCAGCAGCCGCGGAACTTTGATAAGTGACACCGGTCACTTATCAGAGCTCGTGCCTGACAGTTTTTTTTTTCACCCCCCTTTCCGTCACTCCTGTGCGCACATCCAGCAGCCACGGAACTTTGATAAGTGACACCGGTCACTTATCAGAGCTCGTGCCTGCTGGTTTAGACTTTTTTTCACAGGCCTTTTTTTTCCCTATTCGCTTTCTTTTCTTTTAGCTTTTTCTTTTCAGCTTAGTTTACACCAATCACTATCCCCCCCCCCACACACACACACAGTTATAAATAAAGTTCACACAAAGCACCACATTCACAAAAAAAATGTCCCGCTCGTCACGCTCATCCCAACAGCGCTATTCAGTGGAGGAGGCATACGCTATCCTTGCCTCCGACACTGATAGCGAGGGAGAGGATCCCACATTTCTTTATTTTTCATATGAAGATTCTTCTTCCTCCTCATCTTCCTCCTCGGGTCCTGCGGAACCGCCACGCAGACGCCCCAGGACAGAACATGAGGCAGCGCCCGCCCCTGAAAATGAACCAGCGCACCCCTCTTCGGACCCCGTATGGACCCCGGCCCCCGAAAATTACGAGCCACTGATTCCTGATTTTGTGGCAGAATCAGGAATCAGGTTTGACTCCACCGGCTTCACAGAAATAGACTTTTTCAAAGTCTTTTTCTCTGAGGATTTAATTAACCTCATGGTGGAGCAAACAAATTTGTACGCTCGGCAATTTTTGGCGCAAAACCCCCGTTCATCATTTTCCAACTGGTCTCCTGTAGACGCAGTTGAAATGATGCAGTTTTGGGGCCTGGTCCTCCATATGGGGATCCTGAAGAAGCCAGAAATTCGGCAATATTGGAGTGTTGATATTTTATACAACACTCCACTGTTCCGAATGGTCATGGCTCGGACGCGTTTTGAGGCCATCCACAAATTCCTGCATTATAATGATAATGCACAGTGTCCCCCACGAGATGACCCCAACTTTGACCGCCTGTTCAAAGTTCGGCCGGTCATCGAACACTTCAACAAAAAGTTTGCTGAAGTGTACGTGCCCCAAAGGGACATCTGCGTGGATGAGTCCTTGGTTCATTTTAAGGGACGGCTCGCATTCCGCCAGTACCTGCCCAGCAAGAGGGCAAGGTACGGAATCAAACTCTACAAGCTGTGTGAGAGTACCTCAGGGTACACACACAGCTTTAGAGTTTACGAAGGAAAGGACACCAGGATTGTACCCCCTGAGTGTCCCCCCGTCCTGGGAGTGAGTGGGAAAATTGTGTGGGATTTGGTGCACCCACTGCTGGATAAAGGTTATCACCTTTACACTGATAACTTTTATTCCAGCATCCCACTCTACAAATCCCTCTCTGCGCGAGGTACCGCAGCCTGCGGTACCGTCCGCAAAAATCAGAGAGGCCTCCCAAAGACGCTACTTGGGCTGATGCTCAGAAAGGGTGAGAGCAGAGCCCAATGTAGCGACCACCTGTTGGTGGTCAAGTACAAGGACAAGAGGGATGTCCTTCTCTTGACCACCATACATGGTGATGGCAGCTCCCTCAGCACTGTACGGGGTACCTCTACACAGGTCCGCAAACCGGACTGTGTACTGGGGTACAATAAATACATGGGGGTGTTGATCTCTCTGATCAACTCCTCCAACCGTACAGTGCTTTGAGAAAGGCCAAGGTGTGGTACAAGAAGCTGTCCGTGCACATCGTCCAAATGGCAATGCTCAACGCTTTCCTGCTGTCACGATGTGCACGCAACAGCGATACGACGTACCTTCAGTTTCAGGAGGTAGTGGTTAAGGCCCTGATGTTTGGCGCTCAGGAAACAGCGGGCCCCAGTACTTCCGGAACTGAAGGTGCTCGTATCATACCAGGTCAGCATTTCCCGGGGGTGGTCCCGCCAACTGGAAGAAAAGGTAAGCCACAAAAAAGGTGCAGAGTGTGTTACAAAAGGGGAATACGCAAGGACACCACTTACCAATGCGACACCTGCCCCGAAAAACCTGGCCTGTGTATGAAGGATTGTTTCAAATTGTACCACACCTCAATGCACTACTAATTTACTTTACAGGAAAGATTAGTTCCAGAAGGGGGGCACATTTAGAAAAGTTCCTTGGGAGTCTACTTTCCAAAATTATGTCACTTGTGGGTTTTTTTTACTTTTTAGGCACATCAGGGGCTCTGCAAACGGAACATGACGCCCGCAGACCATTCCATCAAAGTCTGCTTCCAAAACGTCACAATTTCCCTTCTGAGCCCCAAATTGTGCCCGAACAGTTTTTTCCCACATATGGGGTACCAGTGTACTCAGGACAAATTGAACAACAACTTTTGGTGTCCAATTCTCCTCTTAACCTTGGGAAAATAAAAAATTGGGGACTAAAACATCATTTGTGTGAGGTAAAAAGTAGGATTTTTTTTTTTCACACCTGGGCATTATAAACTTTAGTGAAACACTTGGGGGTTCAAAGTGCTCATCACACACCTAGATAAGTTCCTTAGGGGGTCTAGTTTCCAAAATGGGGTCACATGTGGGGGGTTTCCACTGTTTAGGCACATCAGGGGCTCTGCTAACGGAACATGACGCCCGCAGACCATTCCATCAAAGTCTGCATTCCAAAACGTCACTGCTTCCCTTCCGAGCCCTGCCGTATGCCCAAACAGTGGATCCCCCCAACATATGGGGTATCAGCGTACTCAGGACAAATTGGACAACCACTTTTGGGGTCCAATTTCTCCTCTTACCTTGGGAAAATAAAAAATTGGGGACTAAAACATCACTTTTGTGGAAAAAAAAAATATTTTTTTTTTCACGCCAGGGCATTATAAACGTTAGTGAAACACTTGGGGTTCAAAGTGCTCACCACACACCTAGATAAGTTCCTTAGGGGGTCTAGTTTCCAAAATGGGGTCACATGTGGGGGGTTTCCACTGTTTAGGCACATCAGGGGCCTGCAACGGAACATGACGCCCGTCGCATTCCAGCAATTTTGTTGAAACAAACGCACTCTTCCCTTTCAAGCCCTGCCGTGCGCCCAAACAGTGGTTCCCCCCACATATGGGGTATCAGCGTACTCAGGACAATTGGACAACCACTTTTGTGGTCCAATTTCTCCTCTTACCCTTGGGAAAATAAAAAATTGGGGACTAAAACATCATTTTGTGGAAAAAAAAATATTTTTTTTTTCACGCTCACATTAAAACTTGTGAAACACTTGGGGTTCAAAGTGCTCACCACACACTAGATAAGTTCCTTAGGGGTCTAGTTTCCAAAATGGGGTCACATGTGGGGGGTTTCCACTGTTTAGGCACATCAGGGGCCCTCCAAACGCGACATGGCGTCCGTTCGCAATTCCAGCCAATTTTGGTTTGGAAAAGTCAAACGGCGCTCCTTCCCTTTCAAGCCCTGCCGTGCGCCCAAACAGTGGTTCCCCCCCACATATGGGGTATCAGCGTACTCAGGACATGTTGGACAACAACTTTTGTGGTCCAATTTCTCCTCTTACCCTTGGGAAAATAAAAAATTGGGGACTAAAACATCATGCTTTGTGGAAAAAATATGATTTTTTTTCTTCACGGCTCTACATTACAAACTTGCGTGAAGCACTTGAGGGTTCAAAGTGCTCACCACACATCTAGATAAGTTCCTTAGGGGGTCTAGTTTCCAAAATGGGGTCACATGTGGGGGGTTTCCACTGTTTAGGCACATCAGGGGCCCTCCAAACGCGACATGGCGTCCGTTCGCAATTCCAGCCAATTTTGGTTTGGAAAAGTCAAACGGCGCTCCTTCCCTTTCAAGCCCTGCCGTGCGCCCAAACAGTGGTTCCCCCCCACATATGGGGTATCAGCGTACTCAGGACATGTTGGACAACAACTTTTGTGGTCCAATTTCTCCTCTTACCCTTGGGAAAATAAAAATTTGGGGACTAAAACATCATGTTTGTGGAAAAAATATGATTTTTTTTCTTCACGGCTCTACATTACAAACTTGCGTGAAGCACTTGAGGGTTCAAAGTGCTCACCACACATCTAGATAAGTTCCTTAGGGGGTCTAGTTTCCAAAATGGGGTCACATGTGGGGGTTTCCACTGTTTAGGCACATCAGGGGCCCTCCAAACGCGACATGGCGTCCGTTCGCAATTCCAGCCAATTTTGGTTTGGAAAAGTCAAACGGCGCTCCTTCCCTTTCAAGCCCTGCCGTGCGCCCAAACAGTGGTTCCCCCCCACATATGGGGTATCAGCGTACTCAGGACATGTTGGACAACAACTTTTGTGGTCCAATTTCTTCTCTTACCCTTGGGAAAATAAAAATTTGGGGACTAAAACATCATGTTTGTGGAAAAAATATGATTTTTTTTCTTCACGGCTCTACATTACAAACTTGTGTGAAGCACTTGAGGGTTCAAAGTGCTCACCACACATCTAGATAAGTTCCTTAGGGGGTCTAGTTTCCAAAATGGGGTCACATGTGGGGGGTTTCCACTGTTTAGGCACATCAGGGGCCCTCCAAACGCGACATGGCGTCCGTTCGCAATTCCAGCCAATTTTGGTTTGGAAAAGTCAAACGGCGCTCCTTCCCTTTCAAGCCCTGCCGTGCGCCCAAACAGTGGTTCCCCCCCACATATGGGTATCAGCGTACTCAGGACAAGTTGGACAACAACTTTTGTGGTTCAATTTCTCCTCTTACCCTTGGGAAAATAAAAATTTGGGGACTAAAACATCATGCTTGTGGAAAAAATATGATTTTTTTTCTTCACGGCTCTACATTACAAACTTGCGTGAAGCACTTGAGGGTTCAAACTACTCACCACACATCTAGATAAGTTCCTTAGGGGGTCTAGTTTCCAAAATGGGGTCACATGTGGGGGGTTTCCACTGTTTAGGCACATCGGGGCCTCTCCAAACGCGACATGGCGTCTGTTCTCAATTCCAGCCAATTTTGGTTTGGAAAAGTCAAACTGCGCTCCTTCCATTCCGAGCTCTGCCGTGTGCCCAAACAGTGGTTTTCCCTCACATATGGGGTATCGGCGTACTCAGGAGAAATTGCACAACAACTTTATCAGTCCATTTTCTCCTTTTTCCCTTGTGAAAATAAAAAAAATGTTTGTAAAAGATCATTTTTGTGACTAAAAAGTAAAATGTTAATTTTTTCCTTCCACGTTGCTTCAGCTCCTGTGAAGCACCTGAAGGGTTAATAAACTTCTTGAATGTGGTTTTGAGTACCTTGAGGGGTGTAGTTTTTAGAATGGTGTCACTTTTGGGTATTTTCTGCTATATAGACCCCTCAAAGTGAATTCAAATATGAGGTGGTCCCGAAAAAAAATGGCTTTGTAAATTTTGTTGTAAAAATGAGAAATCGCTGGTCAACTTTTAACCCTTATAATTTCCTAACAAAAAAAAATTTTGCTTCCAAAATTGTGCTGATGTAAAGTAGACATGTGGGAAATATTTTTCTTAACTATTTTGTGTGACATATTTCTCTGTTTTAAGGGAATAAAAATTCAAAGTTTGAAAATTGCAAAATTTTCAAAATTTTTGCCATATTTGCATTTTTTTCATAAATAAATGCAAGTTATATGGAAGAAATTTTACCACTATCATGAAGTACAATATGTCACGAGAAAACAATCTCAGAATCGCGAAGATCCGTTGAAGCGTTCCAGAGTTATAACCTCATAAAGAGACAGTGGTCAGAATTGTAAAAATTGGCCCGGTCATTAACGTGCAAACCACCCTTGGGGGTGAAGGGGTTAAAGGCCCCTGGTCACACTAGTGCTAAAACCTTATACTAAAAAATAATACACCACACCTGCGTAGATAAACGTTCAATATATAATATATATTATTCTGTCATATATATGTATATATATATTTTTTTAAATTAAATGTAAATAAAAACAAAAAACAGAAAGATAATAATAAAATAAAAAATTATAAACAAAATATTTACAAAATACAAAATAATTAAAAAAAAAAAATTACTGAGGGCCCTGTAGTCCAGCCACTGCCCTCTCCAGTATCACCCCGTGCTCCAGCAGTGCAGCCATGGCGCTGTTCACAGCTGCCACTGCCGTGTGCATTTTCGCCATCAGCCGGCGGTGGGACACCAACAGGTCCTGGGCAGTTGGGATTTCTGTGGAGGTAAAGGTAACAGTTAATAGTGAATTCTGTTGCAACATCAACATGTACATGTTATGTTAATTAACACTTACGGTTTTCGTCAGACGAACCGCTGACCGCCCACCCAGAACCTGTTGCTCCGCCGGCTAGGGAAACACAGAAAATAAAAAATTATATCACAACAGCCATTACACATAAGACCTAACAAAGTTCTCAAACTTGTCTGAAGCTTATATAATGTGCGTAAATTACCTGATGGGGAGCCTGCATCCGTGTCACGGGGTGACACTGGAGAGAATCCATATGAGGGTGAAGAGCTGGATGACCCCAACTGTGGAGGGGGGGTTGCTGCCGGGGAAGGGGTGCCCAGGTATGGAGATGATGGAGGTGGAGGGGTAGGTGATGGAGGTGGAGAGGTAGGTGATGGAGGTGGAGAGGTAGGTGATGGAGGTGGAGGGGTAGCTGGGGACGGTGGAGCCGCAGCAGCTGGTGAAGGTGGTGCTGTAAATAAAATATACAATTCAGTCAAATAATCCTTCTACTAACCCCGTTACTGCCAGTAACTTCCATCTATGCCTGTAAACCCCCTCACGACTGGTACTACCTTCACTGCCTGCCCTATCACTGCTGGTACTCCCATCACTACTGGTCCTCCCGTTACTGCCAGTACTTCCATCTATGCCTGTAAACCCCCTCACGACTGGTACTCCCATCATTGCCTTGCCCCATCACTGCCGGTACTCCCATCACTGCGGGTGCATTGATATAGGTAGATAAGGCTACTTTCACACTTGCGTTTTTTTGCGCAGCGCAACTTGCGCTATCGGACGCATGCGCAATGTTCCCCTATCTTTAACATGGCGGGCGCAGGGTCTAGCGCTTGCACGCGTTCATGTGCGTTTGTCGTGCGCTGCGCATTTTCCCGGTGTGCGCCCATACGCGCTAGACGCTACATGTTGCATTTTTTTTTCCGGTCAAAAAAGACAGAGATGATTGAGACAGATGATAGAGCCAGAGATGATGGAGACAGAGATGATAGAAATGTGACACATAGACAACGCATGCGCCAAAAAACCGCAAACGCATGCAAAAACGCATGAAATCGCAGACAAACGTTGCGTTTTTTTTTGTCGAAATGCTCATGCTGATGCGACTAAATATTGCAGCGTTTACAAGCATTAGCATGCGTTTTTTTTAATGCGCTTCATGTGCGCTCGAAACGCAGCGCAAAAAAACGCAAGTGTGAAAGTAGCCTAACCCACAAAACATAACCTCTCCAGATACCCTCATCAATACTCACTCAGAGGCCTGCGTAGCTGGGCCCGGATGCTGGCGGACCCTATCACGTGAGCGGTATCGCAGGTCCGCCAGCTTCTTGCTGATCTGCTGTGTGGTCCGCTGCACATGAAATCTCCTCACCAGGCCCCGCCGGATTTTCTGCAGGCATACCTTTTTGTGGCGCATAGGATGCGCCACAGGTAGCCTGCAGTGATAATCCCATTTATCTGTCCTTTTTATTAAGAAACGGACCTCCGCCTCTGTCCATTTAGCCCTGCGCTGTCTCGCCGCCGCCATTGCCGCCATTACAAACAACAGCGCATTGGGCAACGCCAGCGCCATGACGTCACAGCGTGCGCACGTTACATGCGGCCGCAATCGCGACGCAAAACGGTATTGCGATTGCAAAGTGACCGCAGCAGCCATGCGCCCAGCCAAGCACAGATATGAGATGTTGTTGCGATCGCAAAACAATGGTTCCAAGCTAGGCGATCACAATGGCGTCTCATATCTTTATGGCTGGGGCTCGTGAGTCTTCACCTTGCAATTTACAATGGCTTGATTGTCATATCTGTATAGCTGGAGCTCGTGACAATAGTCACATTGCGATCACAATGGCGTCGCATATCTGTATGGCTGAGGCTCGAGAATCTTCACCTTGCAATCACAATGGCTTTGCATATCTGTATGCATATCTGTATAGCTGGAGCTCGTACAATAGTCACATTGCGATCACAATGGCGTCGCATATCTGTATGGCTGGGGCTCGAGAATCTTCACCTTGCAATCACAATGGCTTTGCATATCTGTATGCATATCTGTATAGCTGGAGCTCGTGACAATAGTCACATTGCGATCACAATGGCGTCGCATATCTGTATGACTGGGGCTCGAGAATCTTCACCTTGCAATCACAATGGCTTTGCATATCTGTATGCATATCTGTATAGCTGGAGCTCGTGACAAGTCACATTGCGATCACAATGGCGTCGCATATCTCTATGGCTGGGGCTCGAGAATCTTCACCTTGCAATCACAATGGCTTTGCATATCTGTATGCATATTTGTATAGCTGGAGCTCGTGACAATAGTCACATTGCGATCACAATGGCGTTGCATATCTGTGAATAGCTGTGATTCCCTGGTGAATGTTGACCTTTACCTCCCAAAAATTTTAAAATATATTTATAACAATTTTTTAATCTTTCATATATGAGTAAAATATACATATTATATATTTAAACTTTATATATGCAGCTGTGGTGTATTATCTGTTATATTTAATTATAATGTTTGAACGCTAGTAGACCATAGGCCCTTAAAATAATTGTAAATATTTGAAACTTTTTTGTTTATTTTTTTTAACAATTAACTCCTATGACTGATGGTACTCCCATGACCCCGTGTGTGACAAGTAGATACAATGTAAAACAAAAAATAGACAACAAAAAAGCCTTTGAAAAGATTTTAAAAACTGCAGCTGCTGGTAACATGTCTCTTTGCCATCCCCATTACTCCCTCCCCACATCTCACCCATCATTAGCCCTTCTCCCATATAGGTAAAATAATTGAAAAAAAACACAAATGCATTTTTAAAATAAAAACTTTTTATTATAAAAACATTGTTAAAAAAAGGCAAAAGTCAAACATTATCAAAATCAAACTAGACCTGATGCTGCCAACTCACTGCACCAGGCCCATTAAAGTAATGGCAGTACTTGTCTCGGCCGGCCTTCGCATCGTCCTTGCTCCTGCCTTGATTGACAGGTTGAAGGCCTGCAATAGCGGGATCATTGTCACGCCATTCTCCGAGCACCACGTCACCATTGCTGTCCGAGTCCATGAAGCCTGGCGGACTGTAAGTGGATATGGTTTCACAAGATGCTCATGAAGGGGGAAGGCTTCATCGCCCACAAACACAAAGTTTAGGTTGGCGGTGGTGTCCATGTTGGTTGGCAAGTTAAGTTTATTATTAAACAACCGTTCACCAAAAGTTATGTGCTCCAAAACGCCACCGTCAGAAACCCTTCCATTAATGCCAACATTAACGTTAATAAACTCATAATTGGCATTAACAAGGGCCATGAGGATCACGCTGAAGTAGCCCTTGTAATTATGAAAAAAGGATCCGCTTTTGGCTGGTTGCGTGATCCGCACATGTTTGCCATCCAAGGCACCACCACAGTTTGGGAACTGCCAAATCCTTTCAAAATCAGAGGCAATAATTTGCCATTCCGCCACTGATTTTGGAAAAGGCATGTAGCTCCGTAAACTGCGGACGATGGCGTTGCATGTCTCCGGAATTAGTTCTCCAAGCAGCGACCGAGAAATTGCAGCAGAAAATTGCAAATCCTTCATTGAACGTCCGGTTGCCAGAAATCGCAGCGTTACTGCCAAACGTTCCTCTGCTGAAACAGCTGCACGCATCCGGGTATCCTGCCGTTCAATGAGTGGCCTCACAGCTTCCAGTAGGAGCTTGAATGAATCCTCCGACATCCGTAGATAATTCCGGAAATCCTGCGGATTCTTCTCCTGCAATTCCCTCACTAGATGCATGTGGGAGAATTTGGACCTCTGCTCCAGCCATTCCCTGGTCCACATGCGATGCTTTCGCTTGGAGCGCCTCTTTTCCACCCGCACCTCTTCTTGTCGATCTGCCTCCATAGATAGTGCAACTGCCACAATCACACGCTCCGCGGTGGACAGATTCATTATGTGCAACCTGTACGCTAAAGAAGAGAAAAGTTAATTACTAATTAATTACTATTATATGTGTTTAAACAAAATAAAATAAAGAATAGAATAAAAAATATATAAAAAAAAAATTAAACTTTTCAGTTAACATTTAATATACAGTTTACAAATGTCTAAAATGGTGGGGGGTGTAAAATATATAAAGCAGACGAAAAAAAAAATAAGGTCAGGGGTGTAAAATAAATAAAGCAGACGAAAAAAAAAAAAAATAAGGTCAGGGGTGTAAAATAAATAAAGCAGACGAAAAAAAAAAAAAAAATAAGGTCAGAGGTGTAAAATAAATAAAGCAGACCAAAAAAAAAAAAAGGTTAAAAAACATTATCAAACAACATCACAAACAATATGTACCTT
Organism: Oophaga sylvatica; assembly: GCA_033576555.1. Taxonomy (NCBI): domain Eukaryota; kingdom Metazoa; phylum Chordata; class Amphibia; order Anura; family Dendrobatidae; genus Oophaga; species Oophaga sylvatica. Next base: position 99,263,310 of record JARQOD010000005.1, read on the forward strand.
GAATCCAAATATCCCGAAGATCCAAATCCAAATGGGGATGGATGGTGCTCTAGCGACTCAGACAGGATCGCAAAAACCCACCACTGCGCCACAAACAGGATCGCAAAACTCCGACACACGATACTATCCTCGCAACAACGCACAAGGAGACCCATAAAGTGCTCTGGAAACAATGGTTGGGGGCGCAGTTATTATAGCTGAGGTGATGTTGTGGTCACCAATCGGAGCTGAAGGGCGTTAACGAAAGAAAACAAAGTCCCGCCTGCGCCGCTGACTAATGCGTCGTCAACGAGGTCGCACATCGTTTACAAAAGGTGCCAAACACAGCGATTCAGGCTCACCAGCGGGACGCCAACGATCAAAATACGGTCCAGAACTCTAGTGAACGATCAACGAGATCACAGCAGGGGCCACGTCGTTGCTACATGCCACACACAACGACGTCGCTAACGAGATCGCTAAATAGTGACGTATTTTAGCGATCTCGTTAGCGATCTTGTTTAGTGTGGCATACCCTTTAGACAAGTCCTAAATATATAGCCCACACTACAGGGTTAGGAGAGTGGTATTGTGGGAGCTGCTTTGGGATAATTTGGCAGCTGGGACCAGCACACCAGGGGGTGGTTAGATCATCAAAGGCAACCTGGCAACATCTATATGCTTTAGCACCTTCCAACTGATAAGATCTAGAGAGGCCCAAGTCACAGGATATGAAGCAGTAAGTATTTTAAACACAGTGCAAAAATGAATTATACCAAAGCTTTAGCAGTCACATTAAACTATGTTGCAAGATGGTAAAGCAGTGGTTGGCAGCAAGCAGAAGTATGCATTGCATACCATATATATTGCAGCATACAAGACAGATAGCAGAGGTAGGGATTGTATCATTCAGCTGTTTGCTTCCAATGAATGCAGTGCATACCATAACTGTTGTGAATGGGTTTGAGATGAGTTCTGAGCAGAGGCTCCCTCTGGTGGTTACAAGCGGTACTAGTGAGGATTGGGAATCAGGTGTTACTGATTGGTCTTATTTAAGGGAATCATTTTCCCATCAGGGTTGCCGGTGTTCAATTGTTCTGGTCTGAATCCTTCTTTCCAGTTTCCCTTGTAGCCTGCTGTGTCGTGTCTGCATCTCCTGCTATCAGATAAGACAATTTCTTATTTTGTGTTTTTGCTATATTTTTGCATTTTGTCCTGCACTTCTGTGGGGGCCTTCAGGGTCCCCTCCGGGGGCTTTTGCCCTCTCAGTTTAGTCCAGCCACTGTGTTTTGTACTTTTGCTTTTTCCAGTTTTTTCAGTGGCTGCTGTTTTTGTTACACCAGAGAACTAATTTAGGTGGTAGAGGTCGTGTGATCTCAGGTGATTTTGAAATTAGTAGAGTTGGTGTTTTTTCAGTGTTTTCTGGGATTGCAGTAAGTACCCTTCCTGTCATTTTCTATTTAGATAGTTTGGGCCCCAGCGTTTGCTCATACTATTTTCTTTCTGTGTCAGTATTTCCTCTTGTCTAACAGCCATTACTTGTTTGGGGGCTTTCTATTATCTTTGGGGTTCTGCTCCGGGGCAGATAGCTTTCCTATTTCTATCTTTAGGTGTAGTTAGTTTCTCAGGCTGTGACGAGGCGTCTAGGACCAACGTAGGAACGCTCCACGGCTGCCTCTAGTTGTGGTGGTTAGTCAGGGTACTGCAATCCCATAGATTCCAACTGCTCTGGTGTATTTACTGTTATGTTTCGGTAGCTGAGGAGTGCAGGTAAAAAAAGGAAATACACCAGAGCAGTTGGAATCTATGGGATTGCAGTACCCTGACTAACCACCACAACTAGAGGCAGCCGTGGAGCGTTCCTACGTTGGTCCTAGACGCCTCGTCACAGCCTGAGAAACTAACTACACCTAAAGATAGAAATAGGAAAGCTATCTGCCCCGGAGCAGAACCCCAAAGATAATAGAAAGCCCCCAAACAAGTAATGGCGGTTAGACAAGAGGAAATACTGACACAGAAAGAAAATAGTATGAGCAAACGCTGGGGCCCAAACTATCTAAATAGAAAAGGACAGGAAGGGTACTTACTGCAATCCCAGAAAACACTGAAAAAACACCAACTCTACTAATTTCAAAATCACCTGAGATCACACGACCTCTACCACCTAAATTAGTTCTCTGGTGTAACAAAAACAGCAGCCACTGAAAAAACTGGAAAAAGCAAAAGTACAAAACACAGTGGCTGGACTAAACTGAGAGGGCAAAAGCCCCGGAGGGGACCCTGAAGGCCCCCACAGAAGTGCAGGACAAAATGCAAAAATATAGCAAAAACACAAAATAAGAAATTGTCTTATCTGATAGCAGGAGATGCAGACACGACACAGCAGGCTACAAGGGAAACTGGAAAGAAGGATTCAGACCAGAACAATTGAACACCGGCAACCCTGATGGGAAAATGATTCCCTTAAATAAGACCAATCAGTAACACCTGATTCTCAATCCTCACTAGTACCGCTTGTAACCACCAGAGGGAGCCTCTGCTCAGAACTCATCTCAAACCCATTCACAACACATATATATTGCAGCATACAAGACCGATAGCAGAGGTAGGGATTGTATCATTCAGCTGTTTGCTTCCAATGAATGCAGTGCATACCATATATATTGCAGCATACAAGACCGATAGCAGAGGTAGGGATTGTATCATTCAGCTGTTTGCTTCCAATGAATGCAGTGCATACCATATATATTGCAGCATACAAGACAGATAGCAGAGGTAGGGATTGTATCATTCAGCTGTTTGCTTCCAATGAATGCAGTGCATACCTGTGTGAAGAGAGAAGATGAATGTTAATTCCTTGCCATAGATAACTACCGTTTACACGATGCTTATCTTCTGTGATGCTTTGCTTCTGGATGCTTGCGTGCTGCACCCCACACTGCATTAGCTGTGTAACAGGCACCAAACATGTGGGGCATGGATTTGTGCTTCAAATCCGAGCACCAGCCAATGCTCGTCAAGTGCCGAGCACATCCAAGTATTCAGATACTCGAGTTTCACCGAGCCCGTTCACTCACCCATATTTAATATCTTGTAAAATATATAAATATATAAAAATATATAAATGTATAAAATATTTTTGTGTTTTTATGCTATTGTATGCTTGACCCCATTGAAATGCATTCATACAGCATGACACAAATTCCAAATATGCCTGTGTGCATGAAGCATAGATAAAACGTGAATTTACATATAATTGGAGCTAGTATTCCACTTTCTTGTTATCTATCATTTTTGTCAAATTTTCAGAAAAAATCTTATTGACTTATTATTTCATATTAACTCCAAGACTCTTATTTACTTACTGCATTTCAATTATGTCAGCAAAGTTAATACTATTTTCAGAAAGACATTAGCTGAATATGACAAGACACATGAAGAAAAGTCTGAGTTTTTTACACAAAATACTCCCTGTTTGTATGTTTAGCTTATTTAGCTGTGAATGAGCAGTAAAACACATGGATATAGTTTGTGATTTAATGGTTTACATTTATGAATTGCTTCCTGTATGTGTTGGTGCCATATCAGGAATTGATCTGTCTGCAGGACATTAAGGTTCAATACAGCAAATGCTGTCTGAAGATGTAAAGTACACTCCGCTCCATTTACTAAAAGAAAGAACAAAATTATCTAATTGTAACATCTTTAATTGCACTCACCTTTACTTCATTCTCTACCGCCACAATTGGTTCTGAAGTTTTGTTGTAATGTGTGCCGATCTGAATTGTATGAAATGTTTGGAGCAAGATTTAAAGTCAAAAGTAGGGTGAAGTGTTCTGGTCCATATAAAAGGCACGAATAGCTCAGTTACTTCATACAAAATCTGTTACTTGTCAGCAAGTAGAGGAAAAAAGTCACGTTCTAGGTCACGATGTGGAAAAACAAAGACATTGTCCTTTCAGGGCTTAGAAAATATGACAATTAACCATAGCAGACAGAATTGGAAAATAGCCTTTAAAGCTTTGTCTGTTCTTCTCGATCACAGTGGGAAGGTTCATATCAATTCTATTCAACTTTTGTTTACAAGCTACATCGAATAAAACGATCATAACTAAAATAGAAAAGATTTACAAGGATATCTTTCTTATAAAATTCAGTTCAGTTTGGCCTTCTGAATCCCTTAAAGGAGGCTTGTCTACTAGACAAGTGCCCTTATAAGACATAAGCTGAAAAATAATTTACCAAAGGTCGTATTTATATTGGTAGGGATCAATGTGATATTCCTGTTGACTCTGTAAACCCTCTCTGTAATTCAGCAGAGAGAGGTGGCGCAGTTTTCTGCAGCCTTTTGAAACAATATGAATTCTTGTTTAAGGATTTAGTGGTCAGTCTAGATTCTTTGGCCTCTTGATTGTAAGTGTGATTAGTAGGTCCTACTGATTGTACAGCTGGACTAAAGGTACTGCCACACTAAACAATCCCGCTAGCGATCACGATAACGACGCATACTAATGCGATCGCTAGCGGGATTGTTTCTATATCGCTAAGTGCGGCCACATTTAGCGATATAGTTAACGACGCTATCGCCGTTAGCGATCTTCTTAACGACTTTAGCGGTACAAAAGTACCGCTAAATCGCTAAGAAAAGGTGCCACACTAGCGATATATACTTACCCAGCGGGAGCGCCGACGAGAAAATAGGGTCCGGAACGATTCCAGCGACGAGCGAGATCACAGCAGGAAGCTCGTCGCTGGCAGCTGCCGCACTGAACAACATCGCTAACGGGATCGCTAAATAGTGACGTTTTTTAGCGATCCCGTTAGCGATATTGTTCAGTGAGGCATACCCTTAAGGCCAAGGCAACTTGTCCTCATGTCAAGTTCATATTAAATTATTACAAGGGCTGTTGTCATCCTCATTTTCTCTTAGATGAAGACAATCTAACTTTGATTGTCTCTACTATAACATCTGAATTTTCACCAAAATATCAGATTAGTTTTGTCAGGCTGTTGGCGTTTCTATAAGGGTATATTTGCAAGTAGCACAAATGCTGCAGATTTTATTGTCCAAAGTGTGAGTAAAAAATTCACGGCATAGAACAATAACTGCAAAATGGATAAGATTTTATCAAATGTCCTTCACCATTCACACCACATAAGAGTTTCCACAGAACTTGACATGTGATGTGTTTTCTAAATCTGCTGAATATCCGTTCTTTCTTAAGATTTGCACTGTGGAGTCTTCCCTTTGCAATGCATATGGTGAAATTTGCAGAAAGTCAGCAACGAAAGCCATATTCCCTATTTTGTAATATAAAATCAATTTTCTGAGCTGTTCTATATGTGCAAAATGGAAAGTTCATATTGAAACATCTATGTACAGTACAGACCAAAAGTTTGGACACACCTTCTCATTCAACGATTTTTCTGTATTTTCATGACTGTGAAAATTGTAGAATCACACTGAAGGCATCAAAACTATGAAGTAACACATGTGGAATTATTCATTTCACTTTACAAAAAAGTGTGAAACCACTGAAAATATGTCTTATATTCTAGGTTCTTCAAAGTAGCCACCTTTTGCTTTGATTACTGCTTTGCACGCAGAAAAGGTGAACGGATGGACTCTACATGCCTAGTTCCCACCGTGAAGCACGGAGGGGGTGGTGTGATGATGTGGGGGTGCTTTGTTGGTGACACTGTTGGGGATTTATTCAAAATTGAAGGCATACTGAACCAGCATGGCTACCACAGCATCTTGCAGCAGCTTGCTATTCCTTCCGGTTTGCGTTTAGTTGGACCATCATTTATTTTTCAACAGGGCAATGTCCGCAAACACACCTCCAGGCTGTGTAAGGGCTATTTGACCAAGAAGGAGAGTGTTGGGGTGCTATGCCAGATGACCTGGCCTCCACAGTCACCAGACCTGAACCCAATCGAGATGGTTTGGGGTGAGCTGGACTGCTCACCGCTTCAATTTTGAATAATCCCCAACAGTGTCACCAGCAAAGCACCCCACACCATCACACCACCTCCTCCATGCTTCACGGTGGGAACTAGGCATGTAGAGTCCATCCGTTCGCCTTTTCTGCGTGCTAAGCAGTAATCAAAGCAAAAGGTGGCTACTTTGAAGAACCTAGAATATAAGACATATTTTCAGTTGTTTCACACTTTTTTGTAAAGTGTAATGTATAATTCCACATGTGTTAATTCATAGTTTTGATGCCTTCAGTGTGATTCTACAATTTTCATAGTCATGAAAATACAGAAGAATCTTTGAATGAGAAGGTGTGTCCAAACTTTTGGTCTGTACTATATATACACCAGTGTTTGCAGACTGGAGCTAAGTGGTGACAAAAATTAGTGATGCTAAAAAAATATTGATAGTCTGTGCATGTAACTGAAGTGTCTCCTAATATCAAGATGTGTATACTAGGATAGATAAATTGTAATTTGTCAGAGGGTGGTGAAGACTCAAACATGGAGGAAAAACAAGGCTGGCTTGTTAGTTCTTAAAGCTTGGTGGACTAAACGGAAGTGTGGTAGGAGGGGATCTTGTCAAAAAGCATTGGCTGCACAATTTCAGCAATATACACTTAACTCTGAAACACTTTGGTGTTTCAAAGAAAAACATAGTTCAAAAGCTGCCAAGTGTTGAGCTGCATGGGAGACTAATGAAAAACGTTGGTCCCTGGGAGCTTCTCCCCTACTGCTCCACTGGAGAGATACAGTGGGACCAAAAGTTTTGCATTTTTTAAAGTCTGATTACTTCTGTCTGGTTGTTGTGATGCCATTTTCCTGGTGATGAATTGAGAGCGCATTAAGTTGTCATCATGCAAGACCTTAATTTTAAACAAAATGCTTTAGAATGAAGGTACGGTCATGTAATTAAAGAAAGCTGACTGCCAAAAGTTTTGTATATACTATTTATTGATCCAAACATAAAGAGTAGTTCATTGTGTACAATGCCGTAACTTAGTATTTTGTAGCATAACCTCTTGCTTTATTTACTGCACCACACCGACGAGGCTCTGAAGCCACTAGTGTCTTGATCCATTCCATTTGCAAATCTGCAAAAAATTCATCTTTATTGCTATGGGTACAGGCCACAACTCCTCACCTTGACTCATCCCAAAGGTGCTCTACAGGGTTTAAATCAGGTGATTGGCTTAGCCATTGCAACAGATGAACATTTTTCCTTGCTAACCAATTTTTGACTAAATTCGGTTTGTACTTAAGATCATTGTCTTCCTGAAATTTCCAGCCCCTGCCTACTTTGGTTATATCATGTGGCAGCATTACATTCTCCAGTATATCCTTGTACATGGTATCATGCATATTTCCATCAATTCTATGCGGATATCGAATGGCAGATGCAGAATAGAAGCCCGAGATCACGACATTGCCACCACCATGTTACACTGTAGGTGTTTGGTACCTTACATCACTACATTTTCCAATGGTGCCAAATATATAATGCTTGCCATCACTACCAAACAGATTGAACTTGGATTCATAAGACCACAACACCTTAAATCAATCTGTCTCTTTCCATTGGCTGTGTTCTTAGGCAAACTCAAGTCGGACCTTCCAATTCTTTTCAAAGATGAAAGGCTTCTTGACTGGAACTCGTGCATTCAACCTACTGCTAATACAGTGGTGCCAAAAGTATTGGCACCCCTGCAATTCTGTCAGATAATTGTCAGTTTCTTCCTGAAAATGATTGCAATCACAAATTATTTGCTATTTTTATCTTCATTTAATTTGCTTGCAAGGAAAAAACACAAAAGAGAATGAAGCAAAAATCAAATTCTTGATCATTTCACACAAAACTCCAAACATGGGCCAGACAAAAGTATTGGCAACCTCAGCCTAATACTTGGTTGCACAACCTTTAGCCAAAATAACTGCGAACAACCGCTTCCGGTAACCATCAATGAGTTTCTTACAATGCTCTGCTGGAATTGTAGACCATTCTTCTTTGACAAACTGCTCCAGGTCCCTGATATTTGAACGGTGCCTTCTCCAATCTGCCATTTTGAGATCTCTCCACAGGTGTTCTATGGGATTCAGGTCTGGACTCATTGCTGGCCACCTTAGAAGTCTCGAGTGCTTTCTCTCAAACCATTTTATAGTGCTTTTGGAAGTGTGTTTTGGGTCATTGTACTGCTGGAAACCCATGACCTCTGAGGGAGACCCAGCTTTCTCACACTGGACCCTACATTATGCTGCAAAATTTGTTGGTAGTCTTCAGACATCATAATGCCATGCACACGGTCAAGCAGTCCAGTGCCAGAGGACGCAAAGAAACCCCAAAACATCAGGGAACCTCCGCCATGTTTGACTGTAGGGACCGTGTTCTTTTCTTTGAATGCCTCTTTTTTTTCCTGTACACTCTATGTTGATGTTTTTCCCAAAAAGCTCTACTTTTGTCTCATCTGACCAGAGAACATTCTTCCAAAACGTTTTAGGCTTTCTCAGGTAAGTTTTGCCAAACTCCAGGCTGGCTTTTTTATGTCTCGGTAAGAGGTGGGGTCTTCCTGCGTGTCCTACCATACAGTCCCTTTTCATTCAGATGCCGACGGATAGTACGGGTTGACACTGTTGTACCCTCGGACTGCAGGGCAGCTTGAACTTGTTTGGATGTTAGTCGAGGTCCTTTATCCACCATCCGCACAATCTTGCGTTGAAATCTCTCGTCAATATTTATTTTCCTTCCACATCTAGGGAGGTTAGCCACAGTGCCATGGGCTTTAAACTTCTTGATGACACTGCGTATGGAAGACACAGGAACATTCAGGTCTTTGGAGATGGACTTGTAGCCTTGAGATTGCTCATGCTTCCTCACAATTTGGTTTCTCAAGTCCTCAGACAGTTCTTTGGTCTTCTTTCTTTTCTCCATGATCAATGTGGTACACACAAGGACACAGGACAGAGGTTGAGTCAACTTTAATCCATGTTAACTGGCTGTAAGTGTCATTTAGTTATTGCCAACACCTGTTAGGTACCACAGGTAAGTTACAGGTGCTGGTGATTACACGAATTAGAGAAGCATCACATGATTTTTCAAACAGTGCCAATACTTTTGTCCACCCCCTTTTTTAGGTTTGGTGTGGAATTCTATCCAATTTGGCTTTATGTCAATTCTTTTTGTGTTTTTTCATTGAAGACAAATTAAATTAAGATAATAATGCCAAAGAATTTGTGTTTGCAATAATTTTCACGAAGAAACTGAGTATTATCTGACAGAATTGCAGGGGTGCCAATACTTTTGGCCACCACTGTAGTCATCGCACCATAGTTTGTTGACTCATTTTGACCCCATATTGTTCGTCCATTTCGTGCAAAATCTGTACAGCACTTTTATGGACATCAGATGTTGACTTTTTCTTATAATGTGATCAACTTTGGATGAAGTTTCCCGTGGTTGTCCACTTCTAGGTTTGTCAGTTGTTCAATACCTCCTTTATCTTTCTTTATTATACGTGACACTTGACTCTGAGAGCAGTTGAATTCCATAGCTAACACTTTTCAGCTTTTGCCTGACTTCACTCAGAATAATAAGCTTCCCAACATCTTGTTATAAATTTTGCTTTTTCTTTGCTATGTTTTAACCGAAAAATACACAAACAAAAAAAACACAAAAACACATTTTAGGCAAAATTTGACTACCCATGACAAAATATGCAAAACATTTGGCCCAGCAAATGATGAAAACTAACACATAAAGGAATAAAACAATGTCAAACACAATTTTCATCCTCATAGCTGACAACCACTTGCTTCCAGATAACTAAAATCACCAGGAAAATAGCCTCACAACAACTAGACAGAAGTAATCACCCTTTTAAAAAAAAAGGGTTTAAACTTTTGTCGCCACTTTTGTTCTTTCCCTATATAAGCACACAGAGAAAGACCTTTCACTTCAGAGAAACAGGCATGGAAAGGCTGCCGAGGACCTATCTGTTTCACTAGTCTCCCACATGGCTCGGTCCCAGCAGCCATTAACCCCTTTACCCACTGAGCCAGTTTTCACCTTCATGACCAGGCCAAATTTTACAATTCTGACTAGTGTCATTTTATGTGATAATAAGTCTGGAATACTTCAATAGATCCCACTGATTCTGAGATTTTTTTTTGTGACATATTGTACTTCACAATAGTGGTAAAATTTGTTTGATATGACCCTTTTATTTGTGAAAAAAAGGAAATTTGGCAAAAGTTTAGAAACTTTTGCAATTTTCTAATTTTAAAATTTTATGTCCTTAAATTGAAGAGTTATGTCATACAAAATAATTAATAAATATTATTTCCCACATGTCTACTTTATATCAACACAATTTTTTAAACTTTTTTTTGCTAGGAAGTTAGAAGGATTAAAAGTTGACCAGCGGTTTATCATTTTTCAAACAAAATTTTCAAAACAATTTTTTTAAGGACCACTTCACATTTGAAGTGACTTTGAGGAGCCTATATGACAGAAGATACCTCAAAGTGACACCATTCTGAAAACTTCACCCCTCCAGGTGTTTAAAACAACATTTATCTATTTTATTAACCCTTCTGGTTATTTGCAGGAATTAATGGAATGTAGAAGGAAAAAATTATCATAACTTTTTTTCATAAATTTACTTTATACCCATATGTGAGGGTCAAAGTACTTTTTGATGATAACCTGTGAAAATAAAAAAAACACATTTTTCCCACGAAAATGTTATTTTAGGCCCAATTTTTTTTTATTTTCACAATGGTTACAAGAGGAAATGAAACCCAAAATTTGTTTTACAATTTCTCCTGAGTATGTAGATACCCCATATGTGGGCAAAAACTACTGTCTTGCCGGACAGCAGTGCTCAGAAAGGAAGGAGTTATTTTGGAATGCAGACTTTGATGGAATGGTTGTGCGAGTGTTATGTCACATTTGGAATGACCCTGATGTGCCTAAGCCATAGAAACCCCCACAAGTGATCCCATTTTATTGCCATTTAGCACTAGAAAATGCAAAAATATTCACTCATTGCAGTCTGTTGAGTTTAACACCTTCTGGGGACAAGAGCAAATTGGCAATGGTCCTAGGTTTGTTTCCTGTTGACTAAGCATAGCTATTTCCAGCTATTTCCATTTCCACAGCTATTTCTTACTTTATCGATGTCTCAAGCAGATGTATCATATATTAGAGTTCATGGCCATATGAAGACTGGTCCTCAACAACCTAATATGACTACAGTCTAATTAGAGAGTAAGGGCTCATACAGACTACCGAAGCTTCAGTATGAAAAACATCGGCTCGGACTTGGACCAATGTTATTAAATGAGGTCATGCACATGTCAAACTTTTTCCTAGGACTGAATGGTCTGAGAAAATAAGTCGAAGCTTGCACGATTTGCCTCCAATAATCAAATCGCACTTGGCCATTCAATTCCATGGGTCCATGAAAAAATTGGATCTCAATCAGAAGACATTTGAGTGCAGTCCGATGCTAACGGATTGACAGAATGGAGAAGATGGAGATTTTTTTTCATTATTATTATTTACATCCAAGAAAAACGGATCCGACTCTGATTGAACTTTGATCAAACTCTGATCAGAGTGTGATTAGCATAATCGGACTGTTTTTCTCATATGTGAAGAATAAGGTCGCGTGACCCTAACCTAAGAGTGATTAATTAAGGAAAGTTACTTTTTAAAAGCTTTACTATTGACTTCCAACATACACAGATCTACAAAATATACAACAGAGGAGGTATAGTGACAAAACAGGAACGTTCTGGAAAAACATACAGAAGAGTGCTATGGCCAAAAGAGCTTGCAATCTAAAAGTTCTAAATATGCTATGTGTTAAATTCACTCATCTGCAGTGAACATATGAAGTTTCTTAAGACTATCTTTCTGTGTCAGCTAAGTGAATTAGGACATATCTCATCAGCCTACATTTTAAAGAACTTTTCACTTAAGCCAAACACAAAACTCTTAAAAGTTTTATGTAATCCACTTTCACTGAACCATTGTGAGATAAGAATCGTGACTTCGGATCCAGACTCCAAACATTTCACTCAAAATTAAAGCAATGTTTTTCACAGGAGAAAAAAATTACAAACAGCTGCCACATGGACAGAAATCTATAACTAGTTTCTAAAGCCTCAGTGTGTCACAGATTTCCAACATTTGTGATGCAGTTTTCCAGCACTGATCCTATTTAATGTGGCAAAGGAGAGGTAATTTGTTTAGAAGTAGAATAAAGAACATTTAGAATGCTGGACAGAAGGAAATGTGATAGAGACTGAGAGACAGACTGAAACCAGATCTTTGTCTCCCTAATAAAGGATTCTTCATGCATTTCATCTGTAGATTACAGGCTCTCGGAGACTAATACACATATTGCATCGGAGCCATTGGCAAAGTAGCAGCGCCGAGAAGTAATGGGTCTGTCCTACATCTTGCTCTCCAATTGACTGCCAGGAAATTAAGTCTCAATTCATCACAGGATCTGTTTAACATTAATTCAATGAGATAGGCTGTCTTTCTTTTGTCACCGGTATTGAATGCTTTTTATCTTGTGTCAGCAGCAAATCACTCAGCAATAGAACAAATGGCATTTGATTGGAAATGTTCATAGCTAATCTACTGTATTGAATTGTACTGCAGGTTTCCTAGTCAGCAGGGATGCCATCTTCGATGCATATTTCTGTATTTATTACTATCCACTGAGTAAAATGAATAACTCAGTGAGTGGATAGCAACATTTCATATTTTAATAAACATTTTCTAGGACATCTGCGCTATTTTGCCGACTGTTTGCTTTTTAATCCCTGCTGTCATTGTTTCATTATTAACCAGATCGTGTGCATATGTGGGGCCTGCGTCGAATTTACTGCCAAGTTGTAAATTACTCTCTATCGTGCAGATATATACACTTTGATTATTTACATTCATTAAAGGGGTTGTCTTATTAAGCAATTGTGTCTCCTTTTTTGTGAAAACCATGTTAAACATCAGTGAAGCCAAAGAAGGATCCATACATGCTGGACCAGAACTAGTGTAACATGAGGATGGGCATAATGTGTATGTGGGATACTCAAGGTTAACTCTAGCTTCACTGAAATTTATAATTACATTAAAATGACTACTACTGAATTTGAGATACCACAGTCTGTGAATACTGCAACAATTTATGGCAAAATTCAGATTCTGAAACATTGAAAAAATATTAACATGGATGATCCATTGTCTTTTGTATTTACACACTATGTCACATCCAAGCTATTTATGACCTTAAAGTGAATTTTCTGACTTCAGTAAAGTATTGTCCTCAAACACAGTTCAGTTAAAAAATCTTGTCACACACCTGTAACTGGTATCCTGAGATCTGCTTCCTTCACATAGGTCTCATGCCCTCTGCTGTGGTCCACATCAGGTTTTGTAAGTTGCCCAGAGTGCATCAATGACAACATCTCACTAGACTAATTTATGGCCCCCTTCATTCGTGTCTTGGGATTCAGACTCTAGTCCCATGTTTTGGTGTGCTCCATCATCTGTGATTTTATATTTGTGTTTGTGCATATTGTTCTTTACTTGCTTCCATCCTGCTGCTCATTAGATTCCATTGTGGGCCAAGTCCTCTCTGCCCATGTGTCTACCTGCTTACTGCATAAGTGCCCACCCGGACCTAAGGCTCAGAGGACTCACCTCATGTGGGAAGACTAAGAAAACTGTCCTTTACGTAGTGTCACCAGATCCAGTGCTGAGTATCTGCTGCTGTCCCAAGCTCATATGTTTGTCTCCAGTGCAACCGTCAAATCAACAGCAGCGCAGCCCATCACTGAGCAGAGCTGCTGAGCTTAGTGACTGGATGCAGCGCTGTCAACAGGACGTCATTGTTACAGACAAACAGCAAAGACCAGAGCAGCATTGCCAGGGGGAAAGTGAGTAATGCACAATTTGTTTTTTTTAAATTAACTGAATCTGGGGACAACAGTTTGCTGAAAATGTAAAACCCGTAACAGTCTTCATATGAAATATTGGCAAAATAAACAAGATGGAATTTGTGGTGCAAAAGTCTATATCTACATAGTACAACTATTGAGAAAATGCAGATTCTTTATGTTATAGTTTCTGCAGTGAGTCTTTTTGTAGGTACTTCTGCAATGTGACCTGTAAAAAAGGAACTATGCATGGTCAATGTCCCATTTATGAAACTAGTCAAAACACACAGTAATCTCCAGCGATCTCAGGCAGGAAAGTAGTTGTAAAAAATATTCCTTCATTTCTTAAAAGAGTGTGTTACAGGTAGTGGATACCTGTTGTGAATGTGCTAGAGATGGTTTCTGAGCAAAGGCTCCCTCTGGTGGTTACAGACAGTACTGAACCTTCCAGCGAGGAATGGCAATCTGGGATCACTGACTGGACTGATATAAGGGAGGTTCCCTCCCATGATGGTCGCCGGTGATCAATTGTTCTTGTCTCAATGGTTCCTGGTTCATTTGGAAGTTTGTTGGAGTCTTGCCTGCAACTGCTGCTTTCAGATAAGATATTTTCTGCTTTTCTTTTTGTGCTTGCTTTTTGCATAGTTTTCTGCACTTTTGTGGAGGTCAGCTGGGTCCCCTCCTGGGGCCTGTGCTCCTCTCAGTTTAGCTGTAGCCACTGTTATTTGTTCATTTGCTTTTTCCTGTTTTTTCAGTGGCTTTGGCTTGGTTTTGTTACACCAGAGATCTGATTTAGGTGGATGAGATCCTGTGATCTCAGGTTTTTTGGCAATCAGAGGTGCTGTTATTTTTTAGGGTTTTTGTTGGATTGCAGTCAGAATTCTTTCCTGTACTTTTCTGTCTAGACAGATTGGGCCCCAGCGTTTGCTCATTCTATTTTATGTCTGTGTCCGTGCTTTCTTCTTGTCTAACCGCCATTACATGTTTGGGGGCTTCCTATTTTCTTTGGGGATCTGCTCCAGGGCAGATAGCTTTCATCTTTCTGCCTTTAGGTGTAGTTATCTCTCAGGCTGTGACGAGGCGTCTAGGATCAACGTAGGAACGCTCCACGGCTACCTCTAGTTGTGTGGTTAGTTCAGATTACTGCAATCCAATAGGTTCCAGCATCTCTGGTGTATTACCGTTTTTGCTTTTTCTCCTCAGCTACCTAAACATAACAGATACCCCAGTGGATGGTAAAAAATCAGACACATTTCAACGCAAAGGAGTCTTAATCATGGATTACAAATTCTGACAAAATGTGACATTTTAAAAGTCTCCAAACAGGAGTGAGAGGGTGGTAGGCAATGCCCTCATTAGCATGATTAATTGATGTATCTATTTATCCACACCCAGCCTCCTGGTTGAAGACAAGTTAACAAGAGAGAGAAAGAGAAAAAAAGAGAAAAAAAAACAACTCTCAAAATCATTTACTTTGCATGCAATGCCAAAAGAACGAAAATACATTAAAATAATATATATAAGATTACTCTTATATATATTCTTTTAATGTATTTTCTTTTTTTTTGGCATTGCATGCAAAGTAAATAATTTTGAGGGTTATTTTTTTTTGGGGGGGGATTTTTTTTTCTATTTTTTTCTCTTTCTCTATCTTTTTAACTTGTCTTCAACCAGGAGATTGGGTGTGGATAATTAGATGCATTAATCATGCTAATCATGGCTAGTGAAATTAACCAGTTTTTCAACAGATTTACCAACACATGTGCTGCGCCATCAGGAATGAGGGATGGAGCTGAGGAACGATCTGCAGCATTGACATTGGATAAGCTGCCTGCTTTTACTGTCTCCCCAAAGGATGTGAAGAAACAGTTTCGTAAACTAGTCATTGGCAAAGCAGCTGGGCCTGATGGCCTCAGTCCACGTGTTCTAAAAGTGTGTGCAAACCAACTGTGTAATGTATTTCAGCACCTGTTTAACAGGAGCCTACAATCACAGAGAATACCAGTGCTGTGAAAGACCACCTGCCTGGTGCCAGTTCCCAAGATCACCTCTCCAACTTCCCTACACGACTATCGTTCAGTGGCCTTAACATCACATGCTATGAAGTCATTGGAGAGAATAGTACTTGCCCACTTGTGCCCGAGGGTGAAGGGCCTACACTGACCCCCTGCAGTTTGCGTACCAGCAGAGATTGGGGGTGGATGATGCTGTAGCGTCTCTTCTACATACAATGCATTCATTTTTGGACAATGATGGCACTGCAGTGCGCGCCATGTTCTTTGACTTCTCAAGTGCTTTCAATACCTAACAGCCACCCTTACTACGTAATAAGTTGACTGCTATGGTGGTAGATGAGGGGATGGTGAACTGGATAAGTGACTACCTGACAGACAGGCCGCAGTTTGTAAGGATGGGGGAGGTGGTATCTGGCAGTGTACGGAGCAGTGTTGGAGCCCCTCAGGGTACAGTGCTGTCGCCCTTCCTCTTCACATTGTATACAGCTGACTTTCAGTATAAATCCGACTTCTGTCACCTGCAAAAATTCTCAGATGACTCAATGATTGTAGGGGGCATTGTGGGGGGCCGGGGGTAGGAGGAATATAGAAGGGTGGTTTCTGACTTTGTGGATTGGTGTCAGACTAACTGTCTAGAACTAAATGTGAAGAAAACCAAGGAGATGGTGGTGAGTTATAGAAGGAAAAAGGATAATTACTTACCGATCATTATTGCTGGCCAGGAGGTGGAGATGATTGAGAGCTACAAATATTTGAGGGTTCACCTTGACAGCAAACTTGATTGGAGGTGTCATACAGAGAAGGTTCACAAGAAGGGAATGAGCAGACTGTACTTTCTGCGGAAGCTCAGGTCGTTTAATGTGTGCAGCAAAATGCTGGAAATGTTCTACCAGTCCGCTGTAGCAAGCGCCATCTTTTTTGCTATCATTTGCTGGGGCAGTAGTGTGCGAGTAGCTGACGCTAATAAACTCAACAAACTTATCAAGAAGGCAAGCGCGACTGTTGGCCTCCATCTTGACTCTTTTGAGGAAGTAGTGGAGGATAGGATTCAAAAGAAGTGCAGGGCTATAATGAACAATAATACACACCCATTATTCAAGCTGTTCTTGAAGCAGAAGAGCACATTTAGCAGCCGTCTAATCCTTCTAAGGTGCAAGAAGGAGAAATTCAGGAAATCGTTTGTGCCTACCGCTATGGGGATGTATAACAATTCACTAAGGGTGAAAGATGACTACGACCTAGGACTGGCGCACTAATGGAAATGATTAGAGATTTGTGTACCTTTGTTTGTTACGTATTGTGGTAGTCATGTGCAAATCTGTGTCTAGTAATTACTCTATGTAATGCTGTTTGTAATGGTTTATTTGTAATGCTGTTGTAACGCTGCTGTGATACCATAATTTCCCTCAGGATCAATAAAGTGTATCATATCGTATCGTATCGTAATGAGGGCATTGCCTACCACCCCCTCACTCCTGTCTGGAGACTTTTAAAATGTCACATTTTGTCAGAATTTGTAATCCATGATTAAGACTCCTTTGCGTTGAAATGTGTCTGATTTTTTACCATCCACTGGGGTATCCACTACTGTAACATGCTCTTTTAACGAAAAGAAATAAAGGAATATTTTTTACAACTACCTTCCTGCCAGGCCGGCTCCGTGTGAGGGTGTGGTTCCTGCTATCCGGAGGACACTAGGGGGTGAGCTGAAACATTTTTTTTTCATATTTATGAAACTAGTGCCACTTTTTTTTCTCTCTCTCTACAGTTCTTTGTGTTTCAAGCTGATTATTGCTGAGATGTTGAATGCCATTTACCACAGCAGCTGCCCTCCTGTATGTGCAAGTAGAATCTAGGACACTGTCTTTTCTCTACCACTCTCTCTTTTGGTAAGCTCTTCTTCTCTTCCGCTGCTCCAAATCCTCCAACCTGTGCAATGTTGAGACTTCTGAGCCAGAACACACACATTGCCAGCACAAACACCCAAACAGGACCATAGGAGGTCTTCTGGACTCTCTTTGAAAGCTGTCCCTTTAGTTCCTTCTTTGGTAAGTCCCATAGACACGTGTTAGGGTCTGCGGAACGCACCAAATATATGAGGTAGAGAGGTGCGTTCGCAGTCCGGGCTCCACCGTGCAGGCGGAACCTGCTGCTAGTAAAATGGCGAAAGTAGCGAACTCTGTTATCCCGCAGTCGCCAAAACAAACGCCGTAGCGCGTTGTGGCAGTAAGTGCGAACTCTGTTAATACCCAGAGCCGCTAACGGAAATGCCACAGCGCTATATGGCGATAGGTGCGAACTCACTTAGCTTCAGTGAGCCGCAAAGTAAAACGCTAGGGCGCTGTCTAGCGTCGAAAGCAATCCCTGTTACGTCACAGGGCCGCTGAGGAAAAGTGCTGTGTCCTGTCAGGCTCTCAGGTACACAGTTAAGTGCTAAGCGTACATAACGCGTGATCATGTGCTAATGTCCTCGCGGGAGTCACCCGCAATCTATGGCGTCTGAATGCCAGACCCTGAATACGGCAATCGAAACTCCTCACCGGTTACGCCAGTAATCTAGGGCATCTAGGACACCGACCGTGGCCAGCTACCATACCAAACTCCTCACCGATTAAGTCGGTATTCTAGTGGCTTATTTCAGCCGGGTCCCTAACCACACATACGCATGATCACACTGGCGCATAGCATACAATGGTTGATATTAGCGCATGGCGGCCCAGCCATGCTACCCTTTTATAGCAACAGCTACAGGACCTTCCAGGAACCAGGACCAATGAGAAGCTGTTACAAACACACGTAGCTACATGACCTTCCTGGCAGACCAATAGGAGCCGCTGCAGCACCTGAACATGTGACCCCTGATCTCCAATGAGAGATCTCACTCTGGGCATGCTCAGATGGGAAAACGCAGGACTTTGTCTCTAAGACGGCTGCTCCAGCACTGGCTATAATAGCAGATCCAGGAAAGGCAGCAGCAAGTCACTGCACAGTAGAGGAGTGGGCAAGACGCCTGGACCGACGTCTCTGCTGAGCAGGCTCCACTGTGGCCGGAGATGAATGGGAGACCGCAGCGGGACGGGTTCGAGACTCCCCTTGTGCAGCAGTGGGAACTCAAACCCTAACACAGGGTGCTCTTTGCAGTATCTTACACAAGTATAATTGGTCTTTGAGGGTGTCTTCACAATATGAAAAATATATAGAATTCAGTTTTTAATTATTATAATGCTTTGCTGAACTAATTAGTTGTTTTTTTATCTCTTGCAAGGAAATGCTTTCCAACGCCGATACTGATATGTTATCAGGATAAGAAAGATTTGTGATGGGAGTATTTAGACCAGTGTTTCCCAAACTCCAGTCCTCACGGACCCCACTGGTCATGTTTTCAGGATTTCCATAGTGTTGCACAGGTGAGAGAATTCCTGACACCTTGATGATACTTCCACCATCTGCGCAATACAAAGGAAATCCTGAAAACACGACCCTTGGGGTCCGTGAGGACTGGAGTTTGGGAAACACTGATTTAGACGCTACTGACCTTGAGTTTACTAAAATAAATGTATCTATGTGTTTGGTTTAATTGGCCAATGTATGCCCTTTTCTGCAGCCATAAAATCCTGATAAAAGCCTAGCCTTGGGGCTGGTGGGGGGACAAAGTCTCTTGTAATTTATAAAACAGTAAGATATTCACGGGCCATGTCTTTTCTTTATGTTATAAATTTTTGGTGTATAATCCAACTTCTAGGTAAAATTTGTAACTGTTTCACTATATGATACTGAGACTTTTGAAGGCATCCGGACCACACAACTAAAGAATTTATTGTGCATTTTGTGTACTTTTTGTGTCCTACCATCCATAGACAGAGAAACATTTGTATGTAGTTTTGTAATCAGAAATGAGAGACGGGCATAAGTAAAAAATAAAAAATAAAATGGTAATCTGAACATGATATTTATGAATATCAATTACCAACATTACTATTCTGGTGCCAGGTAAAGTGTGGCAGTCAATTTTAAAATGTGTAGAATCCATACAAAAGAAATATTCTAGAGCAAGGAAGCTATGAAGTCTAAATACTGCTATATCCAAGATTTTCCCACAATGCTACAAAGAATTTTATCATTTAATTGAAAAAGAACATGCAAAAAATATATTTTACAGACTGCAAATATTTTTTTACCAAATAATTTCCATTGCTTGTGTGTATGTGTGGCGCCCCTGAGGTCCAGTCGCCACAAGGTACTGTACCTCAGTCGGAGGTGTGGTGCTCCACTCTCGGGTAAGGAAGGGACATCACCCAGAACCCACACACTTATATCCAATACCAGACCTCTCAGGGCCCAGGAGCCACTAGGTAGAGGGTAGACGGTGTGGGTGGAGAAAGAAGGGAGGAGCTTAGTAAGTGGTCTGAGAGACCACAGGCAGTGTGGGAGATGGAGCTCAGGAGAAGAGCTGAGTAGCTGTGGAGAAGTTGGTTAAAGGAAGGAGTAGGTGCTGGGGACTTGAGCAGAAATGTGCTTGCCCCTAGACCAGAGAAGAAAGACAGAAAAGAAAGAAAGAGAAGCTTGAGAGAGAGAGAGAGAGGAAGAAGGGGTCCTAGAGGCACAGGAAGTGAAGAATCCACCTGTGGGGCCCGAATCCACGTTGACCGTAGTCGGGTGAAGGGACCAGGTGGCAGTAAGGGTCCAGCCCCAGTCTAATAGAGAAACTGAGGACTCAGCTAGCTAACCAGAGGCTGCACTATCTTTATGTGCTACAGCCACATCTGCACATATTCGCTGAAAAGGCAGCCGTATAGGATCAAGGGGACTCAGAGTATGTCGCCCGACATGATCTGAAGCTGCTGGCTTGGGACACTGTGTGTGAAGGCACAGGGCAGGAGAGGAGGGAGCCAGCACAGGGAGATGGCCAGGAAAGGAACATCTGAAGGGGGTTCTGACAAGGTGTACCCCAATTTACCTGAGAGCTGTCTGGACCACTGACCCGGAGGACACAGCACCCCCGGCAGGGGATTATAAGTGGAAGAACTGTGAGTAAAATTGTGAAGACTGCACTCCACTGTGTCCTCGGATTTATTTACTGCGTCACCTGCCTTGCACTACAACTACTATCATCATTTCTTACACTTACAACTGCCCTGGGGCCTAGCTCTACCTGTGGAGAGCTGTAACAACTCTGTTGCATCACCAACAGCCCCAGGAGACTCTGAAGCAGTATCGGTTAACACCTTTCTTGCCGAATACCATGGGTGGCGTCACAAGCTTATATCCCCTATAAACTATTCCCCTTTTACTTTTTCTAAACCTTTTTACTGGATGCCCAGGGCCACGGACTGGGTCACTGCTGCCGTGACACTTCCCCTTTAAGAACTGTCCGGCACGGTTCCAAGTACCCCACGGCCCTTGGGGCGCTCCATATGCAAGACAGCATTAATTTTCTTTAGGCCATGTGTATTTTTCTCAGGCCATTTAAATGAAATGCTAGATTTGTAAAGCTTAGTTCTGACAGGAAAAAAAACTTAGGCACATAAATGCATCGATCAAGAAAGTAGATTTTCTTCAGTCAGCATTGATCATTCTTAGTGCCATGGACAAGATGATTATCGATAAAGATTACTTGTGTGAATCATTAATGATAATCACTATGTCTTTGACTACTTTACAAAGGAAAGGGTTTTTTAGCCATGTTTTCTTGACTTCCAGCCATGATGTTCATATTTTTACTAAATATTATTCTTTTCAAAACTAAAACTTGCTTTACCATTTTCCATTTCAAGTATAAGGTTCTTGCAGAGTTCCTAATTATACCTCTTTTTTGTACTAAATAATAATGATATGGGATCCAGTTTTGGGCTCAACATTTTAAAAAGGATATTCAGAAGTTAGAGTCAGTTCAAAGATGGCAACTAGATTATTGCAAGGGATGGAAGGCCTCTCATATGACGAGAGGTTGGAAAAGTTGGGCTTGTTCAGCTTAGAAAAAAGACGTCTCAGAGGTGATCTCATGTACATGTATAAATACGTGGGTGGTCAATAAAAAGAACTGACAAGTAATTTCTTCCAAATACCATACTAGGGACCAGGGATCACTCATTATGGATGAAAGAAAGGTGATTTCGGCAGCAAAAATTAAAAGTTATAGTTATATCAGTCATAATCTGGATTGCTCTACCACAAAAAGTAGTAATGGCAGACACTATAATAGTTTTTAAAAAAGGGCTGGATGATTTCATCAGTACAAATAATATTGAGGGATATAGTTAAATTAGTGACAAAATGACCAATTGGTGGAGAAGGTCCCACTCTCTAAATGGGGCCAGTATTGCACTTTGGACTTCTACGTTGAATGTAAGCAAATACAATTTTTAATTTTTCAGTAGTTTTTTGACTAATCCACCCATAAAAATATTGTTACATGCAACACCATATTCTTCATGAAGAAGAGGCCGTCACAAAAAACATCATACTAGCTGTACATCGCGGATTATGTTGTGGGGTTAAATTATGTACAATAACATGGAACCTGTAGTTTTTATTCAAAGTACACTAATAGCTTGGTGTTGCATTGATTTGTCCGTTGAACCAGTGATACGGCCAATTCTCCAGAGTGTCCCAGGAGTCATTTTTCAACACAACATTGCCAGGCCACATGTTACTTGTGCTACTGGGAGCAGTTTGTGTGGCCTAAATGTTCTACTATGGCCTGTAGCATCTCCAATCAAGCACGTCAAGCAGCAGATTTTGTTGATTTTTGTGCTTACGTGCATTCAGCATGGCAGAATATTCCTTATATAACCATTAATAACCTCCTTGATAGCAGCTAAGGAGTGTAATTGCATGCATTTCTGTGCATGGCATTCATACTTGATGCTGAAAAAATTGAGATGTTTTGAACATTTCATGCTCTCATATTTCATCATTTACATATCGATAATATGTCTAGCCGTCCTGTGATTTCCAGGACTTTTACTCTTTGATGATGCAATGTCAACTTATTGCATTTATTACAATTGTAATTAACAGCAGCATTTACCTGTGTAAGCTACAGCGATCAGAGCTAACTTTGGCTGCTGCAATTACAGCCAGATTATGACTATATAAGGCTGCTAGGCGCACATTGCCTCTGTTCACTTGGCCTACAGTATACCTCAGGAGCTTTTCCCAATGTATATTATTACATGCCCACAGGCCTTCATTCACCAAACAGAGGCCAACATGTGATTATTAAGCCTCTGACTGTCCAATATGCACCAGAATACCATTTGTTTAACTGCCTCAAAAAACACAGAAGACTGTTTTTTCCTGTACAAAAGGACACTGCAGAAAACTGCAATGCATGCCATGGGGTATATGTTTCTTTACAAAGGGTTCCTGTGGTGGATCTAGCCTGAGAGTGGCCATCAACAGGAAAAATCTCTTGAATTTATCACCTGACAATGACCACAAATATAGTGTGGACCAAGTCTAACACCGCCGGTATCTGCCTGGTTTGAAGCAGGCTTAGCTGCAAAGTCAGCTATATACTTTACTTAGTGACCTATGACAAAAATAGGTCAGTAAGTAGTTAAAGGGGCATTGCCATATTAGACTCAACTCCTTATTTGGTTCATGCTTTTCTTAGTGATCTATGGCAAACAAATGTAAGTTTATGTGTCATTAAGGAGTTGAAAGGGTATTACCATGTCTTACCAAGGGACCCTTCATACACTGACAAACAAAAGACTAACAATTTTTTGAACTTTTGACTTTCAGGCTCCATATCTCACCATCTACTACTGCTTCAAGACTATCAGTATTTTAGGGCCAGACAATCATCTTGGCTATTTCATCCATAAATCCACTATTTAGCATATGATTTGTTATGCAGATTCTTGTCATGTCACTGCATTGTTACTGTTTTGTTCCTGCTAGTAGAAAAATCATTTTCTTCCTATAAATTACAACCTAGTCTCACATTTCTTAATAGCTCAGTGTGTTATTAAATTGATTCACAAGCTAATTGTTTTTCCAAGAAAAGAGAAAAACCATAATCCAGTTCATCGACAGTGATCTCTCAGCCAAGAAAATTGCCAAACTGAGTCTTGTGAGTGCCATGGCAGTTGGAATAATATGAAACTAAGTCCGTCCATCCATTCAAAAGCTAAGAGGAGGACCTCCAGGCAAAATATCAAAGTCAACAAGTCGGTTCATCCCAAGGTCTATCAGTTCTGGGGTGACAAACACAGCAGTGGATGGGGCTCATATACTTCTTAATAGTGAGATCAAAGACGTCCTTGCATGTTACAAAAGTCAGGAGTGGAGGCCCAAAAAAAGGGGAAGAAGTCTTGAATTCAATAACGTCATAAGAAGCGTTGTCTGGAGTTTGCAAAAAAGTATAAAAAGTGGATAATAGAAGATTTGAAACAGGTGATTTGAAGTGATGAGATGAAAGTCAATAGACAAAGCTCTGACTGGTACAAATGGTCTAGAAGAAACAAAACAGTACAGTAAGGCTACTTTCACACTTGCGTTTTTTAGCGCTGGCATCGAGCTCACATGAAACGCATAAAAAAAACCGCGTGCAAACGCGTGTAATCGCTGCGATATTTTGCAGTCGAAGAGTGCGCATTGCTTCTAAAAAACGCAGCGATTGTAAGCGATTGTATGCGATTTAAAGCGTTTTTGTATGCGTTTGCGTTTTTTCTGTGCAAAACACATGATGAAAATCCTTGAAAAATTGTTGCAACAGAACCCACCAATGGGATACCAGTGGGCGTGTCTTATTGAAAATATAAATAGAGCCTGTTCACAGCCCTTTTTTACATTTGCTTGGATTTGCCTTGATGAACATGGATCAGCTTATGCAGACTTTCTTCTTCAACCTTGATGTGGACATGGCTATGGCTCAGTCTTATGCCATTGCTTGCCATGAACAAAGGGAGAGAGATAGACAGCGGAGACGGCAGCGGCGGCGTTTGTGGGTACATCCCATTGTAGAACTCCGGGAGAGCCGTGGAGCGTACCACACTCTCTACAGTGAGCTGCAGTCAAACCCGGAGAAATTTACCGACTACACCCGGATGTCACAACAATCCTTCATGGATTTACTTGCTCGGGTCCAACAATTAATAAGGAGACAGGACACCCAGCTCCGTCGGGCGATTCCTCCAGAGGAAAGTCTCCTGGTGACATTACGGTATGTATTATTGAGAAACCAATGCCTGCATAATTGTATATGCCATGTACTATTCCAAAGATGACAGAATTATTGTTCTGCCAGCTATTAAACAAAGACCTGCAGAATTATTTTTATGCCATTTTTTATTTTATTAATGTTTTACAAAAACATATACAATACTATTTGTTTTGTTATTTCTCTAGATTCCTTGCTACTGAAGAGAGCCTGTCTTCACTTCACTTCCAGTACAGGATTGGTATCTCGACGTTGTCAGGAATTGTTGTGGACACCTGCCGGGCATTGTGGACTGTTCTCTGTCCGGAATTTATGCCCCTGCCCACCACAGAAAAGTGGCTAGAAATAGCCGAGAAATTCTGGACAACCTGCAATTTCCCCAACTGTTTGGGAGCAGTTGATGGGAAACACATACGCATCATCAAACTCAAAAGAACAGGCTCGGAGTACTATAATTACAAGAAGTACTATTCTACAGTTCTTATGGCCATTGCGGATGCAGACTGTATGTTTGTTGCGGTGGACATTGGGGCATTTGGCCGTGGGAATGACTCACAGGCGTTTAAGAACTCGGACATGGGACGGAGGTTGTATGGCAACCAGTTTAATTTCCCCATGCCACGGCCTCTTCCCCACACCGAAGGTCCACCAATGCCATTTGTCATGGTTGGGATGAGGCATTCCAGATGAGCCAACACCTGCTAAAACCCTACTCCAGCCGGGACTTGGACCACACCAAAAAAATTTTCAATTACAGGCTGACCAGGGCAAGAAGAACTGTAGAGTGTGCCTTCGGTATACTGGTTTCCAGATGGCGCATTCTGGGCACAGCCATTCATCTGAAAGTGCAAACAGTGGATGAAGTTGTGAAGGCCTGTGTGGTGCTACATAACTTTGTCATGTCGAAAGAACACCCAAACTTTGAACTTGATGATGCAGCTCCTAACCCATTGCCTGAGTTCACTCAGCACCCTCTCAGGTCTTCTGTTGAAGTCAGCCAAATGAGAGACCAATTTGCGGCCTACTTCATGTCAGATGTAGGACGGGTGGATTGGCAAGAACAAATGGTGTAAAATAATGTTCTTGTCTGTATTAGTGTTGAGCGATACGATACTGCAAATATCGGCTATCGGCCGATATTAGCTGTATCGGCCTTTCGATAATTAGTTTCGATATTTTCGTCATATCGAATACCGGAATCGGATTTGTCACTGTCACTGTCTGTGTCCATCGGTCGGGTCTGTCACTGTCAGTGTCCGTCGGTCGGGTCTGTCAGGAGTCAGCGGCACTTACCTGGCAGAAGATCTCCGGCGGTCACGGCCTGGACTGCTTCATGGCCGCCATCCTCTTCTCCCCGGCGGTCACATGCAGTTTCTCACGATAACTGCAGTGACTGCTGGGTAATCCCGGCCGTAAAGCAGTCAGTCCGATGACGTCACCGCCGGGGAAGCAGGTAATCAGCTGTGCTGCGTCGCGATGACAGGCTCTGCCTGTCATTGCGATGTAGCAGAGCTGGATCGTCGTGGGACAGTCGTTACTATGGACTGCGTCGGACAGGTGGTATACTGTTGGTTTGTTTTTTTTTTTTTTACAGGAGATCGATGGCGTCGCAGGAATGAGAGTACAATAAAAGAAATGAAAACTGTGTTGTCTCTTTTATTTCATTAAAATACTTTTTTCTTGCTTTGTCTTTTTTTTATGCATTTAATAACTTTGGGATTAATAATGGATCGGTGTCTTATTGACACCTCTCCATTATTAACCGGGCTTATTGTCACCGTGCAATCAACGGTGACATTAACCCCTTATTACCCCGCTTGCCACCGCTACAGGGCAAGTGGGAAGAGCCGGGTAAAGTGCCACAATTGGCACATCTTTTGATGCGCCAAATGTGGGGCTGCTGTAGCCTGGTATTATCAGGCTGTTGAGGGCCAAAATCCATGGGCCTTGACAGTCTTTTAATACCAGGCCGCAGCAGTCTGCATTTTACTTGGCTGGTTAACAAAAATAGGGGGACCCCTACGCCGTTTTTTTTCGTGGGGATCCCCTATTTTTGTTAACCAGCCAAGCTAAGCAGACTGCTGTGGCCTGGTATTATCAGGCTTGCAAGGTCCATGGATATTGGATCCTTACCAGCCTGAAAAACCAGGCCTCAGCGGTCTGCTTCATCTGGCTGGTTAACAAAAATAGGGGGGACCCCATGCCAATTTTTTTCGAGGGGATCCCCTATTTTTGTTAATCAGCCAAGATATGCAGACTGCTGTGGCCTGGTATTATCAGGCTGGCAAGGTCCATGGATCTTGGCTCCTTAACAGCCTGAAAATCCAGGCCTCAGCGGTCTGCTTCATCTGGCTGGTTAACAAAAATAGGGGGACCCCTACGCCGTTTTTTTTTCGAGGGGATTCCCTATTTTTGTTAACCAGTTCCCTCTGACGTCACTGATTGTGTCCCTGGCTGACCTGAAGTGAAAGTGGAAAGCAATCAATTAAGCTTTCCACTTCCTCTCCTGTCAGCCAGGAGAGGAGCTCATTCATTTGGGGGTTTACTGTGAGGCTGCAGCATTAGCTGCGGTCCCTGCAGTAAACATTAACCCTTTCTGAAGGATTACACCATGGGACCTGACTGTACATCGGATTGGTAAGAATAATTTTGCTTTATTATTTTATTTTTATTACAGGAAATGGTTTTAGCAGGAAAATAAAATATGGTCAAAAACTGTGTGATTATTTCATTAAACTTCTTTTTTATTAAAGTGTGTGTGTTTGATTTTTCTTTCATACAATAGGATTAATAATTGATAGTTGTCTAATTGACAGCTCTCAATTATTAACCTGGCTTAAAGTGACCTTTCAATTGCAAGGTCATTTTAACCCCTTATTAACCCATTCGCCACCACTACAGGGCAATGGGAATAGACGGGCAAAGTGCCAGAAAGGGCAAATCTAATTAGAGATTTGCCCTTTCTGGGGTGTCTGGGGGCAGATGTTAGTAGCCGGGGGGGGGCAAAAATAATGGTCCCTCTCTGGGCTATTATTATCTGCCCCCACTCACTGGCTTTGTCTGTCTGGTTGCGAAAATAGGGCGGGAGCCCACGCATTTTTTTTCAGCAATTTTACACCTCATATATATATATACATGTCATTAAATTTGTGACACATATATATATATATATATTTATATTTATAGTTCATACACTTCTACATAGTATAATAGCCGCTAATTCAATTGCCGGCTTTTCTGAAAATGCAGAACCCGACATGAAATGACACTTGGTTTACATAGAGTTAACCATGTCTTTTCATGTAGTTTGATATCTGATTTGCACAAACAATTACATGAGTGTAAGTGTGCAAAATTTCACACCTGTAGGGGTTAATTAAAGGTGTAAATTCGTAGCAAAAAAGTCAGGTTTTTTTACAACGAATTTACACCTTTAATTAACCCCTACAGGTGTGAAATTTTGCACACATAGACTGATGTAATTGTTTGTGCAAATCAGATTGCAAACGACATGAAAAGACATGGTTAACCCTATGTACACCAAGTGTCATTTCATGTCGGGTGCTTCTGTCTTTTCACAGAAGCCGGCTTTACCCGGCAATTGAATCAGAGGATATTTTACTATGTAGAAGTGTATAAACTATACATATATGTATATATATATGTCACAATGACATGTATATATATATATATATATATATGTATATATAATATATATATATATATATGTATTCTATGTGTGTATATTTAGTGTTTACAAGGAAATAAAGGTTTTTTTTAGTTGCGATATTTCGTTCCCATAGACTTACATTGGACTTCCGGTATCGGAATCGGATATCGACGATATTTAGTGATATCGGCGATACCATTTCGATACGATATTTTTAGATATCGAGCAGTATCGCTCAACACTAGTCTGTATGTTAATAATTTTATTTTTTTTTTATGTTAATAAAATACCTCTGTTTATACCTTTACCACGTGCAGTCTGTTTTTTAAATTAAAAATCAATTATGAAATGGCCAGGTTTACCAGTGAATTCATGATGCATATTTTTGGGTGCATCATTAATTTATTTGTAATCCTGACTATGTAGTTAAATATACATGCACACAAGTTGTATAACCTTTATTATTTATCCACTTTTGCTTCCAATTTCAGTGACGGTGGAGATAACACAACAATTATTTTTGTCACTGTGACTTGATTTGGAACGCAGAGATAATAAAGATTATACATCTTGTTCTATACCAATGCCTGGTGGCATGCTGAAGTGGTGATGCCCCAAATAACGCATTGTCACTTCAGAATGTATCAGGCCTGGGCAGGTGAGTACACATGAGTTCTAAACAGCAGCATCGCTACAGTATGCTTCAAATTAATGCAGACTGAAGCAACGCTGCTGGTTAAAACTCATGTCTATTCACCTGCCCAGGTGTGATAGTAATGATACAAGGCTGGGCAGGTGAGTACACATCAGTTCTAAACAGCAGCATCGCTACAGTATGCTTAAAATTAATGCAGACTGATAGTAATGATACAAGGTCAGGGTATTGTACATATGAAGTCTATTTTCACCATCATCTCCTCAGTTTCTTCAACACACACTGAATAGAGGATGTGCTCAATTACAAGCTATATCTAGAATCCCTGGCCTTGTATCACAAAGTGAAATAATGTCAAAAACACACCACACTCATTTAACTGTTTAGTATATCTGGCAAGGTTAAATAGATATGCCTTGCACTCAACACCATCCTCTATTCAGTCTGTGCAATATTAGCATACTGACAGACTGGTTGTGAAAAAAATATATATATATTTGTGTTTTGGAGTAAACATATCTCCATGAAGTACACAAACATGTGTCATTCCTGGAGTTATGTGTAGTCCAAAACCCAAAGTGTACGGCGCAGTGTGTGTACGGCGCAGTGTGTAGGCGGCGAAATAAACACAAAGCAAACCAAAATTACTAAAAGAAGATTGGCACATTTATTTTCTACAACAGGAAACCAACATTTGAATTGCCAAAATTTTTTGGATTACATTTCTAGAGATCACATTATGACTTTTTTGATTAAAAAAAAAATTATTGATATTCACACAAAGGTTTTGGATACATCAGATTAGTACAATTTGTGTCCAACATGACGATGGTATTGTCACTGCCCCATAAGTAATAGAAAATTAAGATTAGTACAATATGTGTACAACTAGCCATTGTTATTGTCACTGCCCCATAAGTAATAGAAAAATCAGATTAGTACAGTGTTTGTGTACAAGATAAAAATTGGTATAGTCACTGGCCCATAAGTAATAGAAAAATCAGATTAGTACAGTGTTTGTGTACAAGATAAAAATTGGTATAGTCACTGGCCCATAAAGGTACTGCCACACTAAACGCTCCCGCTAACGATCACAATAACGACGCATACTGATGCGATCGTTTTTGTGATCGTTTTAATGTCGCTAGTAGCTGCCACATTTAGCGATCTCGTTAACAACGCATAAGCGGTTAGCGATCTCCTTAACGACTTTGTGATGTAAAAAACAGCGCAAATCGTTCACAAAACGTGCCAGACACAGCGATATAGGCTCACCAGCGGGACGCCAACGATCAAAATACGGTCCAGAACTCTAGTGAACGATCAGCGAG
This sequence comes from Oophaga sylvatica, assembly GCA_033576555.1. Taxonomy (NCBI): domain Eukaryota; kingdom Metazoa; phylum Chordata; class Amphibia; order Anura; family Dendrobatidae; genus Oophaga; species Oophaga sylvatica. The sequence continues at coordinate 99,294,052 of JARQOD010000005.1, forward strand.
ATCACAGCAGGGGCCACGTCGTTGCTACATGCCACACACAACAGCGTCACTAACGAGATCGCTAAATAGTGACTTTTTTTAGCAATCCCGTTAGCGATCTTGTTTAGTGTGGCATACCCTTTAGTAATAGATAAATCAGATTAGTACAATGTGTGTACAAGATGCAATTGGTATAGTCACTGGCCCATAAGTAATAGAAAAATCAGATTAGTACAGTGTTTGTGTACAAGATAAAAATTGGTATAGTCAATGGCCCATAAGTAATAGAAAAATCAGATTAGTACAATGTGTGTACAAGATGCAATTGGTATAGTCACTGGCCCATAAGTAATAGAAAAATCAGATTAGTACAGTGTTTGTGTACAAGATAAAAATTGGTATAGTCACTGCCCCATAAGTAATAGAAAAATCAGATTAGTACAATGTGTGTACAACATGCAATTGGTATAGTCACTGCCCCAGAAGTTGGATAGAAATGTGATTTGTACAGATAATATTACAAATTTGTATTGCGAATGACGTTTTGGTGGTGATTTCGATACTCTGGGGGTGTGCAGAGATGAGGAGCGGCTGGAAAGCGATGAAGGGGTTCGAGGGGAAGGGTCAACAAAATTAGTGGGTGAAGGAAGATCAGACATCAAAGTAGAGGCAGTTTGAGACACATTAGGAGGAGAGGGTGGATGGACCAACAAAGTTTTTCTTTTTTTCTTCTTGGGGACAGGAGTACCTTGCATGGACCGACTTCTCTGTGTCCGCCTTGAGCTGGTTGACCGTGGCCTTGACCCAAAAAATAGTGAATGTGGGTCACCGCTCTCATGCTCGGTGGTGGCAGTGGCGGTGGAAGTGTTGGCAGTGCTTTGAGTAGCACAAGGGTTGGCGGTGTTCCAAGGAGGAGAAGTGGGTGGCCTTGAAATGGATTGTTGCTGACTGGTGGCGGTACTCATAGATCAGTGGGTGCTGTGGCCGGAAATTGTTGACGACTGGTGGCGGTACTCATAGGATCATTGGTTGCTATGGCCGGAAATTGTTGACGACTGGTGGCGGTACTCATAGGATCAGTGGGTGCTGTGGCCGGAAATTGTTGAAGACTGGTGGCAGTACTCCTAGAAGGAGAAGTGGGTGTGGTGGCCCAAGCAGGTACTGCGGTGGCTTGAGTCCATGACTGTGGACCAGTGTCTGTGGTGGTGTTGCTCCACACAGGAGCAGCGCTTGCCATGGTGGTGGCGACGTTGGAGTGTCCAACAGTACTCGGACTTGTGGTGGTGTAGTGGTGACTCGCAATGGTGGTGGCCGTGCAGTGGTATGCAGCAGAAGTCGGTAGTGATGTGTGTCGAATCAGTGGTGGCACAGTTGGATATGCAACCACTGACTGCTGCGCGTACCGATTCTGCTGCATATACTGCAAGTAAGCATTGTTGCAGGCCTGCATCACACCCAGCTGTTGCTCAGGACTAAGGTGATCCGCCATGCCCCATTCTATTTTACTAAAAAAATGGTGCGCTGGTCTGTTGAGGTCGGCCTCCAGGCGATCAAGACGCTGTTCGACATTGTTGAAGCGGTGATCCATGTGGGTAAAACCACGTTCCATCAGTGAAAAACCGCTTCCAACTCTGCCTCCAAGTGTCTTGATATTGCCTTGAAAGGACTCGCTCAAGTGAACAAACTCGGGCAAGACATTCCTCTCCATGGCCCTCTGCCGCTGGCGGGAAGTGCCCGCATAACCAGTGGCAGACACCTGGGAGAGGGGAACACCTGATGGACCAGCTTCCTGATCACCAGCTGTCCGTGTTGCTGACCTGCAAGTTGCTTCCAGGCTGTCGGATGGCTGGGACGAGTCCAAGGTTGTCCGAGGAAGGACCGCTTCAGGGACAGGCTGCATGGTGCTGCTCCAGGTGCTGTGGAAAGAAAAACAAAACATTACTATAATGCATGAACAAGAAGCATCAGCTGTAGAAAAGAAAATAAATTAAAAACTTAAAAAAAAAATAAAATAAATAAAATACTTACGCTCTGCTAGCAAGGACCGGTCTCAGGAACGCCAACTCGCGATAATAGCGATATTTTTTTCTGGGCCTTGCTGCAAAACCACTGCGAACCTGTCCCTCTGCTCGAACATCAGTGTTGAAGCGGTCCTTCATCGAGCGCCATCGTGTGCGGATTTTGTTCACTGTTGATCAAAAAAAAAAAAAAATTATACAATGGAGTCTGTGCAAAATCACTCTCAACACACATACCTGAATGAAAATTTAAAACTGTTAATGCAGCATTATAAAAAACTCAAGAATCCACAAGTCAGTGACTGTTGAACCACATGACACTGTTGTGTTTGCTGTTACAATATATCTGGCAGCAAAAACAACAGTACCATGAGGAACAAGAGTGACTGGGCAATAAAAAACTCAATAGAATGCGCAACACAAAGCTCAAGAATCCACAAGTCAGTGACTGTTGAACCACATGACACTGTTGTGTTTGCTGTTAGAATATATCTGGCAGCAAAAACAACAGTACCATGAGGAACAAGAGTGACTGGGCAATAAAAAACTCAATAGAATGCACAACACAAAGCTCAAGAATCCACAAGTCAGTGACTGTTGAACCACATGACACTGTTGTGTTTGCTGTTAGAATATATCTGGCAGCAAAAACAACAGTACCATGAGGAACAAGAGTGACTGGGCAATAAAAAACTCAATAGAATGCACAACACAAAGCTCAAGAATCCACAAGTCAGTGACTGTTGAAACACATGACACTGTTGTGTTTGCTGGCAGAATATATCTGCAAAGTAAACCACAGTACCAGGAACAAGAGTGAGTGCAACATAAAAACCAAACATTGAATGCAAACATCATAGCAATAGCATCAAAAGGCAGTCACTTTGAAACCTGAGGGCACTGTTGGTTTGCTGGCAGAATATATCTGCAAGTAAACCCATCAGTAGCCTCAGGAACAAGAGTGAGTGCAACATAAAAACAAACAATTGAATGCAGAACTCATAGCAATAGCATACACAGGGCAGTCACTTTTGAACCTGAGGGCACTGTTGGGTTTGCTGGCAGAATATATCTGCAAGTAAACCCATCAGTAGCCTCAGGAACAAGAGTGAGTGCAACATAAAAACAAACAATTGAATGCAGAACTCATAGCAATAGCATACACAGGGCAGTCACTTTTGAACCTGAGGGCACTGTTGGGTTTGCTGGCAGAGTATATCTGCAAGTAAACCCATCAGTAGCCTCAGGAACAAGAGTGAGTGCAACATAAAAACAAACAATTGAATGCAGAACTCATAGCAATAGCATACACAGGGCAGTCACTTTTGAACCTGAGGGCACTGTTGGGTTTGCTGGCAGATATATCTGCAAGTAAACCCATCAGTAGCCTCAGGAACAAGAGTGAGTGCAACATAAAAACAAACAATTGAATGCAGAACTCATAGCAATAGCATACACAGGGCAGTCACTTTTGAACCTGAGGGCACTGTTGGGTTTGCTGGCAGAATATATCTGCAAGTAAACCCATCAGTAGCCTCAGGAACAAGAGTGAGTGCAACATAAAAACAAACAATTGAATGCAGAACTCATAGCAATAGCATACACAGGGCAGTCACTTTTGAACCTGAGGGCACTGTTGGGTTTGCTGGCAGAATATATCTGCAAGTAAACCCATCAGTAGCCTCAGGAACAAGAGTGAGTGCAACATAAAAACAAACAATTGAATGCAGAACTCATAGCAATAGCATACACAGGGCAGTCACTTTTGAACCTGAGGGCACTGTTGGGTTTGCTGGCAGAATATATCTGCAAGTAAACCCATCAGTAGCCTCAGGAACAAGAGTGAGTGCAACATAAAAACAAACAATTGAATGCAGAACTCATAGCAATAGCATACACAGGGCAGTCACTTTTAAACCTGAGGGCACTGTTGGGTTTGCTGGCAGAATATATCTGCAAGTAAACCCATCAGTAGCCTCAGGAACAAGAGTGAGTGCAACATAAAAACAAACAATTGAATGCAGAACTCATAGCAATAGCATACACAGGGCAGTCACTTTTGAACCTGAGGGCACTGTTGGGTTTGCTGGCAGAATATATCTGCCAGTAAACCCATCAGTAGCCTCAGGAACAACAGTGAGTGCAGCATTACAGAGAATGAAAATACTTACTAAACGCCTTTTTGAGGTTTGGAGAGGCGCTGTCCCAGCCATCCATCAACGCTGCGGCCACCTCGTTCCATAGCCGCCGGGTCACCACATTGTCCTTGTACTGGGGATCTCGGCTGTCCCACAACGGGACACGGTCATGGATCTGGCAGATGAGGGCATCGTTGTCCACATACAGGTCGTCGTCCGTTGTGGAACCTAGAAGAAACAAAAACAAAATTACAATCTTGTATATTTTTTACAAAAAAAAGAAAAATAGGAGTAGAAAAGAAATAGACATTCAAAGGCTATATACTTACATTCCGTCTCGCCACCGGGACTTGACTCGGCTGCGACTGCTCCTGAGACTCCTCAATGCCCGTGTCCGACGATGATGTCTGAAAAAGGAAACCAAATTTTAGCCATTTGTAGAATCTGCAGCTATACTTACCCAAAGGCAGGAAGATACTCTCTGCTTCGGCCAGTTCTTGCCGGGATGGGGAATATTCAGATCCAGAAGACATGCTGCAAATAAAAAAAAAAAAAACATGAACACATATTACATTAGAAGGACAGCCTGTCATTTGTTTAAAGAATACTCACATTCTTGCACTTTGGATCGGTCTTGAGTCCAGGCGCAGTGTCTCCAGGCAATATTCTGGCTGTTGTGGTCCAAGATGGATCTTCCAGTCTTCAGCTCCAGTCTCCAGGCACTGTAGTATGTTGCTTGTTGTTTTGCAGGCCTTTTTATAGGGATCCAGGCTGTATCTTCAGGTCTTATCAGCAAGCAGTCTCCAGGCAGTCTGAGTAGGGGTCTGTGTGGCACTGACACCTTCCTTTATCTATACTCCTTATATATAAACTCCTCACAAACAATGTATCTTGTCTAGGGGGTCATTTGACAAGTGTCTAGACATTGTTTACTAAAAAATCGCGTGCGCGCACAAGCGCTGACAAGCGCACAGCCACACGCACGCCAGCGCCCACATAGACGGCAATGATATTTTTATGCGCATAGCGTGCACACACGTGCGAACGCGCCTTTTTAAATTGGTGTGCTGAAAAAAAATGCAACATGTAGCGTCTAGCGTGTCTGGGCGCACACCTGGAAAATGCGCTGCGCACGTCAAACGCTAATGAGCGCGTGCAAGCGCAAGACACTGCGCCCGCCATGTTAATGGTAGGGGAACATTGCGCATGCGACCAATAGCGCACGATGCACAGCGCTAAAAACGCAAGTGTGAAAGTAGCCTTACATGATTAGAATTTGCATAATTAATCATATGTAAAATAGTTGCAAGTCAAATTAATGTATCATATAGTTAAGATGATTGTCTTTAAAAGGGTGGTAAATTCATGTTCAAAGCAGTAGTGAATGGTGAGATATGGCAGTGCTGCGGCATATGTTGGCGCTATAAAAATAAAAAAAAATATTATAATGGCGCCTGAAAGTAAAAAGTTCAGAACTTAATTACCATTTTGCCCATAAGTGTAAATTTTGAAAGAGAGTCTAATATGCTGTTGTCAGTGGAGAGGTGGTTGGAATTTACATTTATCTGTATGGGGATTTAGACCACCCTTCCATTTACAGCATCTATCTCAATAAGGTTCTTTTCTTAGGATAGATGCAGGTCTCAGTGGTGAAGTAACAGCAGAAAACGTATTTCTCTCCTGCCACACGCTCTTGCCTGACATAAAGGTATGCCATATCTCCGTCCGCGAGTAGTGACAGCCATCTTTCATTGTTCTATGCAGAGGATGGATTTGTTGAATATTTTTTGATTGACTCAGAACTAGCATCATAAGGAAAACAAATCAAAAACAACAGAAAAAACAGAAAAATTGGATTTTTGCAGATGTTCAGGTATTTATAAGTATGCATTTCTTTCCGAACAGTTAGCTATCAGAAGTCTTACTACATCTTCTGCTTTTATGGTTTATGTTCTTAAGTCACACTTTTATGTAACTACATTTATATCAGTGTACCTTTATCTTTTTCATTGTGTCATGTTTTTCATCACAAAGAGGGGAAATTAAGTAGTTAGTGTTCAACTGCTCCTTCGATACAAAGCTTCTACAATTACCTAGCAGGAGATGGATGAACCTTTAACCTGGTTATTTTACTATTTGGTCTACAGTATTATTCAATCTGAAAATTCACATTGCGTTTAATTGTGTGAAATTGAAAATTCTAACTGGCACAGGCAATTAGCATGAATGTGCCGAACCTATAACTTTTTTTCACCTAAAAAGCATTTATTCACAAAGTCTCAATTATCAGCATTCATATCAGAACTTTCCATGTAAAATTAATTTCCCTGCAGTTCAGAGATTTTGTATTTATGTGTACGTAATTTTCATATGTCATGTAACTAAAAGTAGGACATTATGATTCAATTAACAATTTAAAGGGAATCTGTCACCCCATTTTGGCTATATCAGATAAACATATGACTGAATAGTGTGTCCCATAAGTAACCTATTGGTATGTATCACATATCCTGATACCCCCGTTTTGATGCCAAAATACCTTTGTAAACTTTGTATTTTGATATGCTAATCAGGGCAGTCCGGTATGGAGGGCGGCGTTTTCTCTCTTCTCCCCCCCGCTCCTCGGCATCTCTTGCGTATGGCCATCTGTGAATCACACAGACGGTGTTCGGCTTCCCGCGATTGCGCTTTTCAAATTCCCCCCGCGTATGCGCAGTGTGCTTTGCCTAACAGCGGGCACAGCATAAAATCATTACAGTGCATGCGCAACTCTTTCCTTGCCCCGGAAATGACTGCTTGCCTTGGAGACTTCCGGGGCAAGGAAAGTGAAGGAAAATAGTTGCGCATGCGATGTAATGATTTTATGCTTTGCACACTGCGCATGCGCGGGGGAATTTGAAAGCGCAATCGCAGGAAGCTGAATGCCGTCTGTGCGATTCACGGAGGGCCATACGCAAGAGATGCTGAGGAGCGGGGGGGAGAAGAGAGAAAACGCCACCCTCCGTACCGCCCTGATTAGCATACCAAAATACGAAGTTTAGAAAGGTATTTTGGCATCAAAACGGGGGTACCAGGATATAAGCTACATACCGATAGGTTGTTTATGGGACGCACTATTCAATCATATCTTTAGCTGATATGGCTAAAATGGGGTGACAGATTCCCTTTAACTTGCTACATGGCAATTCCACAACTTTAAAAAAAATCTTACTATTGTAATAGTTTTCCAGTGTTCATTGGAAAACCATATTTATTGTAAAATGGCGTGAATTAAAAGCTTGAAATTTTTGGAAATATTACGTTTTTGGCTGTATTCTTTCAGATCAATAGCACTCATGTCCATGGAATATGAAGCCAGAAATAGAAAGTATACTCCTCAACTTTGAAATTCATACACCAAGAAGGAAAAGTCGTGGAATTATGTAAATCACAGGATATATAGATATGACAATTGTACGCTAACGATTAGTGTTGAGCGATACTGCTCGATATCTAAAAATATCGGATCGGAATGGTATCGCCGATATCACTAAATATCGGCGATATCCGATTCCGATACCGGAAGTCCCATGTAAGTCTATGGGAACAAAATATCGCAACTAAAAAAAACCTTTATTTCCTTGTAAACACTAAATATACACACATAGAATACATATATATATATATATATATATATATATATATATATATATATACATGTCATTGTGACATATATATATACAGGTCCTTCTCAAAAATTAGCATATAGTGCTAAATTTCATTATTTTCCATAATGTAATGATTACAATTAAACTTTCATATATTTTAGATTCATTACACACCAACTGAAATTTGTCAGGTCTTTTATTGTTTTAATACTGATGATTTTGGCATACAACTCCTGATAACCCAAAAAACCTGTCTCAAAAAATTAGCATATCAAGAAAAGGTTCTCTAAACGACCTATTACCCTAATCTTCTGAATCAACTAATTAACTCTAAACACATGCAAAAGATTCCTGAGGCTTTTAAAAACTCCCTGCCTGGTTCATTACTCAAAACCCCCATCATGGGTAAGACTAGCGACCTGACTGATGTCAAGAAGGCCATCATTGACACCCTCAAGCAAGAGGGTAAGACCCAGAAAGAAATTTCTCAACAAATAGGCTGTTCCCAGAGTGCTGTATCAAGGCACCTCAATGGGAAGTCTGTTGGAAGGAAACAATGTGGCAGAAAACGCTGTACAACGAGAAGAGGTGACCGGACCCTGAGGAAGATTGTGGAGAAGGACCGATTCCAGACCTTGGGGGACCTGAGGAAGCAGTGGACTGAGTCTGGTATAGAAACATCCAGAGCCACCGTGCACAGGCGTGTGCAGGAAATGGGCTACAGGTGCCGCATTCCCCAGGTAAAGCCACTTTTGAACCATAAACAGCGGCAGAAGCGCCTGACCTGGGCTACAGAGAAGCAGCACTGGACTGTTGCTAAGTGGTCCCAAGTGCTTTTTTCTGATGAAAGCAAATTTTGCATGTCATTCGGAAATCAAGGTGCCAGAGTCTGGAGGAAGACTGGGGAGAAGGAAATGCCAAAATGCCTGAAGTCCAGTGTCAAGTACCCACAGTCAGTGATGGTGTGGGGTGCCATGTCAGCTGCTGGTGTTGGTCCACTGTGTTTCATCAAGGGCAGGGTCAATGCAGCTAGCTATCAGGAGATTTTGGAGCACTTCATGCTTCCATCGGCTGAAATGCTTTATGGAGATGAAGATTTCATTTTTCAGCACGACCTGGCACCTGCTCACAGTGCCAAAACCACTGGTAAATGGTTTACTGACCATGGTATTACTGTGCTCAATTGGCCTGCCAACTCTCCTGACCTGAACCCCATAGAGAATCTGTGGGATATTGTGAAGAGAAAGTTGAGAGATGCAAGACCCAACACTCTGGATGAGCTTAAGGCCGCTATCGAAGCATCCTGGGCCTCCATAACACCTCAGCAGTGTCACAGGCTGATTGCCTCCATGCCACGCCGCATTGAAGCAGTCATTTCTGCAAAAGGATTCCCGACCAAGTATTGAGTGCATAACTGAACTTTATTATTTGATGGTTTTTTTGTTTGTTTTTAAAAAACACTTTTATTTTATTGGACGGTTGAAATATGTTAATTTTTTGAGACAGGTTTTTTGGGTTTTCAGGAGTTGTATGCCAAAATCATCAGTATTAAAACAATAAAAGACCTGACAAATTTCAGTTGGTGTGTAATGAATCTAAAATATATGAAAGTTTAATTGTAATCATTACATTATGGAAAATAATGAAATTTAGCACTATATGCTAATTTTTTGAGAAGGACCTGTACATATATGTATAGTTTATACACTTCTACATAGTAAAATATCCTCTGATTCAATTGCCGGGTAAAGCCGGCTTTTGTGAAAAGACAGAAGCACCCGACATGAAATGACACTTGGTGTACATAGGGTTAACCATGTCTTTTCATGTCGTTTGCAATCTGATTTGCACAATTACATCAGTCTATGTGTGCAAAATTTCACACCTGTAGGGGTTAATTAAAGGTGTAAATTCGTTGTAAAAAAACCAGACTTTTTTGATACGAATTTACACCTTTAATTAACCCCTACAGGTGTGAAATTTTGCACACATAGACTGATGTAATTGTTTGTGCAAATCAGATAGCAAAGGACATGAAAAGACATGGTTAACCCTATGTACACCAAGTGTCATTTCATGTCGGGTTCTGCATTTTCACAAAAGCCGTCAATTGAATTAGCGGCTATTATACTATGTAGAAGTGTATGAACTATAAATATAAATATATATATATGTGTCACAAATTCAATGACATGTATATATATATATATATATAATATATATAAAATATATATATGAGGTGTAAAATTGTTTAAAAAAAATGCGTGGGCTCCCGCCCTATTTTCGCAACCAGACAGACAAAGCCAGCGAATGGGGGCAGATAATAATAGCCCAGAGAGGGACCATTATTTTTGGCCCCCCCTGGCTACTAACATCTGCCCCCAGACACCCCAGAAAAGACAAATCTATAATTAGATTCGCCCTTTCTGGCACTTTGCCCATCTATTCCCATTGCCCTGTAGCGGTGGCGAATAGGTTAATATGGGGTTAAAGCCACATTGCAATTGAAAGGTGACCTTAAGCCAGGTTAATAATTGAGAGCTGTCAATTAGACAACTATCAATTATTAATCCTATTGCATGAAATAAAAATAAAACACACACTTTAATTAAAAATCATTTTAATGAAATAAAGACACATGTTTTTGACCATCTTTTATTTGACTGCAAAAACCATTTACTGTAATAAAAATAAAATAAAAAAAGCAAAATTATTCTTACCTATCCCATGCACAGTCAGGTCCCACGGTGTAATCCTTCAGAAAGGGTTAATGTTTACTGCAGGGACCGCAGCTAATGCTGCAGCCTCACAGTAAACCCACAAATGAATGAGTTCCTCTCCTGGCTGACAGGAGAGGAAGTGGAAAGCTTAATTGATTGCTTTCCACTTTCACTTCAGGTCAGCCAGGGACACAATCAGTGACGTCAGAGGGAACTGATTAACAAAAATAGGGGTTCCCTTCGAATAAAAAATGGCGTCGGGTCCCCCCTATTTTTGTTAACCAGCCAGATGAAGCAGACCGCTGAGACCTGGATTTTCAGGCTCTTAAGGAGCCAAGATCCATGGACCTTGCCAGCCTGATAATACCAGGCCACAGCAGTCTGCATATCTTGGCTGATTAACAAAAATAGGGGATCCCCTCGAAAAAAATTGGCGTGGGGTCCCCCCTATTTTTGTTAACCAGCCAGATGAAGCAGACCGCTGAGGCCTGGATTTTCAGGCTGCTAAGGAGCCAAGATCCATGGACCTTGCAAGCCTGATAATACCAGGCCACAGCAGTCTGCATATCTTGGCTGATTAACAAAAATAGGGGATCCCCTCGAAAAAAATTGGCGTGGGTCCCCCCTATTTTTGTTAACCAGCCAGATGAAGCAGACCGCTGAGACCTGGATTTTCAGGCTGTTAAGGAGCCAAGATCCATGGACCTTGCAAGCCTGATAATACCAGGCCACAGCAGTCTGCTTAGCTTGGCTGGTTAACAAAAATAGGGGATCCCCTCGAAAAAAAAACGGCGTAGGGGTCCCCCTATTTTTGTTAACCAGCCAAGTAAAATGCAGACTGCTGTGGCCTGGTATTAAAAGACTGTCAAGGCCCATGGATTTTGGCCCTCAACAGCCTGATAATACCAGGCTACAGAGCCCCACATTTGGCGCATCAAAAGATGTGCCAATTGTGGCACTTTACCCGGCTCTTCCCACTGCCCTGTAGCGGTGGCAAGTGGGGTAATAAGGGGTTAATGTCACCGTTGATTGCACGGTGACAATAAGCCCGGTTAATAATGGAGAGGTGTCAATAAGACACCGATCCATTATTAATCCCAAAGTTATTAAATGTATAAAAAAAAGACAAAGCAAGAAAAAAGTCTTTTAATGAAATAAAAGAGACAACACAGTTTTCATTAATTTTATTATACACTCATTCCTGCGATGCCATCGATCTCCTGTAAAAAAAGAAAAAAAACAAACCAACAGTATACCACCTGTCCGACGCAGTCCATAGTAACGGCAGTCCCACGACGATCCAGCTCTGCTACATCGCAATGACAGGCAGAGCCTGCTTCCCCGGCGGTGACGTCATCGGACTGACTGCTTTACGGCCGGGATTACCCAGCAGTCACTGCAGTTATCGCGAGAAACTGCATGTGACCGCCGGGGAAAGATGATGGCGGCCATGAAGCAGTCCAGGCCGTGACCGCCGGAGATCTTCTGCCAGGTAAGTGCCGCTGACTCCTGACAGACCCGACCAACGGACACTGACAGTGACAGTGACAATCCCGATTCCGGTATCCGATATGACGAAAATATCGGTACTCGGAATCGAAAGGCCGATAGAGCTAATATCGGCCGATACCCGATATTTGCAGTATCGTATCGCTCAACACTACTAACGATGATAAAATGGAAACAAAGTTTTGCATTTCAATTTATTCTGTATTGAATATTAATGCCACAAAGAAATACATGTACTGTACATACACATTGTTAGGCATCGTGATTCTCCCGCTGCACAGGTTAGATTACAAGCATTATCTGATGCTGTGGTCCACCATTCAGGTCCAGCCACTGTGGTTGCTGCTCAGCACAAACATCGGTCCCAGCATCTTGCTTAGGCTCATGGTATACAATCTTTGAGTAAGCGCAGTGAATCCTTAGTAGTTGATCAACTTTTTCTATTTCCTAATCTCCCTTGATTTTTTTCATCTTGTATTTAGGAAAAACATATCATGCATATGCCACCAAGGTTCCACTAGTCAGAATCTTTAGAACCGAATTCAACAATTACATTTTCCTGTTGTCACTTTTTATTTTATTTTATTCACTAACCTTTTGTGCTAATTTCATCAAGATGGCACACTTACTTTATGCATTTTGTGCAAAATAAATTTTTTTGTCTCTTTTGTTGTCTTTAAGCATTTTTGTGAAAAGTGAAATGTTTTCAAAATGTCACAAAAAATGCTCAGAAATTTCCACTGTACATAAAATTACTCCAGGGTGGAGGGAAAATGGAGTACATTTATGATTAATTTTGCTACTTTCCGAAGAGTCAGTAATGATGAATCTGGCAAAAACATCTGGAAACTCTAAACTACAACCACAGTGGAAAACTTTGAAAGAAATTAACAAGCAGGCACATATAATATAGACGTCAAAAAAGGTGCAAATAGAATTTGGTACAAACTAAAAAAGGTGTAAATACAATAATAAATCTGACCCTTAAAGGAGTTTTTGAACTTAAGCAACAAGTCTGCAGACACCCTAGGTCTGCAGTCACCCTAGGTGTTATGAGCTCGGTTGCAACAGCTTTATTATATAATGGATTGCAACCGAATGCAGTTTTTGTTCACTGCTGCCGGACACCCCTAGAGTATGAGGGTCAAACTGACGACAGAATCTAACATTAGATCTCCCCTGTGTTAATTCATACTAGGAGAGAGATGTGGAATTGGCACTATCTCCGTTAACGTCACGGGAGATGTGCTATCCACTGGCGTAGATGTAGCCCTGTTAATGGCACAGAAGCCACTTGCCAGATATTAGGTTTGCACTATGTGCTGCAAGCTGGTATAGACGTAGCCCTGTTGACTGCACAGAAGCTACGTGCCAGCCGCTAGGAAGTGCGTGCGACTGACACCAGGCGTACGTGCTACCAGCCGGCGTGAGACCGGACTGAGCAACTCTCTGTTCAGCTTGGCAGGCGATGCCCAGGTTACGCGCCCCGCAGTCTGCTCAGGGTGTATAGCTACCCTATATTCGTAGCAGGACTGCACCACGTTAGCTACAGGTTACAAGCCCCGCAGTCTGCTCAGGGTGTATAGCTATCCTATATTCGTAGCAGGACTGCATCACATTGGCTACCTGCCTGGCATAAGCTGAACCTGCCTAAAGGGCCTGTACTAATTAGCCGAGCAAACTCTGGCATCGGCAGGTCCCGGAGAGCAAAGCTAGAGAGCACGTGGAGCCCAGATTCTGGTACGTCCACACATGAGCACTGCCTATTTTAGTATGATCTGTCCGCGCCACGGACAGACAAGCTATTTAAGGGCTAAGCTCCGCCCCAGCCATCTCGTCAATCGCATCACCGATGACGTCATCCGCGACCAATCAGGCAATGCCAGGTCAGAGGATAAGCTGACATTAAGCATCACAGTTTATACTCATGCCTTTATAAATCTTTTCCTAAAATTACATGCAGCACACAAATTTATGTGGTCAAATCAGTAAAATGTAAAAATATTACAGCCTTTATTTTAAATTAGGAAGACAAGTGCATAATATCATCAAATAACTTTACAATATCGTATTGAACTAACAACAGGACAGCCATCACCAGAATTGTATTAGTTAAAGGATTTTTTCTACAAACAATGTTTGTCATCTTCCCTGAGTATAGGGGTAAAATGTAAGAACACTAGAGGCACTTGGCTATTCAATATCACCCATTGACTTGAAGTGACAGCTAGTATTCTTAGACATCTATCTTCAACATTGGAAAAGTTCTGCTGAGAAGGAACAAGAAGGTCCTCTGTATTCATGATAGATGGATGTCCTACACTTCCTGTCCCTTTTACGCTAACAATTGCAGAATTTTAATAAATTATTAAATCATTAATAGTGAGAAAAGTGAGAAAACTTATTTGGCCATTTAAGCAGGTTGCGGGATGTAGTGACAGACAGGAGGCACTGCAAGGGTTAAGAAATTTAACAGTTTAATTAACAGAGGGTTAACTCCTCACAGGGAGGGAGATGATTAAGGGGTTAATGCAAAAAGAAGCAAATGCAGAATAGTAGCAGTCCAATTATCAACTTATCGTGTTCTTAATGCTCCTCCTCCACAGATGATCCCGCAGGGATTGTAGCACTGGCAATGGCCGGAAAGATGTCCACAGATGGGGTCCTTTAAACACAGGTTGGTTTTCTGGCAACAGCGTCAGTCTCTGGTACCTTCCGCTGAGCCCCTAGTCCGTTTAACTGCGGAGAAAAAGATTAAAGCTCTCCGCAATGTCTCTCTGAGCAGCTGCCGTCACCTGAATGGCTGCTCTGCACAGCGAGCACTTCTCTATATGTCAGCTGAAGTGAGGATCGCTGCAGTAGTCTCTGTCCCACATGGGTGCCGCTGTGTGTCTATCAGCAATGGAGGACGCACCTCAGGGTTCTGCATCGGGTCCTCACTCCTCCACGCGAGCGCTGCACTCTGCTTAGCCAGGCGCTCAGCGCTCTCAGTGTCTCAGGGGCCTGTAAGCGAGAGCTCTGCCGCAGTTCCACTCCACGCTGTCTCTCGTACTGTGGAGCGTGCAACATGCCTGCCTCTGCACTCGCTGCTGGCGGGAAACCCACTGTCTCTTCGCGTGCTTTCTCCTCACTGCCTGGCTTAGACACGCCCCCCTCTTCCTTGGTCATGGAGCCTGTCCTCTCTCCTATTCTTTCCTCAGGGCAACATGGGACGTAGCCTCAGCAGTTCCAGATCCAGCATGATGCAGGCACCTGCAGCCCGGGCTTCCTCCTAAAAGCCGGGCCAGAAAAATACTTTTTAAATGAAAGTATTTAGAATAAATTGAAAATATATAGAAAGAAAAATGAATGATGCATTGAGTAGAGTTTGCAGAAAAGTTGCCTTCCTTCTCCCATCCGCTTTGCTGTGGTCACCAGTCGTTTTGGTAGAAGAGAATTAGGAAATTAGTCAGAAAATTTTCCTTCTTCTCATATTGTCTGTCCTTTTAAAGTTCAAGGGGAATGATGTTATGACAGGATGTTCAAAATTCTAAGCAGTGAAACATTATAGCCATTTTTGTGATACTTCATTGCACATTGTATTTTCCCATTAGCTTCGTCCTCGCTAATTTTACTTCTTCAAATGATGTACAGAAATTAGGCAGAAACACAAGACCATACAAGCAACGCAAAACAGTAGGACGAGACATAAACCAGGCATTAGCACATGGCATAAAAGTAAATACTGAAAGCAAAGCCTGAAGGGTTTACAACTCAATTGAACTCATAATCTAAGAATTACAAATCATATGGAAATCTAGACTACTGACGAAGAGGAATAGGATCCATGTGGGAGACAAATCCAACAAGATGAAGTCCCATCTGGTTTTATTTTCTCACTGTATACAAAATACTAAATACAATTAGAAAAAAATCTATACTTCATAACAGTAGCATATACATAAATAAGTAAAAAAAAATACTTTTTTTATGTTTTTAGCTTTAAAAAAGTTTCTGTGCAGAGAGAAAAACGCTTTATTTCAAACTATGCTCTATATTCCCACATGTGAAGGGGTCACTACTCAATTGAGCCAGTATTCTTCTTTTTTAGTTTAATTAATTGTATTTATATACAGTGTTTCAAAGTAGATCAATATCAATATATCCGCTTATGTTAGTTTTTTCTTACTTTTTTTACATATATTTTTAAAAATATTCAATGTATTAATGCCACGTGACTGCTGTCCATCATCGTCAAGTTGCATCAGAATAGAAGGTCTCAGCGACTGAAGGTCTGTTACAAAGTGTGAACAAATAACAGCAACAGATTTAATATTTAATTCAGCAACATCTGTTGACTTGTGCTACCCGAGCGCAAAACGAAATCTATTTCCATTTGTAATTTGTTTGCGCACATACATTCGCCAGCGAGACACAACCAGAATGAAATGTTATTTCTCCTTGTCTGCTTGAAAGATAGAAAAACAGCTTTCTGATGGATTCCTCACATCTACCCTGTCATTCTATTTACCCTTCCCAGGCAGCTCTATTCATTCATTTTAATAAATATGAAATATTTGCAGATGTGGATAATGCAATTAGAATAAAATTAAGTCATAACATTGGCAGTCTTTTATCATATTAATTTTTTTGGTTTCCAGACCTAACAATTACCAGAGACAGCAACAAAATGACTTTCACTATTTGTATTGAGGTCAAAGCAGCTCATAGGTGGATGCAAAAATAGACCAAAACGAGTGGTCTTATCACCTATAAAATTATTTATTTTTGAAATATTGAAAGGCAATCATTATGACATGGGAGGCGTACATATATATTTTTTTTACTTTTTGGCCATTCCTTTTCCTTGCAGGTATTGTGTTTACTTTGGAGAATAAAATGTAAATAATCGTTCAAACTCCATCTGTGCAAAATGTGTTTAGGCATGCCATTGCTCCATATGATATCTATGGGGCTCACAATTCAAATGGAACTTCTTGCTTTTGATAGCGTTCCAGCTGTCAGAAAGTTAAACCTATCCTGTAAACAGATGCTTAAAGGGATCCTGTCATGTGAAAAAATGCTATTAACTTTCAAATATGGGGTTAATCTGTAGGTTGATAGCATTCTGATCCTGCCCGCCACCTATACTTAGACCCCCCCCCCGTTGCTGGAAATTGATTTACTGATCTGTGTATACAGTGTGGTGGCTGTAACTGCACTCCCGGCACTGACTGACAGACAGCCTTAATGCTGAGCTGCTCTCAGTCATTGCTGGGGGCAGTTACAGCTGCAGTACTCTACACACAAACTGGCGACTAAACCCGCTCTGGTGCCTCCTCCATAACAGAAATCCAAACATTACTGGGAGGAATAAAGGTCATTTCCTCTCAGCAACAGGGGTCTAAGTTTAGGCGCCGGGCAAGTTGAGCCACCCATATGACTGAAAGCCGAACGAATAGGAGGAGGAATAAAATGTATTTAATCTCGGCATTGAGGGTGTAAGTGTGGGCATCATGCAAGTTCAGAACTGTATTAACCTGCAGGCTAACGCCATATCTGCAGGTTCATATAGTTTTTTCAGGTGACAGGTTCCCTTTAAATAGGAATAACTCTTCAAGGTTAGAGGCTTATTCTCTGATTTGAAAGTTATACCCTTTCTCTGGCATAGGTAATAACTTTCCAATCACTAGGTGGTCTGATCACTGAGGCATTCATCAATTTCTGAAAAAGGGGGCTCTAAAGAGCAGTGGCTAAATGGAGGAGAAATCTCATGTAAACTGATGCGCTATTCATTCTTAAAGTACCATTCTAGCATTTTTTTATTGCATTGCAGGAGTGTTGCTACTAATTTAGGCTCCTTGCCTCTAGCATTATACTTATCAGTTGCTGTCTTCAGCTTATCCCAGCGCTGCTCGGGTTCTGAGCCACCATTTTGTGACCAAAACTTCTAACTGACCGGAAGTCAGAGGTAATGGTCACAAGCTCTCAATGAAAGCCTATGAGAGCCTTGTTCTTTTGCTCATAGAGTTACATTGAGTTGTAACTTCCAGATCGCCCAGCAAACACTGGAGCAATCTTGGCTGGTCACAAACTGCTGGAGACCAACTGGAGTGGCACCTAGAACAGATGAAGATGGCCATTGGAAAGTATGAGACAGTAGGGACAGGCAACATAAATTAGTAGCACTACTTCAGCACTGCAATAAAAAAACCCCGCTTGAGTTATGCTTTAATGAGACCACTGGAGATAGCCAAGTGCAGTGCCTAGCTGATTTTTGGTGCTTCCAATGGAGTGAATAGAGTGGCAGTACACATGACCAACCACTACTTTATAAAGAGCCCATGTTCTTGGGACCAGTGTGGGACTAAGCGGTCAACCCCCAGGAAGTGTGCCACTATCCTACAGATAGGAGATAACTTTCAGTCTTGAGAATACCCTTTTAAGCAAACCATTATGTAGACAAACCATGTTTTGACAAAAAGTTTTCAAATCCCTTTGCTTTTGGAATGAATTGTTGAGAATTGTCTGTAGCGATGTGACTAGTAATCTGATGTGTTCTAACACTGCACAGCTATAAGTTCTATGATTTTCCTCTTTACACTAACCATTCCTAGGAATAAAAATTCTTTTTATATTTAAATAATTTTCATTGACTGTCCTGTACAATAGCAGGAATTATACTGCCTTGTGGCTAATAGATGTGTAGGCCAGGATTACCAAGCTACCAGGTACATTTGATCAACAACACTGGACACATAAGGTTGATGTCCCTTCATGGCTTTTTGCAAATGGGACTTCTTATGGCTTGCTTTCAAAAATTGTATTCTTCTTGCCACACTACCACAAAGGACAGATTTGTGGAGTATATGACTATTAGTTGTCCTGTGGATAGATTCTCACATCTGAGAAGTGGATCTCTGCAGCTCCTTCAGAGTGACCTTGGGTCTCTTGGATGCTTCTCTATTTAATACTTGCTTGGGATGTCAGTTTAAGAGAACGGCCATGTCTTGATATTTTTGGATGATGGATAAAATAATGTTTCATGAGATGTTAAGCACTTGGGCTATAGTTTTATAACCCAACCCTAAATACTCAGCTCAAATGAGCCTATATGTGTTTTCAATTCAAAATAGTGGAGAAAACCTCAGCCATATACCTCTGGAAGCATCTTAGCTCTCTGAGAAAAAAAGGATTGGGAGTTGAAAATTAACTTAATCATCATTGTCAGGAATAGTAAGGAGGCACCCATGCATATTACAGTGAAGACAATTATTATTTGATCCCTTGCTGATTTTCTAAGTTAACCCACTGACAAAAACATGAACAGTCTATAATTTTAAGGGTAGGTTAATTTTAACATTGAGAGATAGAATATCAAAAATAAAATCCAGAAAGTCACATTGTATAAATTATATAAATTTATTTGCATTTTGCAGTGAGAAATAAGTATTTGATCCCCTACCAACCATTAAGATTTCTGGCTCCTACAGACCAGCTAGGTGCTCCTAATCAACTTATTACTTGCATTAAAGACAGCTGTCTTACATAGTCACCTTTATAAAAGACACCTGTCCACAGACTCAATTAATCAGTCAGACTCTAACCTCTACAACATGGGCAAGACCAAAGAGCTTTATAAGGATTTCAGGGAATAGATCATAGACCTGCACAAAGCTGGAATGGGCTACAAAACCATATATAAGGTGCGGGGTGAGAAGGAGACAACTGGTGGTTAGTGTTGAGCGATATTGCTCGATATCTAAAAATATCGTATCGAAATTGTATCGCCGATAGCACTAAATATCGTCGATATCCGATTTCGATAGCGGAAGTCCCATGTAAGTCTATGGGAACAAATATCGAAATTAAAAAAAACCTTTATTTCCTTGTAAACACTAAATATACACACATAGAATACATATATATATATATATATATACATGTCATTGTGACATATATATATACATATATGTATAGTTTATACACTTCTACATAGTAAAATATCCTCTGATTCAATTGCCGGGTAAAGCCGGCTTCTGTGAAAAGACAGAAGCACCCGACATGAAATGACACTTGGTGTACATAGGGTTAACCATGTCTTTTCATGTCGTTTGCAATCTGATTTGCACAAACAATTACATCAGTCTATGTGTGCAAAATTTCACACCTGTAGGGGTTAATTAAAGGTGTAAATTCGTTGTAAAAAAACGGACTTTTTTGCTACGAATTTACACCTTTAATTAACCCCTACAGGTGTGAAATTTTGCACACTTACACTCATGTAATTGTTTGTGCAAATCAGATATCAAACTTCATGAAAAGACATGGTTAACTCTATGTAAACCAAGTGTCATTTCATGTCGGGTTCTGCATTTTCACAAAAGCCGGCAATTGAATTAGCGGCTATTATACTATGTAGAAGTGTATGAACTATAAATATAAATATATATATATGTGTCACAAATTCAATGACATGTATATATATATATGAGGTGTAAAATTGCTGAAAAAAAATGCGTGGGCTCCCGCCCTATTTTCGCAACCAGACAGACAAAGCCAGTGAGTGGGGGCAGATAATAATAGCCCAGAGAGGGACCATTATTTTTGGCCCCCCCCGGCTACTAACATCTGCCCCCAGACACCCCAGAAAGGGCAAATCTCTAATTAGATTTGCCCTTTCTGGCACTTTGCCCGTCTATTCCCATTGCCCTGTAGAGGTGGCGAATGGGTTAATAAGGGGTTAAAATGACCTTGCAATTGAAAGGTCACTTTAAGCCAGGTTAATAATTGAGAGCTGTCAATCAGACAACTATCAATTATTAATCCTATTGTATGAAACAAAAATCAAACACACACACTTTAATAAAAAAGTTTAATGAAATAATCACACAGTTTTTGACCATATTTTATTTACCTGCTAAAACCATTTCCTGTAATAAAAATAAAATAATAAAGCAAAATTATTCTTACCAATCCGATGTACAGTCAGGTTCCACGGTGTAATCCATCAGAAAGGGTTAATGTTTACTGCAGGGACCGCAGCTAATGCTGCAGCCTCACAGTAAACCCCCAAATGAATGAGTTCCTCTCCTGGCTGACAGGAGAGGAAGTGGAAAGCTTAATTGATTGCTTTCCACTTTCACTTCAGGTCAGCCAGGTACACAATCAGTGACGTCAGAGGGAACTGGTTAACAAAAATAGGGGATCCCCTCGAAAAAAAATGGCGTGGGGTCCCCCCTATTTTTGTTAACCAGCCAGATGAAGCAGACCGCTGAGGCCTGGATTTTCAGGCTGTTAAGGAGCCAAGATCCATGGACCTTGCCAGCCTGATAATACCAGGCCACAGCAGTCTGCATATCTTGGCTGATTAACAAAAATAGGGGATCCCCTCGAAAAAAATTGGCGTGGGGTCCCCCCTATTTTTGTTAACCAGCCAGATGAAGCAGACCGCTGAGGCCTGGTTTTTCAGGCTGGTAAGGATCCAATATCCATGGACCTTGCAAGCCTGATAATACCAGGCCACAGCAGTCTACTTAGCTTGGCTGGTTAACAAAAATAGGGGATCCCCTCGAAAAAAAAAACGGCGTAGGGGTCCCCCTATTTTTGTTAACCAGCCAAGTAAAATGCAGACTGCTGCGGCCTGGTATTAAAAGACTGTCAAGGCCCATGGATTTTGGCCCTCAACAGCCTGATAATACCAGGCTACAGCAGCCCCACATTTGGCGCATCAAAAGATGTGCCAATTGTGGCACTTTACCCGGCTCTTCCAACCCCAATAAGGGGTTAATGTCACCGTTGATTGCACGGTGACAATAAGCCCGGTTAATAATGGAGAGACGTCAATAAGACACCGATCCATTATTAATCCCAAAGTTATTAAATGCATAAAAAAAGACAAAGCAAGAAAAAAGTCTTTTAATGAAATAAAAGAGACAACACACTTTTCATTTCTTTTATTGTACTCTCATTCCTGCGACGCCATCGATCTCCTGTAAAAAAAGAAAAAAAACAAACCAACAGTATACCACCTGTCCGACGCAGTCCATAGTAACGACAGTCCCACGACGATCCAGCTCTGCTACATCGCAATGACAGGCAGAGCCTGTCATCGCGACGCAGCACAGCTGATTACCTGCTTCCCCGGCGGTGACGTCATCGGACTGACTGCTTTACGGCCGGGATTACCCAGCAGTCACTGCAGTTATCGCGAGAAACTGCATGTGACCGCCGGGGAGAAGAGGATGGCGGCCATGAATCAGTCCAGGACGTGACCGCCGGAGATCTTCTGCCAGGTAAGTGCCGCTGACTCTGACAGACCCGACCGACGGACACTGACAGTGACAGACCCGACCGACGGACACAGACAGTGACAGTGACAAATCCGATTACGGTATTCGATAAGACGAAAATATCGAAACAAATTATCGAAAGGCCGATAGAGCTAATATCGGCCGATAGCCGATATTTGCATTATCGTATCGCTCAACACTACTGGTGGTGCAATAGTAAGAAAATCGAAGAAATACAAAATGACTGTCAATCGACATCGATCTTGGGCACCATGCAAGATGTCACCTTGTGGTCTATCCTTGATCATGAGGAAGGTGAGAGATGAGGCTAAAACTACATGGGGGAACCTGGATGATTCTGGGTGTGATTGGGAGAAGGTGCTGTGGTCAGATGAGATAAAAATTGAGCTCTTTGGCATAAACTCAACTCGTTTTGTTTGGAGGAAGAGAAATGCTGCCTATGACCCAAAGAACACCGTCCCCACTGTCAATCATGGAGGTGGAAATATTATGGAGCAATGTACTGTAAAATCCTGAGTGACAACCTCCGTCCCTCCGCCAGGACAATAAAAATGGGTCGTGGCTGGGTGTTCAATCAAGACAATGACCCAAAACATACAGCCAAGGAAACAAAAGAGTGGCTAAAAAATGAGCACTTTAAGGTCATGGAGTGGCCTAGCCAGTCTCCACACCTTAATCCCATAGAAAACTTATGGAGGGAGTTGAAGCTTCGCGTTGCCAAGCGACATGCTCAAAATCTTAATGATTTAGAGATGATCTACAAAGTGGAGTGACCAAAATTCCTCATGACGTGTGCAAACCTCATCATCAACTACAAAAAATGTCTGACCACTGTGCTTGCCAACAAGTGTTTTGCCACCAATTATTAAGTCTTTTTTGCCAGAGGGATCAAATACTTATTTCTCACTGCAAAATGCAAAAAAATTAATATAATTTATACAATGTGACTTTCTGGATTTTATTTTTGATATTCTATCTCTCAATGTTAAAATTAACCTACCCTTAAAATTATAGACCGTTCATGTCTTTGTCAGTGGGAAAACTTACAAAATCAGCAAGGGATCAAATACTTATTTTCTCTCTGTAGATATCCATCCAATTTCAATGATATTGACATGTTCGGACAACTTTTATAATGATTGTCGGGGATTAGAGGACTGTAATATTTACTGACTACTGCCATCCTACATATGAGATCATTGTCTAATCCTACAGAAATCGGCAAGATTGACCAACTTAAATATAAATGCCAGTTTAGACTTGAAAAAAATAAAGCAGCAATCTGACTGTTATTGGAAAATCCTCCATTTACATGTTTCTTTAGATTTCCTAAAGAATTCCCAAGAAATGTTTAGCTTGCAATAAGCTAAACTAGAATTTTTTTAGACTGATCCCCTTTGTATTCAAAAGTAAGGATTTTCTTATTCACGTTACAATTTAGAAAGTCAGTAAAGATTACATCATCAGAAGTCTGCACATCGTGCACAATGATTCCTCCCGACAGCTTTATTTTCCTAACAGCGCACCAAGACCTCAGTTTGCGCTAGCTGCCTTGGTCATCAAAAAGACTTTTGACAGAATATACTAGACATGAGGCAATTACTTTCCCTTTGGTGTAGTTTACTCAACATGATTTTGTTCAAGCAATTATAAAAATTTCCATTTTCTATAGGTTTCTTTTTTGGAAATGCAAAACCCAAACTTATGCTTCTGTCACATGACCAAAGGCGTTGATGGTAAGTACAGAAATAACATACCACCATTGCACTGAGACTTCCTATTATCTTGCATTAACATTAAAAACTCCACTCAGGTTAAGCTGTGTAAAAAGAAGCAGGCCTCACGTTAGCCCGGTGTGGAGTGTACGGCAGTGAGTCTGTTTTTCCATAGGAAATTCACTGCTCGGAGAAAAAGGACAAATGGTAAGACCCCTGTCTAGTATCATTTGCACTACATTACAATGTCATAAAAAGCAGACTTGTTTTTACAATGATCTCACACAGACTTACAACCAACTGGGTTTTTCTATTGACATGCAGGCAACAGCATAATGCATTCCTATTTGCTGCTGGACAAAACCATGAAAAAAGAAACATTGTTACATGGAGGTTTGTGATTTACGAATATAGAGTTCTTTGTTGCCTCCACATTCTACTATAAGAATGTGTTTGACTTTTGGCACACGTCTTGAGTTATCTGTGGTTTTGTAAAAATTAAAGGTAAATCTACTTCATTATTTTACCTAACAGTTATCACATGGTACTGATTTTCCAAACCGTAGTTGCTTCTGGGAAACTGCATTATTCACTAAAAAGTATATAATGGATATACTTATTATTATAAGTATTATATTGTAGTATAAAAATGGATATGTGTTCTATCTATGAAATACATGGATAGAACATGTTACACCCGGTCCCCATGCTGGCCCTGCATCCCATTCTGGTCACTCACTTCCTTCTTGTCACGCTGTCTCTGTGCAGCAGCGAGCTCCCTGTCTGGGGTCTCATGCTCTCTCTGCTTCTCAGCATTCTGCTTTCTCTCCCTCCCCCATTTCCTGGTGTGCTGTCAGCAGATCTTCAGGGAAAGCTATTAGGACACGAGCGTGCACTCCTCTGGTTTCTTAAAGGGACAGTGTGCATTTTTTGAATTTGATAATTATCCAATGGCTGCACACTGATTATTATTTCTGGTCTCTCCTCCATAGGGAGAGCACCGGAGCAATGAGTATCTACCATTGCTACATCCGGTTCTGTCTCTGATCTGTCTGCGCTGCGTTAGCAGTCTCTGTGCACTTGCTCATACTATTTGTCTCCACAGAGTATCAGTATCCTGTATCCTGCTATCCCTGACAATCTCTGCAATCATTTGTGCAAGTGTCATCTCGTTCCACCAACAGCCATCCAAATCCATGGACTGTGACAAGGTTACTGGAGCCAGCTTGCTACCATCTACCCAGAACCAAGACCTGCCTCACCTGTGTCTACCTCCCTACGGTCTCTTCCATTATATCTGTTACCCTTTTTTGTCCTGTGGGACAGCTGCCACGTGTCTGGGGTCTAACTGGAGGTAGCTCCTATGTCCTCCAGGTATTCAATTCTGGTCCTGTTCGAGGGGCCTTACTATGGGTACCCGGGGCTCACTAGTTACGCCCCCTTCGGAGCACCTCGGACCGTGGTCCCGAGGTTCCACTTTAAAAATAAAAAACTAATGTGAACTTCACCATCTCTGCCTCTGCTTCCATTTGTTACAGAACACATAAGTAAAAAATGGGTAACTGAATAGTATTCACTATTGAGCAATGCTATGAAGAACCTCTTTGAAGATTTAAATTGTGTAGGCTATGCATTATTTATTATATATATATTTATTTGTGTCATGGTATGAAAACCTAGTGCAGACTTAGAAACTGAGCTGAAAATGTTAATAGCTTACATAGAAATACCAGTATCACTTTCTCAAACAATCATACTTTGAACAGCGGACAAAAGTATGAAACCTTCATTGGTAATTAAAACTCCCACATGCCAGATCTAAGGTATGGAAAAAGCTACAATCGTAAAGCACAGCTATTCAACTTACGCCCAAGTAAATTTATTGTACTCACAGGTACAAATAAAAGATAGCAGTAAAAACAGTGTCTTGCAGTTTATTCCAAAGAAAATGTGTCTTACTGAATTGCCCAAATAGAGTTTCACCTGTTCAGGTTAGTCTGGGGTATGTCTACATGATTTACCTTTCAACCCTATTACTTATATCATTATATGACCAATGGCAATCCTCAAACATCTCAGATAGGCAGTACAAGTAATCACATCTGTTAACACAGATCTAACTGATTAGACACCGCTGGCATGAAAATAGCATATTATAAACCAAATAAATAAAAATATATATAATTATTGACTGTACTGTACAGTAGTGTTCAGATAAAATGACCATAATGGTGAAAAAATCTGCAAAAAAATTGAAATTGATATATAAAAAAACTATGTGAAAAAAAATTAGAAAAATTTAAGAGATATAACATGAATGGTACAACTGACTTTAAAACAGCATATCATAAAACTAAGAAAACACACAAATCTAAACATGACCTTAGTTCTAACTTTGTATTTAAACCATTCAGGACAAGTATCCATAATGTATTTTTCCAGTATCTCTAAGGCTAGTTTCACACTAGCGTTCGGCAGGGCTGCGGATGGCAGTGTACTTCTTCCTTTCTTCCCCCTTAACCTCCGCCTATGCTCTGCCTACTTCTGTATGCATCCTGCATTTCCCTGCATACCTATCTTTAACATTGGGTACCCAGGAACATGCATTGTATGCGGATGAGTCCGTATGCGGCGATTTGACATGTGCGGCGACCACACGAAAACTCTAAATTTGGCGTTTCTGTGCGGTCGCCGCACACGTCAAATCACCGCATGCGGACTCATCCGCATTCAATGCATGTTCCTGGGTACCCAATGTTAAAGATAGGTATGCAGGGAAACACAGGACGCATACAGAAGTAGGCGGAGCACAGGCGGAGGTTAAGGGAGGAAGAAAGGAGGAAGTACACTGCCATCCGCAGCCCTGCCGAATGCTAGTGTGAAACTAGCCTAACACAAGTTAATATCCACTTTTCTGGACTTCCTTGATCAAATTAAATTTTAGGCCGAACTGGATTTTTGACATGTACATTTTTAAAATGTAAGGAAACACTATTTGTTTTGAGACCTCTGTGTGAAGTTCTGGTCTCCGGTGTATAAGAAAGACATAGCTGAACTGGAGCGGGGGCAGAGAAGAGCGACCAAGTTTATTAGAGAACTGGGGGTCTGCAATACCAAGACAGGTTATTACACTTGGGGTTATTAGTTTGGAAAAACGAAGGCTTAGGGGTGATCTTATTACAATGTATAAATATATGAGGGGACAGTACAAAGACCTTTCTAATGATCTTTTTACTCTTAGACCTGTGACGGGGACAAGGGGCATCCTCTACGTCTGGAGGAAAGAAGGTTTAGTCATAATCACAGACGCAGATTCTTTACTGTAAGAGCAGTGAGATTATGGAACTCTCTGCCGTCTAATGTTGTAATGAGTGATTCCCTACTAAAATTTAAGAAGGGACTGGATGCCTTTCTTGAAAAGTATAATATTACAGGTTATATACACTAGTTTCCTAGATATTGCGTTGATCCAGGGAACTAGTCTAATTGCCGTATGTGGAGTCAGGAAGGAATTTTTTTCCCCAATGTGAAGCTTACTGTTTGCCACTTGGGTTTTTTTTTGCCTTCCTCTGGATCAACATGTTAGGGCAGGTTAGAATAGGATATGGGTTGAACTAGATGGACTTAAAGTCTTCCTTCAACCTTAATTAATAATAACTATGTTACTATTTATTCTCTGACTCTCGTCTTTAATTTGTGTTTTCTTTGTTAAATATAGAGAAGCCAGCATGGACATTGCAATAAATCATGTTAGTATTTTCACACGGCATGACTGTTTTAATTTTGTACAAATTGTTACCTTTATGTGATTTACAGAAAGTGACTTTTTTACATTATTTGTGGATAGATACATTTTTACACCCAACTCATGAATTTTTAGAAGCGGCCCTCTCGTCATTTACCATGCTGATTTTGTTGGTAAGACAGCTTTTAACTAAAGCATCATAATATTGTAAGCCATTTTATAAAAACATGAAGCTTATCATCAGGTATGAGTGGACATAGAACTCACATTTTAAAATGTCCCAAATTCTATTTAGTATCTTATGTATTTCAAGTGTATCTTTGTTGTACTGTGTGAACAAAACATACTTAAACCTATTTTTTCTAAAACTGCTTTATTTTGAATGGGGTGAACGAGGATGATTTAAACTTTTTTTTATTATTTTAATTTTTTAAAAAACTTTTGTATTTTTTTCTAGCTTCAATAGTCTCCATGGGAGACTAGAAACTGTGACAATCTGATAGCCTGCATTACACATAGCAGAGCTGCAGCCAAGCTGTGTGTTGATAAAATGATCACCTGGTTTGAGTGGCCGTCCAGTGGCCAACGCTAATAGCTATCAAGCAATGACATCTACAGGGGTCTATTGCAGACCCCCAGTTGTCATGCCAACTCATCAGCCACCCGTGGTCATGAGACACGGGCACCGATGAGTGAGGTTTGTGATGCACTTCAGGTACGATCATGTTAAATGCCTCTATCAGAGATTAAAGTTAACAGCCATGGGTATATCGCGATTCCATCCGCGGCTGTTAGGTGCACATGTCAGCTGATCTCATCATGTGCCAGAAAAGTTGCGGGCTTATCACCAAAGCCCAGAGCAAACAGGGGGCAGCAACCTTGAACGTATCTATACATATAAGGTCGTGAAGCGGTTAATTCCATATTTGAAATTGCTTAATTAATTTCTATAATCCTCAATTTTTACCAGACCATCAAGTTTATAAAAATGGTAAAAGGACCTTTCTCAGAGGTCATTTAAAAAAAACTTAGCATAAGCAAATATAACAAATGTTGTTATGTATCTTAACAAGTATACATTGATTAGCAAAAGGGTAACAATGTTATGAACTTTTCATTTTCAGGCTCCATATCTCATTATCCGCCTCTGCTTTGAAATTGAGACTACCATCATTTTTTAGACAATCATCTTGGCTATCTCATACTTAAATTTGACTTGCAACTACTTAGCATATGATTAGTTATGCAGATTCTTGTCACGTCACTGCATTGCTCCTAAAGATCTAAATTTTAATTTTTATTATTTTGTAAATCCATTTTTATCTTTCAACAATTCCTGAGTCCTTCTGGGCATGCTCTTGATCAAATTCAAACATGTGTCGATCGAAATATGATATCAGGTCTCTTTTTCACGTTCACACAGTTGATGCATACTGGTCAACTCACTTGGGTATGCATACAGTTTGTTCTTCAATTCTAACCACAAGTATTTGGGTTGAGGTCTGTGGACTGTGAGGGCCATTCCAGCACCTCTATTTGTCATTGAACCATTTACTTGCCAATCTTGAAATATGCTTCATGTTGTTGTCCTGTTCATACCCATAGTACTTGAGTGTATGAAGTAACTCTTCTTGTAAGATACTCACATATAGCTCAGCATTGAGACTACCATTGATCCTGGTCAATTATCCAATGCCTTTGGTTGTGAATCAACCCCATATTATCAGGCTTCCTCCACCGAACTAGACATTTACTTCAATTTCTCAATCAGTTAGCCCTTTTCTCCCTTGTTTTTTTCAGTCCAATTTGCACCTATGAGCGCCTAGTCTATTTTCTTTCATCTCTCCAAATTACCCATTTCAAATCTTTAAATGTCCACTTTTTGAACTTGTTTGCAAACTCAAATCGACACTTGTTATGACAATATTAAGTTGTGGCTTCTTTACCTTTTTTCGGATCATCATTTCATACTTGCATAATGTGCGTGCTAGGCACCGGGCGATGGCGGGATCCGAACTTGGATCCGAGGAGCCTTTGGTCTCCCATCCAGGCCCAGCTGAAGCAGATGCTGCTCAGCTTCACCATCGATCCCAACGCCTAGCTAATACCCAAGAGGTACGAGCTGTTCCTAAAGTCTTTGTGCATAGTAGCCTTAAACCTAGGTTACAGAAGTGAACAAAGGCTGCTATAGCCTAAGTCCTGAAATCATAGAATCATAGAATTTCTGCACTGAGCATGTCCGTGACGAGGCGGACCGTGATTGGTGTTTGGTATCAGCTGATCTGATGACCTGGCACCGCCTGATTGGTCACGAGTGATGTCACCAGTGATGCGATTAACGAGATGGCTGGGGGCGGGGCTTAGCCCTTAAATAGCTTGTCTGTCCGCGGCGCGGTCAGATCATACTAAATAGGTAGTGCTCATGTGTGACGTACCAGAATCTGGGCTCCACATGCTCTCTAGCTTTCGCTCTCTGGGACCTGCCGATGCCAGAGTTAGCTCAGCTAATCAGCACAGGTCCTTCAGGCAGGTTAATGAATGCTATGCAGGTAGCGATCGTAGTGCAGTCTGTCTCTGACAAAGGGGTAGCTATACACCCTGAGCAGACTGTGGGGCACGTATCCTGTGCATCGCCTGCTAACTAAAGAAGAGTTGCTCAGTCCGGTGGCACACCTGCTGCCAACCACGTACGCCTGGCGTGAGTCACATGTACTTCCTAATATCTGGCAAGTGGCTTCTGTGCTATTAACATGGTTACATCTACTCCAGTCTGCAGCATATGGTGCAGATCTAATATCTGGCAAGTGGCTTCTGTGCTATTAACGGGGCTACATCTACGCCAGCCTGCAGCACATGGTGCAGATCTAATATCTGGCAAGTGGCTTCTGTGCTGTTAACAGGGCTACATCTACGCCAGTCTGCAGCACATAGTGCAGATCTAATAACTGGCAAGTAGCTTCTGTGCTGTTAACAGGGCTACGTCTAGGCCAGTCTTCAGTACTTCTCCCGTGAAGTTAACGGAGATAGTGCAAATTCTGTATCTTGCTTAATGTGAAGTTCACAGGCAAGATCTTTATATTTCTGTTGCTAGTTGTCACCCTCATACTCGAGGGGTGTTCTGCCGCAGTATCTCTAGCTGCATCGCGGACCCCAGGGTTCGGTTGCTCCCTATCATTTAATAAAGTTGGTGCAACCGTCCCCTTAACAGTATCTGACCGCAAGGGTCTAGCCGACCATGGCGGACAACAAGCAGCTGCAGCGCTATGTTCAGCAACTAGAGGCCAGACTTAGGACTCTGGAGCAGGCCGCTCCGGTTGCTGATCTCACTGCAGTAGCTACTCAGGCAGCTTCACAAGCTGCAAGTCTCGTACACACTGCTACTGTGAATGCTGCGGTAGCTGCTAAAGTTCCATTACCGTCTTTAGCTCTGCCGGAAAAATTTTATGGTGACAGCAGATCCTGCAGAGGGTTTATTAATCAATGCTCCATTCAGCTAGAAGTGATGGAGGCACAGTGTCCCTCCGAAAGGGCTAAAGTGGGTTTTGTTATCTCACTACTTACCCGCAAGGCCTTGGAGTGGGCTACTCCTTTGTGGGAGCGGAGTGACCTGGTAGTGGCCAATGTGGTCTCTTTCTTAGAACCCTAAAAGGTGTGTTCCTCGGTCCTCTGGTTACACATGATACGGCTCTTAAGCTTTTTGCATTAGTGCAGGGGTCGACCACCGCCAGTCACTATGCCATCCAATTCAGAACTCTAGCGGCTGAATTGGATTGGTCTGAGCCGTCGCTAATCCCTGTGTTTTGGAAGGGTCTGGCTGGGCATATAAAGGATGCTCTAGCCACCAGGGAGATTCCAACCTCTCTGGAAGAGTTAATTACGCTTGCCAACCGCATAGATCTGCGTCATTCAGAACGCAAGTTGTAACTAGAAGCATCTAAACCTCGGTTTCAGCTGGCACCATCATTCTCTAGACCCATTTCCAAACCCGTGGTGCCCAACAAAGAACCTGAACCTAAGGATATATACCGGACTAGGAATAGGCCTCCTCGCTTCCGTCCTGCACATCTCTTGGAGTATCCCAATAATAAGGGTTCCAAGCGGTCGGGAAATGATAATGTCTAACCACCATTGGAGGAGGTGTGTTAGATTCAGAGACTTCTTCCTCCAGACTAGCCTATAAGGTGACGTTGCTCTTCGGAACAACCACGGTTTCTGCCAAGGTGGTGGTGTATTCTGGGGCAGATGGCAATTTTTTGTCGTCAACCTTTGCCAAGAAGCACGCCGTTTATATGGAGTTACTGTCCAGACCAATTAGCATCAGGGTAGCTAATGATTTCATGTTAGACACACAAATCAGTCACCAGTCCATTCCCCTCACTATGTCATTTCCTCAGGGTCACCGGGAGGATATCTCTTTCCTTATTCTTCCTGGTGGATTGGATGAGGTGCTATTGGGTCTTCCATGGCTACGTAGTCACAATCCACATTTAAACTGGAACACTCGGGCAGTTTATTCCTATAGTGAGAAGTGTGCTTCCCAGTGTATGGTGGCATCAACCCGGGAGGTAGTCTTAGACCCGCCGGCCGGTCTGGATGCACTTCCAGAGCAATATTGGAGCTTTGCAGACGTTTTTTCTAAAAAGGCTGCAGAGACCTTGCCTGGCCACCGACCCAATGACTGCGCTATAGATTTGATCCCCGGATCAGAGCCTCCTCGCAGTAGAGTTTATCCCCTGTAAGTCCCCGAGACCCAGGCCATGTCCGATTACATCAAGGAGAACCTGGCTCGGAGGTTTATCAGGAAATTGGTCTCTCCTGCTGGAGCGGGGATTTTCTTCGTCCAGAAGAAAGGAGGCGACCTACGTCCATGTATTGATTACAGAGGATTAAAAGCCATCACCATTAAGAACAAATATCCTCTGCCTCTGATTTCTGAGTTATTCGACAGGTTGCGAGGGGCTAAGATCTTTACTAAATTGGATCTGCGTGGGGCATATAATCTTATACGGATCCGTGAGGACGATGAGTGGAAAACGGCTTTTAATACTCGTGATGGGCATTACGAGTACCTTGTCATGCCCTTCGGCATATGCAATGCCCCCACCGTTTTTCAGGATTTCGTCAATGGTATCTTTCGGGATTTGCTACTGTCCTTCGTGGCAGTATATCTTGACGATATCCTGATCTTTTCCCCGAACCTCTCCACACACAGAGAGGATGTTTGCAGAGTTTTTGAGCGTTTGTGAGCGAATTCTATGTACTGTAAGCTGGATTAATGCTAATTTGAACAGGAGTCTCTACCGTTCCTGATGTACATCGTATCCAGTAAAAGCTTGGCCATGGATCCACAAAAGCTGGTAGCGGTACAGAATTGGCAATAGCCTCCTTTACTTAAGGCGGTACAGCGCTTCATGGGGTTTCTAAAATACTACCGGCAGTTTATACCTCATTTTTCTACGCTGGTGGCTCACTTGGCCTCTTTGACAAAGGAAGGTGCCAATCCAAAGAATTGGTCTGAAGAGACATCCGAGGCGTTGGGGATAAGCAACTACTTGCCATCAAATTGGCTTTTTCTGAGTGGAGATATCTCTTGGAGGGATCTAAACACCCTTTCATGGTATATTCAGATCACAAAAACCTCTTGTACCTACAGCGTCTTAACCCGAGGCAGGCTCGGTGGTCCCTCTTCTTTTCCAGATTC
This sequence comes from Oophaga sylvatica, assembly GCA_033576555.1. Taxonomy (NCBI): domain Eukaryota; kingdom Metazoa; phylum Chordata; class Amphibia; order Anura; family Dendrobatidae; genus Oophaga; species Oophaga sylvatica. The sequence goes on from JARQOD010000005.1 coordinate 99,327,516, forward strand.
AGCTTTATCTCGCTCTATGGATACGACGGAGGACGATGACGAGCCCAGACTTATCGATCCTCCTGGGAGTATGCGGACGGTGACTTTGGACCAGGTTCCACCCGGGAAGACGTTCGTTCCTCCTAGTCTACAAAATGAGGTGCTCTCTTGGGCACATGCCTCTAAGATTGGAGGTAATTTCGGAGTCAAACGTACCACTGAGTTTCTACAATGGTCATATTGGTGGCCTCGGTTACTCCAGGATGTTACGGAGTATGTCCAGGCGTGTATCTCCTGTGCGAGAAATAAGGCAATCCATCAGAGACCGGCTGGTCTTCTCCATCCGTTACATGTGGCGGATAGGCCTTGGGAGCTGATTGGGATGGATTTTGTGGTTGAGTTACCTAAGTCCCGGGGTTATACGACTATATGGGTGGTCTCTGACCACTTTTCTAAGATGGTTCACCTGGTACCTTTGCCTAGGGTTCCTTCTTCTGGGTTCTAGCATCACTATTTATTTGCTACGTTTTCCGCCTGCACTGGATGCCTTACACGATTGTCTGCGATCGAGGTCCACAGTTTACCTCTCGGTTCTGGAGAGAATTATGTAACTTACTCAGTATCAAGCTGAACCTTTCCACTGCCTATCACCTGGAGACCAATGGTCTGCTGGAACGCACTAACCAGACGCTTGTAACATACTTGCGCCATTTCATTTCTGCCAACTATAATGATTGGGCAACTTTACTTCTCTGGGCAGAGTTCGCCCTAAACAATTTAGTGGCGGATTCCACTGGTCAGATTCCGTTCTTGTTGAATAATGGTTAGCACCGGCGTGTTCCGGTTCCCATGCCAGTTAGCGCTAGGGAGCCTGGAGTCAGGGACTGGGCTATGGAAGCGCAGGACGTCTGGGACCATACGCAAGATGCGTTATTGGCCTCCAAGAATCGGATGAGACAGTCGGCTGACACTCATCATCGTCCAACCCCTGTATTCTCTCCAGGTGACAGGGTCTGGCTTGCGGCCCGCAATATCCGAGGACACAGAGAATCTGCTAAGTTTGCCCCCCGTTTTATTGGTCCTTTCAAAATCTTGGCCCAAGAAAATCTCGTAGTGTACAGTTTTCAGTTGCCGCGGTACATGAAGATTCATGACACCTTCCATGTGTCGCTCCTTAAACCTGTTCGCCTAACAAAATTCTCGGAACCCCAGCTTGATTCTGACACCAGGGGTGATGATTTCGAGGTACAGGCGATCGTGGGGTCTAAGATAATTTGTGGCAAAAAATTTTATTTGGTACACTGGAGGAATCGCGGTTCTGAGGATCGCACTTGGGAACCAGTGGACCATATTTATGCTCCCCTGCTCATTGAGAAATACAAGCATCAAGTGGGGGTTTGTTAGAAGGGGGGATAATGTTAGGCGGGATCCGAACTTGGATCCAAGGAGCCTGTGGTCTCCCATCCAGGGCCAGCCAAGGCAGATACTGCTCAGATTCGCTGTCAATCCCAACACCTAGCTAATACCCAAGAGGTACGAGCTGTGCCTAGAGTCTTTGTGCATAGTAGCCTTAAAACTAGGTTACAGAAGGGAACAAAGGCTGTTATAGCCTAAGTCCTGAAACGCCTGCATTGAGCATGTCCGTGACGTGGCAGACCGTGATTGGTGTTTGGTATCAGCTGATCTGATGACCTGGCACCGCCTGATTGGTCACGAGTGACGTCACCAGGGATGCGATTAACGAGATGGCCGGGGTCGGGGCTTAGCCCTTAAATAGCTTGTCTGTCCATGGCGCGGCGGTCAAATCATACTAAATAGGTAGTGCTCATGTGTGACATACCAGAATCTGGGCTCCACATGCTCTCTAGCTTTCGCTTTCCGGGACCTGCCGATGCCAGAGTTAGCTCGGCTAATCAGCACAGGTCCTTCAGGCAGGTTAATGAATGCTATGCAGGTAGCGATCGTAGTGCAATCTGTCTCTGACAAAGGGGTAGCTATACACCCCGAGCAGACTGTGGGGCGGGTATCCTGTGCATCGCCTGCTAACTAAAGGAGAGTTGCTCAGTCCGGTGGCACACCTGCTGGCAGCACGTACGCCTGGCGTGAGTCGCACGCACTTACTAATATCTGGCAAGTGGCTTCTGTGCTATTAACAGGGCTACATCTACGCCTGCCTGCAGCGCATGGTGCAGATCTGATATCTGGCAAGTGGCTTCTGTGCTATTAACAGGGCTACTTTACGCCAGTCTGCAGCACATGGTGCAGATCTAATATCTGGCAAGTGGCTTCTGTGCTATTAACGGGGCTACATCTACGCCAGCCTGCAGCGCATGGTGCAGATCTGATATCTGGCAAGTGCTTCGTGCTATTAACGGGCTACATTACGCAGCCTGCAGCACATGGTGCAGATCTAAATGTGCAAGGCTCTGTGCTATTAACAGAGCTACGTCTATGCAGTCTCGCACTTCTACCGTGAAGTTAACGAGATAGTGCAAATTCTATATTTTGCTAATTGAAGTTCACGCAGATCTTTATATTCCGTTGCTAGTTGTCAGCCTCATACTCGAGGGGTTCGGCCGCAGTATCTCTAGCTGACCGCGGACCCAGTGTTGGTTGCTCTGCAACCGTCCTTAACATGTCTTTCAATGGTGTTTGCATCGACATCTGTGATTTCACTATTGAAGCATAAAAGTCACCTCAATGCATGTTTTGCAAAAAGAGTTTAGACCTGGGATGAGCCGACTTATTGACTCTGATATTATGCTGGATGCACCTTTACGGTTTGGATGGACAACTTTATTTCAATTCTTCAAACTGCCAAGAATCTCACATGAGCAGTTGCATTTTTCTTTCAAATACCGCTATCGATTAGCTGATTAATGCTGTTACTCTTTCTTGGCAAATCGTCTTCATGCTGTACCTCATTCTAACCAATGACCATTCACTTGGGAATGAATCTATTATACACTGAGCTATAAGGAATGTGAAAAAGTTGATTTTTAGTATTAGAAGAAAAACAGGATAAATGAAAACAGGATTATGGTGCATTAAAAGAGGTCTGGATACACATGATCAAGCATTATACTGCCTTGTACAAATCCCTGGTTAACGCACAGGAGTACTGTGTACAGTTTTGAACGGTGCTCAGGAATATATATGGAACTAGAGTGAGTACAAAGGAGGCACAAAATTACAGGTGATGGGGAATACATACCGAGAGATTAGAATTGGATATTAGTCTAAAAAAAAGCGATGGAGAACTTAATAACCGTATAAGTATAGGGACATAAAATTATCTCTCCAAGGATCTGTTTATACCAAGGAATGTGACGGTTACAAGGGGGCATTCTCTGCGTCTGAAGGAGGGAAGGTTTTTCCACCAACATAGAAGAGGATTCTTTACTGTTAGGGCAGTGAGAATCTGGAATTTCTTGCCTGAGGAGGTGGTGATGGCAAACTCAGTCGACTGGTTCAAAAGAGGCCTGGATGTCTTCCTGGAGCGTAACAATATTGTATCTTACAGTTATTAGGTTTTTTAGAAGGACGTAGATCTGGGGATTAATTCTGGCAGAATATAGGCTGAACTGGATGGACAAATATCTTTTTTCGGCCTTGCTAACTATGTTACTACGTTACTATGTTAAAATTATTTTCCACCACCAGGAGAAAAACTGTAACAAGGTAGTGACATGACAAGAATCTGCATAACTAATCATGCTAAATAATTGCAAGTCAAATTTATGTATGAGCTAGCCAAATGATTGTGTATAACATGATGGCAGTCTCACGATCAAAGTAGTAGTGGATGGTGAGATATCGAGCCTGAAAATCAAAAGTTCAAAACATTGTTACCATTTTGCTCTATACGCGTCTTTTTTTCTTTTTTTTAATTTTTAAGCAACTTTTTTCCTCCATCCTGTATCTTGAATTTAAGAGCAAGCCTGGCTGCCATCTCACTCAGATATCAGGTTATAGCTCCAATTCAGCTCTATTTAGAGGTGAGGGTATGTCTTCTATACCTTTACTGTTTCTGTCTGTGCACTACAGAGTGAGAAGAGCAAGAGTCCATTTATATGTGTATTGTGTATGGAAGACATATTAACAGTTAGTCTCCAACCTGATGCAATTGAAAATTGGAGCCTGTAAAAAAAGGAAAATTCAGAAAAAATGCAGGATACAATGGTAATGTAATGTAATGATCAAAAATAGTTAGTCCTAATAAACATTATATATATATATAACACATTATTTTGAAAAGACAGGTATATTTTAAAATTGTGAAAATCAGTGGCGCTCTAGTGAATAAAGTTAATAGTGCAGCAAACAAGAGCACTACCACTAAAAAGTGCCAATAATAATAAATAAATAAAAAACAAGTGGTTTGCGCACATAAAAACTAAAAAGCAATACCAATATGGAATGTGTATTTAAAAAATAATAATAAACGTAAACAATATAATAATAATACAATTGGTAGATAGGCAAAATGTGAAATTGCACTAAGCCCAGTGAGAAAGTGAAAAGAAAAAGCCTATATAAGAAATCACCACTCCCATTGTGACTTCAATTGAACATTGATTTATTCCATTAATCTATTAATATCAATTGGGTTAAAATATAGGATAGAAAATATGAAATATGTCCCGGTACCTATGTGTATAGAGGAAAAAGCTCAAAAATGTAGCATAGATACATTGCATAAAGCTATCTCAGCCGGCAATAGTTCGGAGGTAGATGAATCCAATGAAGTTAAAATCCAACCTGCAAATGCAGGTGTTACCTTACAATCCCGATAGGTCTGTTAAATAAACACAGTGCTCTTTCAGCTCCCTTGTCCTGGAGCAAAGAAAAATCCAATTCCGCCTCCCTTGGCTTGATAGAAGTCCCAACGTCGGTAGCTGGGAACCGATAGGTGTAGAATCCTCCAGGAAAATCCAATGTACGGCAGTGAGAAAATAGAGCAGATCGTAGTCTGCTACATTTTTGAGCTTTTTCCTCTATACACATAGGTACCGGGACATATTTCATATTTTCTATCCTATATTTTAACCCAATTATATTAATAGATTAATGGAATAAATCAATGTTCAATTGAAGTCACAATGGGAGTGGTGATTTCTTATATAGGCTTTTTCTTTTCACTTTCTCACTGGGCTTAGTGCAATTTCACATTTTGCCTATCTACCAATTGTATTATTATTATATTGTTTACGTTTATTATTATTTTTTAAATACACATTCCATATTGGTATTGCTTTTTAGTTTTTATGTGCGCAAACCACTTGTTTTTTATTTATATATTTTAAAATTGTAACAATAAGAAGCTGGATGGCATTATGTATGATCATGGTGCACATGTAGAGAAACAGCAAAATGAAAAGAAGTTCCAGCACTCACATATAGAATAATTGCCTATTTAATCCAGTGAAATCCAAGCAATCAGATGTTTCAGCCAATCCCAGGCTTTTGTCATCAGGAAAAGTTAAATGATGCACATTTCCTGTCTTTATAAAAACCCACCTCCTCTATCCTTATGCCAAAAAACAGCAGCCATGGGGTCTTCTAAGCAGCTGCCTAACATTCTGAAAATGAAAATGGTGGATGCCCATAAAGCAAGAGAAGGCTATAAGAAGATAGCAAAGCATTTCCTAGTCCTTTCCTCAATTTGAAATGTAATTATGAAATGGCAATTTTACAGCAAAAGTGGATGTCAAGATAAGGTCTGGAAGACCAAGCAAAATTTCAGTGAAAGCTGCTTATAGGATTGCTAGAAAGGCAAATCAGAGTCCCCGTTTGAGAGCAAAAGACCTTCAGAAAGATTTATCAGACTCTGGAGTTGTACGTTGTTCTACTGTTCAGAGACACCTGCACAAATATGGCCTTCTTGGAAGAGTCATCAGAAGAAAACAGGCCGGTTCACGTGGTGCGATGGCCAATCACAGCCATGTCTATACTTGATGGCTCCAGATGTGTCCAAAGCCTAAAAGCTTATTGATTAGAGGCGCTGCAGCCTTTTAACAACTCTGCATCTGAACCTGAACAGTACAACAGACTTCTGGAAGAATTCCGTTTTTGAGTTCAGCACTGGTGTTTTACAGTTCGGGTTCGCTCATCTCTAACCAGTAGTTCAATACTGTAGCAGATAGTTATATGTTCTATTTTCATTAAATTAATTAAATTGACATATGCTGTAATAACCTACAGGGTTATTACTATTACATTTCCATCATGATTTGAAGGCGTTTTTCACTACTAGATATACCCCTTTTCAATTTCTATTTTCCAATTAAAATAAAACCAGCCTGAACTCACCTCCAATGCTGGTGCTGGGCTCATGTTACGTTAGCTTGTTTCGTGAGCCTTGCACCCAATACAGTACAGTCATGGCCAAAAGTTTTGAGAATGACACAAATATTATATTTTCACATGATCTGCTGCCCTCTGGTTTTTATGTATGTTTGACAGATGTTTTTATCACAGACAGAAATATAATAATTGCAAACATATGAGTAACAAAAGCTTATATTGACAGTTAGAATGAGTCAATGCAGCAAGTCAATATTTGCAGTGTTGACCCTTCTTCTTCAGGACCTCTGCAATTCTCCCTGGCATGCTCTCAATCAACTTCTGGACCAAATCCTGACTGATAGCAGTCCATTCTTGCACAATCAATGCTTTCATTTCGTCAGAATTTTTAGGTTTTTGTTTGTCCACCCGTCTCTTGATGATTGACCACAAGTTCTCAATGGGATTAAGATCTGGAGAGTTTCCAGGCCATGGACCCAAAATCTCTATGTTCTGTTCCCTGAGCCATTTAGTTATCACCTTTGCTTTATGGCAAGGTGCTCCATCATGCTGGAAAAGGCATTGTTGATCGCCAAACTGCTCTTGGAGGGTTGGGAGAAGTTGCTCTTGGAGGACATTCTGGTACCATTCTTTATTCATGGCTGTGTTTTTAGGCTAGACTGTGAGAGAGCCGATTCCCTTGCCTGAGAAGCAACCCCACACATGAATGATTTCAGGATGCTTAACAGTTGGCATGAGACAAGACTGGTGGTAGCGCTCACCTTGTCTTCTCCGAATGAGGCATTTTCCTGATGTCCCAAACAATCGAAAAGGGGATTCATCAGAGAAAATAACTTTACCCCAGTACTCAGCAGTCCACTGCCTGTACCTTTTGCAAAATATCAGTCTGTCCATGATGTTTTTTCTGGAGAGAAGTGGCTTCTTTGCTGCCCTCCTTGAGACCAGGCCTTGCTCCAAGAGTCTCCGCCTCACAGTGCGTGCAGATGCACTCACACCTGCCTGCTGCCATTCCTGAGCAAGCTCTGCACTGCTGGTAGCCCGATCCCGCAGCTGAAACACTTTTAAGAGATGGTCCTGGCGCTTGCTGGTCTTTCTTGGGCGCCCTGAAGCCTTTTTGGCAACAATGGAACCTCTCTCCTTGAAGTTCTTGATGATGCGATAGATTGTTGACTGAGGTGCAATCTTTCTAACTGAGATACTCTTCCCTGTTAGGCCATTTTTGTGCATTGCAATGATGACTGCACGTGTTTCTTTAGAGATAACCATGGTTAACAGAAGAGAAACAATGATGCCAAGCACCAGCCTCCTTTTAAAGTGTCCAGTGGTGTCATTCTTACTTAATCATAACAGATTGATCTCCAGCCATGTCCTCATCAACACACACACCTGTGTTAATGGAGCAATCACTGAAAAGAGGTTAGCTGGTCCTTTTAAGGCAGGGCTGCAATGATGTTGAAATGTGTTTTGGGGGATAAAGTTCATTTTCTAGCCAAATATTGACTTTGCAAGTAATTGCTGTTAAGCTGATCACTCTTTATAACATTCTGGAGTATATGCAAATTGCCATTAGAAAAAGTGAAGCAGTAGACTTGTAAAAATTAATATTTGTGTCATTCTCAAAACTTTTGGCCATGACTGTACAGGTTGTTTTTAGCTTATGTGGAGAAATATTGTCTTTGAGAAGGGGCTGTTTGAGTAGTGTACAACCCTTTTAATAACATAATTTTAGTTGAGTAAATCTCACAAATTTTTGGAGAGATTTTCTCAATTTGTGGGGTAGGTGGGAAATTCAATTTGCATCAAAAAAATTAAGTGCAAATAGTAAGACAACCCTTTTCTACTCACCTCCATAACATACGTGGTCTTTGGGGTGTGACGCACATCATTGACATTAATTATGTCTTCCCAAGTAGGAGTAGTCAGTGGCAGCATCTAGTGGAAGATCTGGAAAGCAAAGGAGGCTTGAGTACGAGTCCTCTAATTGCTCCTGTTCTCCCTAGTATGGAGCAGAGGTCAGAAATGTATGGGGAGGACTAAGGAGAGATGAGTAAAAATCGTTTATTGAGTTCTAACCCCCTCACTGGCCCTCAGAAATGTGGCCAATTTGTTCCAAATCAATTTGATCATCTCTAAAATTAAAATAAAGCAGATCTCTTTGCCTTTATTAATTCACATCTAAACATTAAGCAATTTGACTACATGAATGTTTAGATATCTGAAAGTAAATTAAATTCAGAATTTAATGGAAAAGGGTACAGTAGTAATAGAAATGTATTTTTTGCACTTTTTATCAAGATATCTTGGGGATCCTCAGCATCTCCCACTGACATGTATATTTTATAGCAGGAGTTAGAACTGTCGCTGACCTTTTTGCTAGTTTTTTTATGTTTATATTGTATATTATAGATAATGATAATATTCCTAGAAGTAGAAACAACAGTTACAAACTTTGGCTTTCCAAGTAAGATATCTTAATCCTTTAGAAGAATCCAAGTGGTAAAGAAGAGGTAATTCTGTAATGTGTTATAGCATTAAATGTCTCCCCACTTACTTAGATATCTGAAGACAATGCACGTCTGAAGCACTGCACACAAAACATAAAAGTGCTCTTAAAAAGCTCCTACCATTCATTTTCTGCAGTCATCAAGGCAAAATAAACGCAGCTTTTCCATCATTAAAATTTTACAGTCAAAATTAGAACAACATTTTGGCTCCCAGATGTTTTACTGCGTCCGTATTCAAAGAAGCACACTGATTTTATATTCATTAAGACACGCAAGGGTTTCCATGGTCGACAGCATTAAAACACTCCCATAAAGGCTTGCTGCTTGGCAGTGCACTCCGTGTGCTGATTCTGCAGAAACCTGAAGACTTAGCACTTTCTCTTCATGGTGAAATTCTCTTTTTATAGCCAGCGGCACCTGTCTGCACCGACTTTAATGCCCAGTTAATGAAGACATTTTTTTTTATCCATTCACCAATTCAGAATTTTCTCTAATTACCCAATGTTTTTGTTTCGAGACCCGTACTAGATACATTTGCTAAAGTTTCATATAACCACCATCTTCTTGCATTTCATTGTGTTTACAATTTTAACTCCATAATCATCATATTATTGCAAGCCTAAAACATATAATATAAAATGATGGTATTGACCTACTTTTTAATTGCTGGATATTATATTGGATATTCTTTTCATAACACCCAAATAGCATAAAACAATAGAAAACTAGAGGTGTGTATATTGGTGTCCCTCATGCAAAGAAATGTAGCCGGTAAATGGGGAGTGGATTTCTATGCAGGGTGGTTAGAAAACATAAAGAAGCCCAATAAGCTTGAACAGAAGATATTTAAGGGCTAGTTATGTTGCTACCATTTAGATTTTTGATAATTTGAGTCTATGGAAATTTATATTTGTCAGCTTTGGGGAATCTTATTAAACGACAAATACAATACTCTGAGGTCTCCTAGTATAGTATTCAATCCTTTTAAGCTCTTTAAAGGAAACACAGTGTCACGCACGCAGGTGGCACATGTGGTTTGTGGACCCACCATGCCACTGGGCCAGGCTTATCTAGGAGGGGTGTAGTTATAAGCAGCTACCTGGTGTTCAGTAATGCTCTTCATGGTGAAGTCAGGCTTGAGCTGCAGGTTGCTGCCAGGTATCAATCCAAGTCAGTCACCAATACTGCAGCTGCTGACTCCAGGGGTCAGGTATAGTGATGAGCCACCCTGTTATGATTTGGTAGCTGAGGAGAGCAGGCAAAAACGGCAATACACCAGAGAGGTTGGAATCTACTGGATTGCAGTACCCTGACTAACCACCACAACTAAAGGCAGCCGTGGAGCGTTCCTACGTTGGTCCTAGACGCCTCGTCACAGCCTGAGAGGTTAACTACACCTAAAGATAGAAAGAGGAAAACTATCTGCCCCAGAGCAGATTCCCAAAGAACATAGGAAGCCCCCAAACATGTAATGGCAGTTAGACAAGAGGAAATACAGACACAGACAGAAAATAGTATGAGCAAACGTTGGGGCCCAATCTTCCTAGACAGAAAAGGATAGGAAGGACACTTACTGCAATCCAAAAAACCCTAAAAAATACCAACTCTACTAATTGCAAAATCACCTGAGATCACATGACCTCTACCACCTAAATTAGTTCTCTGGTGTAACAAAACTAAGCCGCAGCCACTGAAAAAACTGGAAAAGGCAAATGAACAAATAACAGTGGCTCCAGAAGAACTGAGAGGAGCCCAAGCCCCCCGGGGGGGACCTGGATAACCTCACAGAAATGCAGAGAAATATGCAAATGGTAAGCACAAAAACAAAAACAGAAAATATCTTATCTGAGAGCAGGAGAAGAGGCAAGACTCAGCAAGCTTCAAAGTGAACCAGGAACCACAGTTGAGGCAAGAAGAATTGATCACCGGCAACCATGATGGGAGGGAACCTCCCTTATAAAAGACCAGTCTGTAACTCCTGATTGCCAATCCTCATTGAATGGTTCAGTACTGTTCGTAACCACCAGAGGGAGCTTCTGCTCAGAATTCATTTCTAACACATTCACAACAGTACCCCCCTTGAGGAGGGGTCACAGAACCCTCATTTGGGCAACCAGGTCAGTCAGGATGAGCTCTGTGATACGCACGGATCAGTCTCCTAGCATGGATGTCCGAAGCAAACACCCAAGAATTGTCCTCCTGACCATAACCTCTCCACTTAACCAAATACTGGAGTTTCCATCTAGAAAAACGAGAATACAATATTTTCTCAACCACATACTCCAGATTGCCCTCAACCAAAACAGGGTCAGGAGGCGCAGCCTTAGGAACCACTGGCTCGACAAACCTCTTCAATCAATAAGGACTTGTGGAACACGTTATGGATCTTAAATGTCCCTGGAAGAAGTAAACGAAAGGAAACAGGATTAAGAATCTCCATGATCTTATGAGGTCCAATGAACCTAGGCTTAAACTTAGGAGATGCAACTCTCATAGGGATATTTCTTGAGGACAACCAGACCAAGTCCCCCACTTCAAACCGAGGACCATCAGTCCTATGCCGGTTGGCAAACCGCTGGGCCATCTCCTGAGAGAGGGACAACCTCTCCACTACCTGGTCCCAAATCTGCTGCATACGCTCCACAACAGAGTCAACACCTGGACAGACAGAAGCCTCCGTCTGTCCCGAAGAAAATGGAGGGTGAAACCCAAAATTGCAGAAAAATGGAGACATCAAAGTGGCAGAGCTAGCCCTATTATTAAGAGCAAACTCAGCCAAAGGCAAGAAAGAGACCCAGTCATCTTGATCAGCAGACACAAAGCATCTCAGATAAGTCTCCAATGTCTGGTTTGTTCTCTCAGTTTGTCCATTGGTCTGAGGATGAAAAGCCGAGGAGAAAGATAATTGAACACCAAGTTTAGAACAAAAAGTCCTCCAAAATCTGGAAACAAACTGGACTCTTCTGTCAGACACAATGTTCTCAGGATTGCCGTGTAACCGAACCACTTGCTGAAGGAACAAAGGCACCAATTCGGAGGAGGAAGGCAACTTAGGTAATGGCACAAGATGTATCATTTTGGAAAACCTATCACAAATCACCCAGATAACGGTCATTCTCTGAGAAACAGGGAGGTCGGAAATGAAATCCATAGAGTTATGGGTCCATGGTCTCTTGGGCACAGGCAATGGCATCAACAAACCACTAGAGCGAGAGCAAGGCTTGGAGCGAGAGCAAGTCCCGCAGGACTGCACAAATTCCCTGACGTCACGAGATAAAGTAGGCCACCAAAAGGACCGACTAACCAAGTCTCTGGTACCAAAAATTCCGGGATGACCGGCCAACGCGGAACAATGAATCTCAGACATCACACTCTTTTTCCACCGGTCTGGGACAAACAATTTCCCAATAGGGCAGCGCTCGGGTTTATCCTCCTGACACCCTTCCAGAGCCTGTCTCAAATTGGGCGAGATGGCGGAAAGAACTACACCCTCTTTCAAAATAACAGCAGGATCAGATAACTCAGGAGAGACCGCAAGGAAACTCCTCAAGAGGGCATCCGCCTTAACATTCTTAGTGCCAGGAAGAAAGGAAACCACAAAATTAAAACGTGTGAAAAACAAGGCCCACCTGGCCTGTCTAGGATTAAGTCGCTTGGCTGATTCCAGATAAACCAGATTCTTATGGTCAATCTTATAAACCAGACCAAAAACACCAAAAGGTGTAATACAGGATATACATAGAGTATAACGTGCAGATTAATGGAAATCAAATAAAGGAAATTGCACTACTCAAAATAGAAAAATACAAATTTTATTGAAAGTAAACATCAAATATTAAAATATACCAAGGATGGCAGTGAGAAACGACTGAGCAGGGAAATCGGAGACACCAGGGAACAAGCGCCTAGAGGGTACCATATATAACAATGGTAATACAAGGACCAAATATAAAGTGCATAAAGTGACTAGTCACATTAGATGACAATGTAAACAGGAGTGACCGCGTCCCTGGGGTGGCAGGGACGCGGTCTCACTCAGGTATTCAAGCTGGGCCATTTGTTCATTTTACTGGTATCATGGACCGTTTTTGTGGTAACGTTGTATTCTAGTCCTGACTCTGATGTGTGTATATCACTCCTGTTTACATTGTCATCTAATGTGACTAGTCACTTTATGCACTTTATATTTGGTCCTTGTATTACCATTGTTATATATGGTACCCTCTAGGCGCTTGTTCCCTGGTGTCTCCGATTTCCCTGCTCAGTCGGTTTCTCACTGCCATCCTTGGTATATTTTAATATTTGATGTTTACTTTCAATAAAATTTTGTATTTTTCTATTATGAGTAGTGCAATTTCCTTTATTTGATTTCCAGATTCTTATGGTCCGTGAGCCTGCTGTTTGGCTCCCTCCAGCCAATGTCTCCACTCTTCAAAAGCCCACTTCATGGCCAATAACTCCCGATTACCCACGTCATAATTACGTTCAGTTGGAGAAAATTTTCGAGAGAAAAAGGCACAAGGGTTACTTTTTGAGGTCTCTGGATCTCTTTGGGACAAAATGGCACCTGCCCCAATTTCAGAGGCATCAACCTCCACCTGAAATGGCAGAGAAACATCAGGCTGCCGTAGAACAGGAGCAGAAGTGAATCTCTGCTTAAGTTCCTGAAACGCAGAGACTGCCTCAGGAGGCCAATTCACCACATCAGAACCCTTTTTGGTCAAATCAGTCAATGGTTTAACAATAACAGAGAAATTACCAATAAATTTACGATAAAAATTGGCAAAACCCAAGAATCTCTGAAGAGCCTTTAATGAAGTAGGTTGGACCCAATCACAGATGGCCTGAACCTTGACCGGGTCCATTTCAATAACAGATGGGGACAAAATGAATCCCAGAAATGAGATCCTCTGTACGCCAAAAAGACACTTTGATCCCTTCACATACAGAGCATTCTCTCTCAAAATCTGGAACACAGTCCGAACATGTTTCACATGAGAGTCCCAGTCATTGGAAAAAATCAAGATATCATCCAAATAAACAATCAGAAATTTATCCACAAAATCCCTGAAAATGTCATTCATGAAGGACTGGAAGACGGAAGGAGCATTAGTGTGCCCAAAGGGCATCACTAGGTACTCAAAATGCCCTCTGGGGCATTAAACGTCGTCTTCCATTCATCCCCATGCTTAATGCGAATAAGGTTATACGCCCCCTGAGGTCAAGCTTGGTAAACCAAGTAGCACTTTTCACCCTGGAAAACAGGTCAGAAATCAAGGGTAACGGATATTGATATTTCACAGTGATATTGTTCAAGAGACGATAATCAATACACGGCCTTAATGAACCATCCTTTTTGGCCACAAAGAAAAAACGGCACCCAAGGGTGAAGAGGATGGTCTGATATGACCCTTCTCCAATGACTCCTTGATATAAGACCGCATAGCGTCATGTTCAGGTACAGACAAGTTAAAAAGGCGACCTTTAGGGAATTTACTACCAGGCACTAATTCAATAGCGCAGTCACAGCTCCTATGGGGGGCAAGGATGCAGATTTACTTTCGCTAAACACATCAGAAAATCAGTCAAAAAGTCAGGAACATCCTGAGCCTGGGGAGAGGCAGAAAAAACAGGAGTGTTGGCATTAACACATTGGCAGCCCCAACTAGTTACAGACACAGATTTCCAATCCAAAACTGGATTATGAGACTGTAACCAAGGGAAACCTAGTACAATAATGTCATGCAGATTATACAGCACCAAAAATTTGCAACTCTCCTGATGATCAGGTTCAACCCCCATTATTACCTGAGTAGAGAACTGGGGTTTATTCTCAGCCAAAGGGGTAGAATCAATCCCCAGTAGGGGAATAGACTTCCGTAGGGGTATCAAGGGAAACCCACAACGTTTAGCAAACTCAAAATCCATCAGGTTAATAGCTGCTCCCGAATCAACAAAAGCCTGAGCAGAAAATGTGGACAGGGAGCAAATCAGGGTAACAGTCAACAGAAATTTAGTCTGAACACTACCCAAGACAACTGAGCGTGCAAAACATCTTCCCCGCTTAGGGCAGACTGAAATAGCATGAGTGGCGTCACCACAGTAGAAACATAACCCATTGCGTTTTCGAAACTCATAACGCTGTGCCCCAGAAGCCACTCTATCACACTGCATGGGTTCGGAAGCTGGTTCACAAGGCAACACTATTCCTCGCATACCTCTACGCTCACGCAAACGTCTGTCAATTTGAATCGCTAATGACATAGAATCATTGAGACTAAAGGGAGCAGGGAAACCCACCATAACATCTTTTACTTTCTCTGACAGACCCTTCCGAAAAAGGGCTGCCAAAGCATCATCATTCCATTTGGTCAGGACTGCCCACTTTTGGAATTTCTGACAGTACAACTCAGCATCCTCAAGCCCCTGATTTAATGCCAACAAGGTTTTTTCAGCTTGATCAGTGACATTAGGTTCATAACCCCAGAGCCAGAAAAAATGCATCAACATTACTCAAAACAGGGTCCCCAGGTGTCAGGGAAAAAGCCCAATCCTGAGGATCACCGCGCAGGAGAGAGATGACAATTTGAACCTGCTGTGCTGCGTTCCCTGAGGACTTAGGTTTTAAGGCAAAAAACAACGTACAATTATTTTTGAAATTCAGAAATTTAGCTCGATTCCCCAAAAATAAATCTGGCATGGGGATCCTAGGTTCCACAACCGGCAACCCTGCAAGATAGGTAGCAATACTCCGAACTTCAGTGGCAAGCTGATCCACACGGCCAGACAACTGTGCAAACTCCATTGAGAGAAAAAAAAAATACTCCTCAGCACCCAGAGAAAAAGAGGGAAAAAATGCAACAAACAGAGAAAAAAAAAATTCTGACAACTTTCTCTTTTCTTTTCCTTTTACTAATCTTCCTTCTGTTGAGTACCATATAATTTTCAGTTAGGCGGTGATACTGTTATGATTTGGTAGCTGAGGAGAGCAGGCAAAAACGGCAATACACCAGAGAGGTTGGAATCTACTGGATTGCAGTATCCTGACTAACCACCACAACTAAAGGCAGCCGTGGAGCGTTCCTACATTGGTCCTAGATGCCTTGTCACAGCCTGAGAGGTTAACTACACCTAAAGATAGTTTTCCTCTTTCTATCTGCCCCGGAGCAGATTCCCAAAGAACATAGGAAGCCCCCAAACATGTAATGGCGGTTAGACAAGAGGAAATACAGACACAGACAGAAAATAGTATGAGCAAACGTTGGGGCCCAATCTTCCTAGACAGAAAAGGATAGGAAGGACACTTACTGCAATCCAAAAAACCCTAAAAAATACCAACTCTACTAATTGCAAAAACACCTGAGATCACACGACCTCTACCACAGTTATCGAACATAACCTTGAACAGCCGCATTTTTTCTAAATCGTTCGGGTTCGTCGAACGGCTCGAACACCGCCCAAAACAGCTCGAATTTGAAATTGGCGAACAGTTCGCTTCGAACACCGCTCATCTCTAGTCAGGTATGCATACACAGACTGGATTCAGGCTCATAAGGCTACTCCTCGAGCAGTAAATCATCCTATTCCTAGGTTTTCCATACGTGTTCCATCGGTCCCGAATTTGTGGTATGTTTGCTTAAGGCAAATATATGTGTTCTGTTGTGATGGCTGCCCTGCACTCTTTGAGCATCTTTACAATTCACTGCTTGCACCTTAAATTAAATCTTTCTGTGATGCACCTTATTGTTACCTAATTACGGCTATGTATATCTATTGAATAGTGCTTGGCACTCCCCTCAACACATATATGAGGAACTTCAGTGGGGATTTTTAAAGTGGGAATTGCTCTAAATATGAGTGCTAATAGGATACCTTTCCTTAAGGTACTGCCACACTACACAATCCCGCTAGCGATCTCGTTAGCGTCGCATACTAATGAGATCGCTAGCGGGATTGTTTCTATATCGCTAGTAGCTGCCTATTTTAGCGATGTCGTTAGGACGCTATCGCGGTTAGCGATCTCCTTAATGACTTTAGCGGTACAAAAGTACCGCTAAATCGCTAAAAAAGGTGCCACACTTAGCGATATATACTTACCCAGCGGGGCGCCAGCGACGAAAATAGGGTCCGGAACGATTCCAGCGATGAGCGAGATCACAGCAGGAAGCTCGTCGCTGGCAGCTGCCGCACACAACAACATCGCTAACGGGATCGCTAAATAGTGACGTTTTTTAGCGATCCCGTTAGCGATGTTGTTTAGTGTGGCATACCCTTTAGGCTGAAGTCACAGGGCCATAAAACTAGTGCGATAATCCATCCCACTGCACGGACTGGCCTGACACCTCTCCTGACCTGAGCAAGACAGGGTGATGGATTACTATGCAGAGGTCAAGCTCAGGTCAGGAGAGCAAACAGCCAGTACCAGTTTTACGATGAGATTCTCCCATGTGAAATACGGCAGTGTGTCTCTGCCCATAGTCACTACAGTGCATAGTGGTTTAATAAACATATATGAACACCAAATGTATTTCTGAGCATATTTGACACACGCACACCAATTGAGATTTATAAATCTACCCTCTTTTTCCTCTCCCATTAAAATTACTTATTTGGTATATCAGGTTTCTAATGTAATTTTGTTATGACTAGAGTTGAGCGATACTTTCCGATATCCTAAAGTATCGGAATCGTAATGGTATCGCCGATATCACTAAAATATCGGCGATACCCGATACCGATACCGGAAGTCCCATGTAAGTCTATGGGAACAAAATATCGAAATTAAAAAAAACCCATTCTTGCCTTGTTGGTTAATTGTACATGAAGGAAAACAAGAAAGAGTAATGTAGAATGTATTGGGGGAGGTTGAGGAGACATTAAAGGCATAGATGTTTGACCCAATCCAATGGAATAGCATTATTTTTTTTTTTTAGGAAATACGTTCGGATTGACGAACAAATTGACAATGTTGTTAACCTTTTTTCTATTTTGTCAAATATGTCTGTTTCACAACTTCCATGGTCTTCACCTTTTTAACTTTTCACACACTTTCTCCTTCATAATTTTCAGCAGCATCATCTTTCTCATCAAATTATTCTTCATCTTCACCTTATTAATCTTCTAAAACTTCTTGCTATTCATCTTTTTGTTAACATTACTTATATTGTTCTTATTAAACAGTTATTATTCTTCATATTCTACTTCTTCATGTTCTTCCTATTCATCCTTTTCATCATATTCTTATTTGTGACAGACATTCCTGTACTTGTAATCTGTAAAACTCTGAATTTTCATCCTTCCGTTCTTGCTGTCACGAAAGATTTTAATTACAACAGTATTTGTCCGCGTTCAGTTTAGCCTGCAGCAGCATCAGGCATTTTCCAGGGGCACCACGAGGAGGAACGGACTCACCCCCATACACTGCTTAGTCTTCTTCTGCTTAGAATTTAGAGCATATATTTTGCTCTTCATTTTGGTCTTATACTTAATGTTCTTCTGCTTTTTGATCTTCTGCTTATTGTTCTTCTGTCTCTTGTTCTGTATATTGTAGTTTGTCTTAACCTTCTTTGTCCTGTTGGTGATGGTACAAAAGCCAATGGAAGTAACGAGGACCAGCTGACTGTGCTGGAACCCGGAGGGTCAGCAGAAGGAAAAGAGCCAATGGCACAACCGAGGACCAGCTGACGTTACTGGGACAGGGTTACTAAGCAGGAGGTACCTGTGCTCCAAAGCACTACCAAGGACCAGCAGACGTTGCTGGAACTCGGATACCGACATGGAGGCACCTAGGCCAAAGGCACTGCGGAGAACCAGCTGACGGTACTGGAACCCGGATGGGTAGCAGAAGGTACAAGAGCCAATGAAAGTAATGAGGACCAGCTGACTGTGCTGGAACCCGGAGGGTCAGCAGAAGGAAAAGAGCCAATGGCACAACCGAGGACCAGCTGACGTTACTGGGACACGGTTACTAAGCAGGAGGTACCTGTGCTCCAAAGCACTACCAAGGACCAGCAGACGTTGCTGGAACTCGGATACCGACATGGAGGCACCTAGGCCAAAGGCACTGCGGAGAACCAGCTGACGGTACTGGAACCCGGATGGGTAGCAGAAGGTACCCATGGAAATTAAAGTTGAGGCAGCAGGACTGTTTGCCGTTCACACAGAGGGGAACAGCTGACATTACTGAACCCCAGTAACACAGGAGCAAGTGTTAGACTGTGCTAACAGCACTTCGAGAAACAACTGGCGGTGTTGTAACCAGGGATGAGAAGGAACATGGTGGAGGCAGCAGGACTGTTTGCCGTTCACACAGCAGGGGAACAGCTGACATTACTGAACCCAGTAAACACAGGAGCAAGTGTAGACTGTGCTAACGCACTTCCGAGAAAAAAAACTGGCGGTGTTGTAACCCAGGGATGAGAAGAGAACATGGTGGAGGCAGCAGGACTTTTTGCGTTCACCGCAGGGGAACAGCTGACATTACTGAACCCCAGTAAACAGGAGCAAGTGTAGACTGTGCTAACAGCACTTCCGAGAAACAACTGGCGGTGTTTGTAACCAGGATGAGAAGAGAACATGGAGCAGCAGACTGTTTTGCCTTCACACAGCAGGGGAACAGCTGACATTACTGAACCCGGGGTAACACGGGGCAAGTGTAGACTGTGCTAACAGCACTTCCGAGAAACAACTGGCGGTGTTGTAGCCCAGGGATGAGAAGAGAACATGGTGGAGGCAGCAGGACTGTTTCCCGTTCAACAGCAGGGGAACAGTGAATTATGAACCCCAGTAACACGGGAGCAAGTGTAGATGTGCAAAGCACTTCCGAGAAAAAACAACTGGCGGTGTTGTAGCCAGGGATGAGAAGAGAACATGGTGGAGGCAGCAGGACTGTTTGCCGTTCACAGCAGGGGAACAGCTGACATTACTGAACCCCAGTAACACAGGAGCAAGTGTAGACTGTGCTAACAGCACTTGAGGAAACAACTGGCGGTGTTGTACCCAGGGATGAAAAAGGAACATGGTGGAGGCAGCAGGACTTTTTCCCGTTCACACGCAGGGGAACAGCTGACATTACTGAACCCCAGTAACAGGAGCAAGTGTAGACTGTGCTAAAAAGCACTTCGAGAGAAACAAATGGCGGTGTTGTAACCCAGGGATGAGAAGAGAACATGGTGGAGGCAGCAGGACGTTTGCCGTTCACACAGCGGGGGAAAACAGCTGAATTACTGAACCCAGTAAAACGGGAGCAAGTGTAGACTGTGCTAACAGCACTTCCGAGAAAACTGGCGGTGTTGTAGCCAGGGATGAGAGAGAACATGGTGGAGCAGCAGGACTGTTTGCCGTTCACACAGCAGGGGAACAGCTGACATTACTGAACCCCAGTAACACAGGAGCAAGTGTAGACTGTGCTAACAGCACTTCGAGAAACAACTGGCGGTGTTGTAACCAGGGATGAGAAGAGAAAATGGTGGAGGCAGCAGGATGTTTGCCGTTCACACAGCAGGGGAACAGCTGACATTACTGAACCCAGTAACCAGGGAGCAAGTGTAGACTGTGCTAACAGCACTTCCGAGAAACAATGGCGGTGTTGTACCCAGGGATGAGAAGAGAACATGGTGGAGCAGCAGGACTTTTTGCCGTTCACACAGCAGGGGAACAGCTGACATTACTGAACCCCAGTAAACACAGGGAGCAAGTGTAGACTGTGCTAAACAGCACTTCGAGAAACAATGGCGGTGTTGTAACCAGGGATGAGAAGAGAACATGGTGGAGGCAGCAGGACTGTTTGCCGTTCACACAGCAGGGGAACAGCTGACATTACTGAAACCCCAAGTAACACGGGAGCAAGTGTAGACTGTGCTAACAGCACTTCGAGAAACAACTGGCGGTGTTGTACCCAGGGATGAGAAGAGAACATGGTGGAGGCAGCAGGACTGTTTGCCGTTCACACAGCAGGGGAACAGCTGACATTACTGAACCCCAGTAACACAGGAGCAAGTGTTAGACTGTGCTAACAGCACTTCCGAGAAACAACTGGCGGTGTTGTAACCAGGGATGAGAAGAGAACATGGTGGAGGCAGCAGGACTGTTTGCCGTTCACACGCAGGGGAACAGCTGACATTACTGAACCCAGTAAACACAGGAGCAAGTGTAGACTGTGCTAACAGCACTTCCGAGGAAAAACTGGCGGTGTTGTACCAGGGATGAGAAGAGAACATGGTGGAGGCAGCAGGACTTTTTGCCGTTCACACAGCAGGGGAACAGCTGACATTACTGAACCCAGTAACACAGGAGCAAGTGTAGACTGTGCTAACAGCACTTCGAAAAACAACTGGCGGTGTTGTAACCCAGGGTGAGAAGAGAACATGGTGGAGGCAGCAGGACTGTTTGCCGTTCACACAGCAGGGAACAGCTGACATTACTGAACCCAGTAACACGGGAGCAAGTGTAGACTGTGCTAACAGCACTTCGAGAAACAACTGGCGGTGTTGTAGCCCAGGGTGAGAAGAGAACATGGTGGAGGCAGCAGGACTGTTTGCCGTTCACACAGCAGGGAACAGCTGACATTACTGAACCCCAGTAACAGGGAGCAAGTGTAGACTGTGCTAACAGCACTTCCGAGAAACAACTGGCGGTTTTGTAGCCAGGGATGAGAAGTGAACATGGTGGAGCAGCAGATGTTTGCGTTTCACAGCAGGAACAGTGACTTACTGAACCCAGTACACGGCAGTGTAAGATGTGCTAACAGCACTTCCGAGAAACAATGGCGGTGTTGTAACCAGGGATGAGAAGAGAACATGGGAAGCCTGCAGGACTGTTTGCCGTTCACACAGCAGGAACAGCTGACATACTGAACCCAGTAACCGGAGCAGGTAGACTGTGCTAACAGCACTCCGAGAAACAACTGGCCCGGGTTGTAGCAGGGATGAGAAGAAGAAACATGGTGGAAGGCAGCAGGATGTTTGCGTGCACACAGCAGGGATAGCTGACATTACTAACCCAGTGTAACACAGGAGCAGGTGACTGTGCTAACAGCACTCCGAGAAACAACTGGCGGTGTTGTAACCCAGGGATGAGAAGGAACGGTGAGCAGCAGGACTTTTGCGTTCACACAGCGGGGAACAGCTGACATTACTGAACCCCAGTAACACAGGAGCAAGTGTAGACTGTGCTAACAGCACTTCCGAGAAACAACTGGCGGTGTTGTAACCCAGGGATGAGAAGAGAACATGGTGGAGGCAGCAGGACTTTTTGCCGTTCACACAGAGGGAACAGCTGACATTACTGAACCCCAGTAACACAGGAGCAAGTGTAGACTGTGCTAACAGCACTTCCGAGAAACAACTGGCGGTGTTGTAACCCAGGGTGAAGAGAACATGTGGGAGGCAGCGGGACTTTTGCGTTACACAGCAGGGACAGCTGACATTACTGAACCCCAGTAACACAGGAGCAAGTGTAGACTGTCTAACAGCACTTCCGAGAAACAACTGGCGGTTTTGTAGCCCAGGGATGAGAAGAGAACATGGTGGAGGCAGCCAGGACTGTTTGCCGTTCACACAGCAGGGGAACAGTGACATTACTGAACCCAGTAACACAGGAGCAAGTGTAGACTGTGCTAACAGCACTTCCGAGAAACAACTGGCGGTGTTGTAACCAGGGATGAGAAGAGAACATGGTGGAGGCAGCAGGACTGTTTGCCGTTCACACAGCAGGGGAACAGCTGACATTACTGAACCCCAGTAACACGGGAGCAAGTGTAGACTGTGCTAACAGCACTTCGAGAAACAATGGCGGTGTTTGTAGCCCAGGGATGAGAAGAGAACATGGTGGAAGCAGCAGGACTGTTTCCCGTTCACACAGCAGGGGAACAGCTGACATTACTGAACCCCAGTAACCAGGAGCAAGTTTTGACGTGCTAACAGCATTTCCGAGAAACAATGGCGGTGTTGTAACCCAGGGATGAGAAGAGAAAGGGTGGAGCAGCAGGACTTTTTGCCGTTCACACAGCAGGGGAACAGCTGACATTACTGAACCCCAGTAACACAGGAGCAAGTGTAGACTGTGCTAACAGCACTTCCGAGAAACAACTGGCGGTGTTGTAACCCAGGGATGAGAAGAGAACATGGTGGAGGCAGCAGGACTTTTTGCCGTTCAACAGAGGGAACAGCTGACATTACTGAACCCCAGTAACACAGGAGCAAGTTTTAGACTGTGCTAACAGCATTTCCCGAGAAACAACGGCGGTGTTGTAACCCAGGGATGAGAAGAGACATGGTGGAGGCAGCAGGACTGTTTGCCGTTCACACAGCGGGGGGAAACAGCTGACATTACTGAACCCCAGTAACACCGGGAGCAAGTGTAGACTGTGCTAACAGCACTTCCGAGAAACAACTGGCGGTGTTGTAGCCAGGGATGAGAAGAGAACATGGTGGAGGCAGCAGGACTGTTTTGCGTTCCCACAGCAGGGGAACAGTGACATTACTAAACCCCCAGTAACACAGGAGCAAGTGTAGACTTTTGCTAACAGCACTTCGAGAAACAATGGCGGTGTTGAAACCCAGGGATCAGAAGAGAAACATGGTGGAGGCAGCAGGACTGTTTGCCGTTCACACAGCAGGGGAACAGTGACATTACTGAACCCCGTAACAGGGAGCAAGTGTAGACGTGCTAACAGCACTTCGAGAAACAACTGGCGGTGTTGTAGCCCAGGGATGAGAAGAGAACATGGTGGGGGGCAGCAGGACTGTTTGCCGTTCACACAGCAGGGGAACAGCTGACATTACTGAACCCCAGAAACACAGGAGAAGTGTAGACTGTGCTTACAGCACTTCCGAGAAACAACTGGCGGTGTTGTAACCCAGGGATCAGAAGAGAACATGGTGGAGGCAGCAGGATGTTTGCCGTTCACACAGCAGGGGAACAGCTGACATTACTGATCCCCAGTAACACGGGAGCAAGTGTAGACTGTGCTAACAGCATTTCCGAGAAAAACTGGCGGTGTTGTAGCCAGGGATGAGAAGAGAACATGGTGGAGGCAGCAGGACTGTTTGCCGTTCACACAGAGGGGAACAGCTGACATTACTGAACCCCAGTAACACGGAGCAAGGTGTAGACTGTGCTAACAGCACTTCCGAGAAACAATGGCGGTGTTGAAACCCCAGGGATCAGAAGAGAACATGGTGGAGGCAGCAGGACTGTTTGCCGTTCACACAGCAGGGGAACAGCTGACATTACTGAACCCCAGTAACACGGGAGCAAGTGTAGACTGTGCTAACAGCACTTCGAAAAAACAACTGGCGGTGTTGTGCCCAGGGATGAGAAGAGAACATGGTGGAGGCAGCAGGACTGTTTGCCGTTCACACAGCAGGGGAACAGCTGACATTACGGGAACCCAGTAACACAGGAGCAAGTGTAGATGTGCTACAGCACTTCGAGAAACAACTGGCGGTGTTGTAACCCAGGTATGAGAAGAGAAACATGGTGGAGGCAGCAGGATGTTTGCCGTTCACACAGCAGGGGAACAGCTGACATTACTGAACCCCAGAAAACACGGGAGCAAGTGTAGACTGTGCTAACAGCACTTCCGAGAAACACTGGCGGTGTTGTAGCCCAGGGATGAGAGAGAACATGGTGGAGGCAGCAGGACTGTTTGCCGTTCACACAGCAGGGAACAGCTGACATTACTGACCCCAGTAACACAGGAGCAAGTGTAGACTGTGCTAACAGCATTTCCCGAGAAACAACTGGCGGTGTTGTAACCAGGGATGAGAAGAGAACAGGGTGGAGGCAGCAGGACTTTTTGCCGTTCACACGCAGGGGAACAGCTGACATTACTGAACCCCAGTAACACGGAGCAAGTGTAGACTGTGCTAACGGGCACTTCCGAGAACAACTGGCGGTTTTTGTAACCCAGGGATGAGAAGAGAACAGGGTGGAGGCAGCAGGACTTTTTGCCGTTCACACAGCAGGGGAACAGTGACATTACTGAACCCCAGTACAGAGGAGCAAGTGTAGACTGTGCTAACAGCACTTCCGAGAAACAACTGGCGGTGTTGTAACCCAGGGATGAGAAGAGAACATGGTGGAGGCAGCAGGATTTTTGCCGTTCACACAGCAGGGGAACAGCTGACATTACTGACCCCAGTAACACAGGAGCAAGTGTTAGACTGTGCTAACAGCACTTCCGAGAAACAACTGGGCGGTGTTGAAACCCCAGGGATGAGAAGAACAGGGTGGAGGCAGCAGGACTTTTTGCCGTTCACACGCAGGGGAACAGTGACATTACTGAACCCCAGTAACACGGGAGCAAGTGTTAACTGTGCTAACAGCACTTCGAGCAACAACTGGCGGTGTTGGAGCCCAGGGTCAAGGAGGATGTTTAATACTAGATCAAGTTTTTCCTTGTTACGTGTCAATTAAAAATGTCTATACTCCAAAACAGAGAAATAAAAACCTTTAGTACCATAAGATGATGATTTTACTTTAAAAAATATATGTAAATTAATAATTGACAAACATAAACGATACATTAACATGTTGAAAAGCAATGCAAACCACAATAAAAAATCGGTTAAATAATCTGCTATACGGTTTTAAATAAAAGCATACAAGTACATATCAGAATCCATTAATGATGGATAAGTAACTGTATGTACACCATTTTCATTTGCTGAATAATATCACTAAAAAGTTTTTAAAAATATCTAAAATTTTCATCATGTTAAACTGTAATATGTGCCAATCATTTTATTAACAAAAAAAACTTTAAAAAGTGCATAGTGAAAACAGTATTTATGCCTGACTGTGGACTTGCAAGCATGACAACGGATAGAAAAGGTTTTAATAGATGAGTCTGCATAGCCACGATGGTGAATGGCGATGTATACTGTACTAAATTTAAAGTGTGCGTTATACTACACCCTTTTTTTTATATAGCTTTATAAAGGGTACGTGCATGTATGCTTGCGCCTTTGTTTGGACGCACAGACTGGCTTCCTGCTGTGACGCGTTGGGTATTGGGCGTCTGTGCGTCTTATGACGCAGACTAACATTCACGGTGCGCATCGTTCATCATCGCAAGCGTACCGACAACACAAAGGCGTTGTCATGACTGCTTTACTCAGTAAACATGCACCTATGATGAAACATACACGCATGTGCCTATTACATAACAAGCTACAAAAAAATGCGTGTGAGGTGTGACACAGCTGTTTTGTTAAGGTACAGTATTATATCGAAAATTGTACAGGTGTCGCTATTCAGTCTGTAAATAGATATCATTCACCTATTCTATCAGTTTGTCGTTCTTTCAGCACCACTTACAGGTTATATTTTGCTATTGGACTATGCACTATTGACTTTACCAAGGTAATGCATGATTTTTGTTAGCGATTATCATGTTTACATGAAGGACCTTTATGATAGGGCTGTTAACTTTCTAATCAATATGTATTTTTTAAAATGACACAAATATAAGTAATGTTGAAGAGGACTATTCCTACATGCATTTTTTGCACAATATTACAGGTGTACATACGTCCCTTAATCAAACATTGGATATTATATTTATTTGTATGCTTTTATTTCAAAGGCAAGAACACTGAAGTTAAAACCCTTCGCACTGCAGCAGTTGTCAAGTTCAACCACATTATGCCTTCCAACATTGCAGTATTTGAGTCATCATGATGTGAGTTGGATTTGTCTAAGCTTGGAGTGACAAGGTTGACCATCAGTATCCTATAGCATAAGTAGGGCTTTGGTGTTGCATTTGTTTTCGACATGTGCATATCTGTAATAATTGTCACAATTATTTGTTACCGATTTGTGACAGACAAATCATTTTATGGTTTGAAAGTTGACGTTTCAAATGTTTACAGCTTAGAAATCATGGTGTAGCCTCATATCTATGGGTAGCACTGACACTTTGAGATTTTCATGTTTTTTCCCCATGATTAGGTAGCTAGCAGTAATTTTTGCCGGACACAAGCAGGGGAAAAAGCAGGCGTTACTGAACCCCACAAAACATCAGCGATTGTTTTCATCTGTGCATCTAACCCCTTCTGAGCAGCAAAATGGCGCTGTTGAAGCCCTGGGTCAAGGAGGGTTGGCAGTGGCCTAGTATGAGACGTTTTAAGTTGAAGTTGTTGTTAGCAGCAGTAATTTTTGCCAGACACACAGCAGGGGAACAGCAGGCGTTACTGAACCCCACAAAACACATCAGCGATTGTTTTCATCTGTGCATCTAACACTTCTGAGCAGCAACTGGCGCTGTTGAAGCCAGGGTCAAGGGAGGGTGTAGGCAGAGGCCTAGTATGAGACGTTTGAAGTTGAAGTTGTAGTTAGCAGCAGTATTTTTGCCAGACACACAGCAGGGGAACAGAGGCGTTACTGAACCCCAAAACACATCAGCGATTGTTTTCATTGGCATTAACACTTTTTGAGCAGCAATGGGCTGTTGAAGCCAGGGTCAAGGAGGGTTGTAGGCACAAAAATATTGAGTTATTGCCTTGTTACGTGGCCATTGCAAATGTATGTACTTCAAACAAGAATAAATGAAGTTTTACTACGACAATAAAATGATGAATTTCATTTACAAGAATAGAAAAATATTTATACTTGACAGTCCTCTGTGGTTGATAACGTTTAATGGCTAACTGAAAATATGGTAACAAATTCAAAGCTTTCGAGACTACTCAGGGTCTTCATCAGGCTAAGAGTAAAGCCAAAAATGAAGAAACACATATTTCTACACCACCAGGACACAGGAATGCTAAGACAAGTGGGGAGGACAAGTGAGGGGGAGACCGGCAACAAAAAGGGACAAGGAATGATTATCAGCGCCACACAATCACAGATAATTAATGAATTTACTGTGGCAAAAGATCTTTTGTATGCCCGGTCATAGCATCATGGATATGGAATTACTGGTATTAAAATATAACTTCAAATATGAGAAACGTACAAAGGTTTCAGAATATAAGCTCATCATGACCTTTGACACTGTTAGTGATGGAATGAATAGATCACATGGATTTATGTCATTCTATATCAATTAAGGAATCTGCGTCTATGACCTTCCAGGTCATGAAAACCCCAAAAAATACGCCAATGAGAGGGAAATCAACTTTCTATCCTTATCTAGGAATGTTAATATTTTGTTTCCCTGTGAGATAATGCGTTCTGTACCGTATTACTTGTCTTACCTATTGCACTATTCTGTGTCCTGTTGTGTATAGAAAATGTGATGCTTAATTTTTTTAGTTAGTCTTTCCCTGATGAAGAGACGTGAGTAGCCTTGAAAGCTTGCAATTTGTTTCCATCTTTTCAGTTATCCATAAAAAGGTATCAACCACTGCTGACTCTGAGTCTAAATATTTTTTTATCTACATGGCTAACTCGGGTACAAAGATAACATGTTTTCTAATTTCAAGAAGGAAAAAATAAAGGAAAATACAAATATAAACGCATATATGCACATGCCAAAAATAAATGGAACAACACAACACCCCAAAAAAAATTGGTAAAACAAAATATAGTGTTGTAAATTTAAGAATAAAAGTAAATGTTTTTTTTTATGAATAATGCTTAAGGAACGCTATGTTAAACCTAACATAGTGAAACAATGGATTTTGTAATAGTCACTCATCATCATCATCGCAAATTTTATGTGACAGTCACAGACAATTCAATTATTTAGTTCATAAAATCGTAACTTTCTATAGCATGTATGACAGTCAGCATGGACTCATCAAGTAATTGATGACACAATAATGTACAATAAAAATAACCATTTTAAAAAAACATTAGCATTGTTTGTCACAATTTAAGTGGGCCTGCAAGTGTAGGTGAAACAAAGGCTACGGATAGCAAAGGTATATTCTATGTCTGTATCAGACGTGGACAGGCCTCTGATGGGTAATGCGATGTTATTTACTGTACGTCATAAAGTCCTGCGGCTGAAAATCATGCATTTTTTGCTTGTAGAGTGTTGAAGAGGGTAAAAGAATGTCTGGTTTGCGCAAAGCTTTATCCGTCAACACTACTTCCTACTGTCACGCGTAGGGTAGGGTTAGCGTTTGTGGCAATTTGTGACTATCAATGTGAGGTTAGGCTGCGTTATTGCGCACTAGGGACGCAAAAAAAAAAATACAGCAGTAATAATTTAATGTGTAATACTACACCTATGAAAACCAAAAAATTTACGTTCCCTCTTTAAACAATGTACAAGACTAACAAGCCTAAGGTTGACGCTGACTTAATTGAGATACAGTATTACAATCAACATTGTCCATGAGTAAACTATGCACTGTGATACCTATTATCCCCAGTATTAATTTATATCTCTTGTGGTTGTTTCAACAGCACTTGCAGGTATAAGTACCTATTGTCAGTTATGCATGATGCAACTTTCTAGATGTAATAATTTATTATTGGACTTATTACCATGTTTTACATGCTGGCCATTTCATATATGGTGTTTTGAAGTTACGTTGGCATCAGTATGTGTATTTTATAATGTCTGTCATAAATAAAACTGTGATGATGATGATGAGGATTTAATGATTCGTACATCATTGAGTGCATTATCTTAAGGTACAGATAAAGTTCCTTAAAAAAGCATTAATTCATAAGTCTGAAATGTACTTTTATGCATTAATTTAAAAATGTGAAGGTTAGACTATGTTTTATTTTTTGTTACCATTTCTAATAGACATGTGCAGATAGCGCTGTGATGACAAATTATTATTTGTCCATATTTTGTCATAAAAATTTATCATTCTAGGCCTGCAAAATTCACAATTCATGTTTTCAGCATAACAAGCAGGGTGACGGTTTCCTATTTGGAGCAGTTGGTATGTGTTTTTTGTCCATGGTCGGGAACAGGACACTTCTTGCGTTGACACAGCAGGGGAACAAGCTGGCGTTTACTGAACCCCACTAAAGTAGAGCTTGTGTTTTGTTCGTGGACACGACACTTCTGAGCAGACAACTGGCAGGTTGGAGCCAGGGAGTAGAGTTTCAGGTGGTTAAGGAAAGATGAACATAAACAGGAGACATGGATAACGTTGCGAACCAGTTATTTAATCTGAAAAACGGACAGAGAAATTCTGGCGAGATCCATGCCTTGTTCATTTTTTCAGAAAAGTAAGCGGTTACATTATCGGAGGATAGTCGCATGCGCGGTCTGTTTACACCACCTGCAGCACTAAAGACGCGCTCGATAATACACTGGCAGAGGGCAAGCCAGCACCTCCAAGCATACTGGCTAACTCTGGCCATGTATCCAGCTTAGGACCCAAAACTTGAATGGGGAAGAGCCATCTGGAGTACACTGAGAGGCAAAGCCAAGTAGTCTGTCACCATCTGACGGATACGTTGCCTCCCGCGGACTGGAGCCCTCTCGGATGGTGTAGACATTTGTGGCGCTGCCACAAACTTTGCCCATTTTGAAACATACTGGTCTTTCCCTGTGCAGGGCACTGCGTGTGCTCCCTCTTGTTGCAGAGCTCTCTACACTGCCTCGACGCAACAGAGCTGCTTTGTAAAGCAGTAGCAGCGCAGTGCTCTCGGCAGTAAGGTAGAACATTAGGGGATTGCACCAGTGTGTCTTGGTACTCCGCATTTTACGCTCCGGTTCAACGGTTGTGATGAGGCTTTTGCGTTGTTCCCGGGTAGCGAGGTCTAGGAGGGTGTACACCCAATAATCAGACGTCGTGAGATGTGGGCGATGCGGCGGTCGTTTCTTAGGCACTGCAGCATGAAATCAACCATTGCTGCAGACTCCCAACTGGCAAAGAAACGCTTGTCCTCTGCAAGGGCGTTATCTCTGCCTGCTCTGCATCACCCCACCTCGCTCTACATACTGACTAGAGCGTTGTGTACCTCCCCCTGGAGCGATTGTCTTCCTCCTCCATTGACTCCTCCTCCTCATCCTCCTCACAAGTGAGCCCTGCCCAGCCTTTGTGAGGAACCACGTTGCGCTGACTTTCCGAAGGTGATGGAATTTGTGACTCTCTATCCCCACCTCTTCCAAAACCTCATCCTTATTGCTTGCAGTGTTTTTTGAAGCAGGCAGATAAGGGGGACAGTCAGGCGACTAGTGCATCATCTGCACTCGCCATCCGTGTTGATCATCACAAACGCACGCAAAAGTGGCACATGTCCTTCATAGTGGCCCACTCATTAATGGTGAAGTGTGGACGGCGCAAATTGCGTGTTGATTGCGCCTGATGCAGCTGATACTCCATAAACTGTGGCTGCTGCTCACAACGCTCCTACATATGTAACGTTGAATTCCACCTGGTGGATACGTCAACATATGATGCGATGTTCAGGAAGGCGCAATCTGCGTTGCAGAGCTGCAATGCGCGATCTGGCCATGTGGAACGTCGCAAGTGAGCGCACTCTAGGCGGACCTTGTGCAGCAGTGCATCAAGATCCGGATTGCCCTCAAAAAAACTCTGCACGACCAAGTTGAGCACATTGCCAGACAGGTATGTGAGTGAGGTTGCCAAGGCCCAGAGCTGCCACCAGATTTCGGCCATTGTCACACCACTATCCAAGCTGGCTGGAGATTCGCTGGCAAAAACCCACGTCGCTCTCTGCTTGATGGGCATTCCAGACCTCCTGCGCTGTGTGGCTTCGATTCCCCATGGGAATTAATTTCAGAACGGCTGTTGCCGTTTGGCCGGCTGGTCATATCGGTCGCATTCAGGTAAGGTCCACGGGTCCATGTGGAGGTTAGACCGTGACGGCTCCTGCAGCGATGATTCTGAGGAATGGAGTAGGAGGAGGAAGTCAATGTGGACAGACTTGATTCCGGCATCCTTGGAGTTGGGCAGAACACGTACAGCGCCACTCGCAAGATCTGTACCCGGCTCCACAACATTCACCAATGGGCAGTGAGTGAAAGGTATCGTCCCTGGCCATGGGTACTGGTCCACGCAGCGGTGGTCAGGTGGACTTGCTACTGACGGCGTTTAGTAGCGCATGTTTAATTTTTGCCTCAACATGCTTTTGCAGACAGGGACGGCTTGCCTGTGAATAAAATCGGCTGGGACTTGTATTGTGGGACTGCCAATGCCATTAATTCACGGAAACTGTCAGTCTCCACCAGCCTGAATGACAGCATTTCAAGGGACAGGAGTTTTGCAATGCCAGCATTCAGAGCCTGTGCTCGTGGATGGTTTGCCGAGTATGGCCGTCTTTTATCCCATGCCTGTGCTACGATGGCTGTTTTGTGGCCTGGGTGTGTGAGGGACAGGGAACTTGCAGCTGTGGGTGGAATAAACATGTGTCTCTGGACAACAGTGACAGAGGGTTCTTCCATGGCGATCTTTGAGGAAGCCTACCAGCTGTGTGTGAACTGGAGGAAGAGGCTCAACAGGAGCTGAAGATGTAGGTGCTGCTGTAGGTTGGCCTACATCTCCAGTGTGTCTTTGTTAAACTCAACAAAGTGCTTTGACCGCACATGTTTCCACATATTTGTTGTTATTAAGGTTACTGACACTTTTACCTCTTTTAATTTTTTGATTACACAGCTTGCATTTTACATAGCAAATATATCTGCAACTGTATCAAAAAAGGACCACGCAGAGCAAGTCTGGGAGCGCCCGGTTTGGTGTTGTAAGAGAATGCTCCGAACGGGTGCCAAACTGGAGGCTACAGGCAAGCGAGTCTGCAGCTACCTCTCCCTACTGTTTGGACCGTTGGTGCAATCTCTTCCTCAGAGCTGCTCCACCCACCTTCTGTTCCTCACGCCATGTTGGGTCTTGGACCTCATCATCTCCACCACTACCCTCTTCCATCACTGTGTTGTTGGGTGGTCTGGCCAGCACCATGCTCAACAGAACTGGCAACTGAGTCTCATCATCATCAGATGCGTTTCTGCGGTGTGCTGACCATCGGCACTGGCTCACCCCTCTTCAGATTCAGGAGACACAGCTGTTGCGCATCAACTGCATTACTGCTCTTCTTCACATTCCAGAATGCTGCTTGGCTGGGCCCCTGTTTCCAAGCAACAGATTTCTGAGAACAGAAGCAGAGACTCAGCTGGCTCTTGTACAGAGCTCTCTGACTGCTGGCCAATTTGGCAGGCGGGGTGAAGAGACTGATGGTTGTTCAACAGTGCTGTGGTCCTGAGAGGAGGTGGAGGTATTGAAGTCGATGCATTGGCTGCCATCCAAACCAACAACGGCTTCCAAATTTGTTCTTCCGCGCAGGGGGGTACGCTGAGCTCCTACAAAAGTGCGCATAAAGGAACGCTCCGGGGAAAATGGTGGATGCTGTGTCACTGGGTGCGGCAGCAGCCACAGAAACCCCACGTCCTCTCCTGCTGCAAATCCACGGCCTCGACCACGACCACGTGCCTTACTCACTGACTTCTTCATCTTGGTAGATTGATATAAGAAAGTCAGAAAAGTTAAGGCCTAAGTGTGGTTATTCCTCACAGACTACAGTGAACCTGCAGGAAATGTTCAGTATCTGTGAAGGCCCTTTGTGTATTCTATAGTGTTTGCAACAATGTATTGTATACGGATGGAAGCGCGTCACAACTAATTAGATTTGATTTTTTTCCACTAAAATGGAGCAGCACCAATTAGAGAAAAATGTGAAGGATGAGGCAGGACACACGCTCAGCAGACTACAAACCGGCAGTGGTGAAGTACAAACTGGAGCGTAATATGCACTCACAAAATGAAAAGCTCACAGACTACAGTGAACACTGAAACACAACTATTCACTATCTGTGAAAAGCTCCTTTGTGTACTTCTATAGTGTTTGCAACCAATGTATTGTATACGGATGGAAGCGCGTCACACTAATAGATTAGATTTTTTTCCACTAAAATGGAGCAGCACCAATTAGAGAAAAATGTGAAGGATGAGGCAGTGACCACGCTCAGCAGACTACAACCGGCAGTGGTGAAGTACAAATGGAGCGTAATCTGCACTCACAAAATGAAAAGCCACAGACTACAGTGAAACACTGAAACACAAACTATTCACTATCTGTGAAAAGCTCCTTTGTGTACTTCTATAGTGTTTGCAACCATGTATTGTATACGGATGGAAGCGCGTCACACTAATAGATTAGATTTTTTTCCACTAAAATGGAGCAGCACCAATTAGAGAAAAATGTGAAGGATGAGGCAAGTGACCCCGCTCAGCAGACTACAAACGGCAGTGGTTGAATACAAACTGGAGCGTAATCTGCACTCACAAAATGAAAAAGCTCACAGACTACAGTGAACACTGAAAACACAACTATTCACTATATGTGAAAAGCCCTTTGTGTACTTCTATAGTGTTTGAAACCAATGTATTGTATACGGAGTGGAAGCGCGTCACACTAATAGATTAGATTTTTTTCACTAAAATGGAGCAGCACCAATTAGAGAAAAAATGTGAAGTGAGGCAGTGACACACGCTCAGCAGACTACAACCGGCAGTGGTTGAAGTACAAAACTGGAGGCGTATCTGCACTCACAAAATGAAAAGCTCACAGACTACAGTGAACACTGAAAACACAAACTATTCACTATCGTGAAAAGTCTCCTTTGTGTACTTCTATAGTGTTTGAACCAATGTATTGTTACGGATGGAAGCGCGTCACACTAATAGATTAGATTTTTTTCCTCTAAAATGGAGCAGCACCAATTAGAGAAAAATGTGAAGGATGAGGCAGTGACACACGCTCAGCAGACTACAACCAGCTGTGGTTGAAGAACTAACTGGAGGCGTGATCTGCACTCAAAAAATTCAAACCTGACAGACTCAGTGAACACTGGAAACACAATATTCACTATCTGTGAAAGCTCCTTTGTGTACTTCTATAGTGTTTGCAACCAATGTATTGTATACGGATGGAAGCACGTCACACTAATAGTTTGATTTTTTTTAATATAATGGAGCTGCACCAAATTCCACTAAATAAAAATTAAAAAAAAAAGAGTCAGTGACACGTGCAGATGCTACAAAACAGCGGTGGATGCAGAGCAAACTGCAGCGTCACCTGCACTGTTCACACACACACCTTGCACAGAGCTGTTTAAACAAACACTGGCAAATTGAAGCTTTACACAGCGGTTGGTAAACTAGCCTGCCTCAAGCACAGTAGTACACAAAATCGCAATATCTACTGTCCTCAGAGTGAGCAGAGTAGCGTTCTGTCCCTTACTAGTTCACGCACAGTGACGCTTAAATGGCGGCGGCGCCTTTTATAGTGCATTCTGACATCATTTCAGCAGCAATCACGCCATGCCATTAGTTAAGATGACCGCCAGCATTAAGGATGTGCCACACTTCGTTTAGGATTCCTCATTGGCTGACTAAAATCACATTGCCTCTCAAGAATTATGGGAACTTCCGATTCCGGTATACGATATGGAAAAAGTTGGAATTAAGTATCGGAATTCCGATAACGCGAAATCGGCCGATACCCGATACTTGCGGTATCGGAATGCTCAACACTAGTTTATGACTTTATGTTATGGGATATCATATGAAGTTCCATACATACAAACCAAAGACACAGTTTTTATGAGAACAAATATGTAATAAAAATTTTTTTGATACTGTGTGAATTGATACCACTCTTTACCTAAATGTTACCATATGTTGTCTAATCATGTACTACCTTAGAACCTTATGTTTTTATGATAATGAATTGTTGTTGTAGGTAATAAAAAATTGTCAATTAATGTTTTAAATAGAGTTTTCCAATTTTGATAGGATGATTTAGTGATTGGTTAGGAGACACGGTACTTTCTGCACAATTATCAGATAATTACTCCCAGAGCTGGACAGACACTGACATGGAGTCACAGACAGGACTGGATTCTGAGACTGAGGTTCAGGCATGGCCACACACAGACCAGGGACAAGGTTCAGGTGCTGGCACCACAAGGACCAGGGGATGAGGTTCAGGTCCTGGCCACACATGAACCAGAGGATAAGGTTCAGGTACTGAGCACATGGACCAGGGGTTTGGGTCAGGACCCTATTACAAGGAAGAGGGAACCTAACAACTCACTAGTAGCACACTTCACTCACTAATAACTCAATTTTGCTTAAGCACCCCTATTATGTAGGGTTCTTTTATACAAGATGCCCCCAAACTGCTGATGGAGGCAACTCAGTAGGTGCGAGTGCGCGCTGCCCCCTTAAGAGAAGTGGAGCGCGGCTGGGAATTGCACCCCCAGAGGCAGGAAGCAGAGAGCCCCACGGACACCACACTGTGCAGCCAGGGTGGTGAGTATGTTAGCGTCCCTGCATGGAGTAGGAAGGTGAACCATGCAGGGGCTCCATCATTAACAGTACACACAGTCTTAGTAATGTCAAACTGACCTCCACATATGTGGCTCTGGGAATTGATTGATAACTGTTTTTTCACTGGTGTTTTGTCACACACGCACATACACTATCTGTACAGTATATTCAGAGCTTTTTTCTTTTTCTACCTATTTCTATTGCTAGTCTGTAAACTATGAAATCCTCTCACTAAATAGATTCACCCCAAAATGGTTGCTACACTGCATTCCCTGCTTCAGCTTTTATACAGGTTGTACTATATTATGTGATTTTACAGCTGCAAGGCATTGTTAGGAAGTCTGTCTTATTGAGCATGAGTTCATGTGAGCCGTTACTGGCTGTTGCAGTTTTGTTCAAATTCCCCAGGTCCAGCAATTTTCTTAAGATTTTGCTCAAAATAGATTCACATTAAATCAATTTGCTTGTCTCTAAACATAAGTCTTCTACTTTACAGTCCTTTACTGAACTTCCATATACATCATATTACATACAGAGCAGTCCAGAACACTGCTTTGCTCGTATTTGGCAGAAAATTGGAACAGTTCATTAAAAATTATACAAAGTGAATCCTGCATGGCAGTTCACATAGCCTGTGCAAGTCAGTTCTAAAAAGCTATACAGCCTCTGTGCACCTACATACATGTTCTGGGCCAATGTGCATTGGCCTTTTAGACAATTAATCACAGTTTCCATGCACTGTACACTTCTGCCTCCTACACGCTTACAGTCCTCCTCCTTATGCTCACTGAATTAATGACCCTTTAATTACTTATTATGTGACTCTTAAATGTGTTCTATTCAAACACAATCTATACCACTGTTTCATTTGAATATTATAACAGAATATCAGCAGGCTTTATAAGGGAGAGATTGCAACAATATGAACAAATTAGTAGGGTAAATTTGATACGCAGAATTTTCTATACTAACAAATCAGTAATACTAACAGATATTGTTCCTCTTCAGGAAAAAATTATACAAAATGTTCTGATCTTTCATGGTCCTAGAATTGATACTGTTGTTCAGAAAATATTAGCTTAATTTCCATAAAGTAAAATAATATTTTTGGAGCTTTCATACCCGTAAAAGAAAGAGGTGCAATGACATTTATTTTTTTGGTAATAAAGGCACTGCTTTTAAAATGAATTTATGTGATTGGAATAATCATTAACCCCTTAATCCCGGAGATATTTTCATTTAACATTTTCGTTTTTTGCTCCCCTTCTTCCCAGAGCCATAACTTTTTTATTTTTTTCATCAAAATCGCCATGTGAGGGTTTGTTTTTTGTGGAACGAGTTGTACTTTTGAATACCATTGGTTTTAACATATCGTGTACTGGAAAATGGGAAAAAAAATTCAAAAGACAGTGCAATCCCACAGTTGCTTTTTTTTTTTTTTTTTTACCATGTTCAAAAAAA
>JARQOD010000005.1:99365134-99398502 GCA_033576555.1 Oophaga sylvatica
TGTTCAAATAAATGTTTCTACTTTTATAATATATTCTCTGTGTGCAATTTTCCCTTATTTTGAGTTGAGATCTTGCTTAATGTGAAGTTCACAGGCAAGATCTTTATATTTCCGTTGCTAGTTGTCACCCTCATACTCGAGGGGTGTTCGGCCGCAGTATCTCTAGCTGCACCGCGGACCCCAGGGTTTGGTTGCTCCCTGCAACCGTCCCCTTAACAGTGCTTCACATGGTGTTTGCATCGACATCTGTGATCTCACTATTTTGAAGCATAAAAGTCACCTCCACTGCCATGTTTTTTGCACAAGAAGAGATAGACCTTGGATGAGCCGACTTATTGACTCTGATATTATGCCTGGATGTCCACCTTTAGGCTTCTGGATGGACAGACTTTATTTCATATTCTTCAAACTGCCAAGAATCTCACATGATGCAGTTTGGCATTTTTTCTTTTCCAAGATACCGCTATCGATTAGCTGGATAATGCTGTTACTCTTTTCTTGGGAAATCGTCTTCATGGCTGCTCCTCGATTCTAACCAATGACCATTCACTTGGGAATGAATCTAATAATACACTGAGCTATAAGGGAATGTGAGAACAGGTTGTATTTTGTAGTATTAGGAAAGAAAAACAGGATCATGGCAAACAGGATTATGGGGTGCATTAAAAGAGGTCTGGATACACATGATCAGAGCATTATACTGCCTCTGTACAAATCCCTGGTTAGACCGCACATGGAGTACTGTGTACAGTTTGCACACCGGTGCTCAGGAAGTATATAATGGAACTAGAGTGAGTACAAAGGAGGGCAACAAAATTAACAAAGGGGATGGGGGAACTACAATATCCAGAGAGATTAGAAAATTAGGATTATTTAGTCTAAAAAAAAGACGACTGAGAGACAATCTAAAAACCATGTATAAAGTATATAAGGGGACAATATAAATATCTCTCCAATAGTGTTGAGCATTCCGATACCGCAAGTATCGGGTATCGGCCGATATTCGCGTTATCGGAATTCCGATACTTAATTCCGATACTTTTTCAATATCGTATACCGGAATCGAAGTTCCCATAATTCTTTGAGAGGCAATGTGATGTTAGTCAGCCAATGATGAATCTTATGAAGTGTGGGCACATCCTGTAATGCTGCGGTCATCTTAACTAATGGCATGGCTGTGATTGGCTGCTGAAATGATGTCAGAATGCACTATAAAAGGCGCCGCAGCCATTTTAGCGTCACTGTGCTGTGAACTCAGTTAGGGACAGAACGCTACTCTGCTCACTCTGAGGGACAGTTAGATATTGCGATTTTGTGTACTACTGTGCTTGAGGCAGGCTAGTTTACCAACAGGTCCTGCCCACATCCTTCTTCCTAGTGAGGATTCAACATCATCAGCCGGCGTTCCTGATCTGGCCACGGAGGCCAGAGATCACCGGCTTTCATCAACGGATGTAAGTTTCGTCTGCGGGCCATAGGAGGCTGAAGTCGGACTTTCTACTGCAAGTGACCCATCGGGGTTGTCAGCAGGCCAGAGGAGGCTGAAATTGGACTTTCTATTGCAAGTGACCCATCGGGGTTGTCAGGTAAAACCTGTGCAAACAGGACTATTTTCTCCACAGTGCACCACTAATACTCATTCATCTGAGCTGTCACCGGCCGGGACAGTGTCAATTTCTTCTGACCTTTCTGCATAAAAGGTTTTTTAGGATTTCTGCAGCGTTTTTCTGCTCCATCGTTAAAAGAGGACCTCTTTTACTTTTTCAGGGTTTGTCCATATTAATACCCATATGAATAAATACCTTATGCGTATTATGACTATTTAGTCCTTTGGTTTGGGGTTTTACTACATAATAGACTACAGGCTTTTCTCATCACCTTTTTCTCACGGGTCTTAGTGCAATATTTATTTATTACTGTATTATTACATCTGCATCTCAAACTGTTCTACAGAGTGCGTCTGAATTTATGTATTGTTTTCCATTTGACACATGCATATTCCTATTTTTCTACAGATCCTTTTGTGTCTTGTAGTTTTTATGTGCGCAAACTATTTTTATTTTCAATTATAGAGGGCCATGTTATTGACTTTGCATTGACGTGTAAAAGATTTATGTTGTGCCACTGGCTATATGTATTCTAAAGGTGTACCCAGTCTCAACAGATCATTAGTCTGATTGTTCTTTGATTCTCCTAAATGTGAATTTGTCTGATTTGGTGTCAAACTTGACTTTGTCCCTATTTTTGTTTTGCCATGTGACCCAATGATTATACAAATCTATATAGGGTTTGGCATCATCAAAAGTAACAGAATATTAGCATGCATGCATATTTAGGATATAAAAGAGAAGTATCTTGTTGTGCCAGAGTGTTCCTAACTCCTGAATGGATATAAAACAATATGGTCTACGGATCAGGTAAAATCGAGGGTCCGCATGTCTATATTTTATACAATTTGAGTGGGCAAGGGTGGGATTTAGAGATTAGCCCATTCATGAAAGTTTTGGGAGCTGAGAACCTTCAGGAGTTGTTAACCATGCTTTGAGGTCGATTGAATGCCATGTCACTCAGGCAGCCAATCACTGCTGTCAAGCGCAATGGAAAGCAACACACGGTTGGTCCTGTGGCCAGCAGCACAGGAGGGTAAGGGTAAAACATGAATATATTAGATTATGTTTACTATTTGGAGCAAGTTTGAAGTTTTCTTTAAGGATTGGAAAACCACCTTCAGTTAGGAATCGGATCAATCAAACAGGGCACAATATGGAATAATGTGCGTTGTTATACACAGTAACTTACAAACGTGGTTCTCTCTGGCATCTATGTACATGGGCAAGTATTACTCTAATTGGGTCTAATGTGTAGTTTATTGGGTGCAATATAGGCTCATTGTAGGACTGCAAACACACAATTTGGTTCTTTGCAGGTAGAATATGGTACTTTATGCAAAGTATATGGCTGTGTGCAGGCACAGAATCGCACTGTCCTATGAAAACAAACTATGGGACTATTGTGGCATGGTATGGCGGTCTCTGGCCACTGTTTAGCATAATATAGTACTTAATGGACATTGGACAACAACAACTTTTAATGTGCTGGTATTGTTGTGGTTACAATTAAAGAAATATTCTCAATTTGTCTCTGGAGCAGGTCAGAGCTATGTTGCTCTTTACTTCTTTGTTTCTGATAGGATAGGCTGAGTTATAGTATTAGTAGAACTATAAAGTTCTGCTGTAACACATTCAGCTATTAGTGATTTGTTTTATAATGTACACTGCTATCACTGTATTTACGGTACATATAGAGATAATGGCACTTGAACAAGCACATAGCTCAGGATAGTCAGAGCTGTGATTAGGAGAACTGCTCTTGGAGAAGCTAGTGCTATAGATTGGTGATTTTGCAAGTAGAGATGGGCGAACCCGAACAGTAAAGTTCGGCATCCAGACCGAACACCTATGACCTATGACCCGACATGAAATGACACTTGGTGTACATAGGGTTAACCATGTCTTTTCATGTCCTTTGCTATCTAATTTGCACAAACAATTAAATCAGACTATGTGTGCAAAATTTCACACCTGTAGGGGTTAATTAAAGGTGTAAATTCGTAGCAAAAAAGTCCGGTTTTTTTACAACGAATTTACACCTTTAATTAACCCCTACAGGTGTGAAATTTTGCACACATAGACTGATTTAATTGTTTGTGCAAATCAGATAGCAAACGACATGAAAAGACATGGTTAACCCTATGTACACCAAGTGTCATTTCATGTCGGGTGCTTCTGTCTTTTCACTGAAGCCGGCTTTACCCGGCAATTGAATCAAAGGATATTTTACTATGTAGAAGTGTATAAACTATACATATATGTATATATATATATATGTCACAATGACATGTATATATATATATATGTATTCTATGTGTGTATATTTAGTGTTTACAAGGAAAGAATGGGGTTTTTTTAGTTGCGATATTTTGTTCCCATAGACTTACATGGGACTTCCGGTATCGGTATCGGGTATCGCCGATATTTTAGTGATATCGGCGATACCATTCCGATTCCGATACTTTAGGATATCGGAAAGTATCGCTCAACTCTACTCTCCAAGGATCTGTTTATACCAAGGAATGTGACGGTTACAAGGGGGCATTCTCTGCGTCTGAAGGAGGGAAGGTTTTTCCACCAACATAGAAGAGGATTCTTTACTGTTAGGGCAGTGAGAATCTGGAATTTCTTGCCTGAGGAGGTGGTGATGGCAAACTCAGTCGACTGGTTCAAAAGAGGCCTGGATGTCTTCCTGGAGCGTAACAATATTGTATCTTACAGTTATTAGGTTTTTTAGAAGGACGTAGATCTGGGGATTAATTCTGGCAGAATATAGGCTGAACTGGATGGACAAATATCTTTTTTCGGCCTTGCTAACTATGTTACTACGTTACTATGTTAAAATTATTTTCCACCACCAGGAGAAAAACTGTAACAAGGTAGTGACATGACAAGAATCTGCATAACTAATCATGCTAAATAATTGCAAGTCAAATTTATGTATGAGCTAGCCAAATGATTGTGTATAACATGATGGCAGTCTCACGATCAAAGTAGTAGTGGATGGTGAGATATCGAGCCTGAAAATCAAAAGTTCAAAACATTGTTACCATTTTGCTCTATACGCGTCTTTTTTTCTTTTTTTTAATTTTTAAGCAACTTTTTTCCTCCATCCTGTATCTTGAATTTAAGAGCAAGCCTGGCTGCCATCTCACTCAGATATCAGGTTATAGCTCCAATTCAGCTCTATTTAGAGGTGAGGGTATGTCTTCTATACCTTTACTGTTTCTGTCTGTGCACTACAGAGTGAGAAGAGCAAGAGTCCATTTATATGTGTATTGTGTATGGAAGACATATTAACAGTTAGTCTCCAACCTGATGCAATTGAAAATTGGAGCCTGTAAAAAAAGGAAAATTCAGAAAAAATGCAGGATACAATGGTAATGTAATGTAATGATCAAAAATAGTTAGTCCTAATAAACATTTATATATATATATAACACATTATTTTGAAAAGACAGGTATATTTTAAAATTGTGAAAATCAGTGGCGCTCTAGTGAATAAAGTTAATAGTGCAGCAAACAAGAGCACTACCACTAAAAAGTGCCAATAATAATAAATAAATAAAAAACAAGTGGTTTGCGCACATAAAAACTAAAAAGCAATACCAATATGGAATGTGTATTTAAAAAATAATAATAAACGTAAACAATATAATAATAATACAATTGGTAGATAGGCAAAATGTGAAATTGCACTAAGCCCAGTGAGAAAGTGAAAAGAAAAAGCCTATATAAGA
Organism: Oophaga sylvatica; assembly: GCA_033576555.1. NCBI lineage: Eukaryota > Metazoa > Chordata > Amphibia > Anura > Dendrobatidae > Oophaga > Oophaga sylvatica. The sequence goes on from JARQOD010000005.1 coordinate 99,370,485, forward strand.
AATCACCACTCCCATTGTGACTTCAATTGAACATTGATTTATTCCATTAATCTATTAATATCAATTGGGTTAAAATATAGGATAGAAAATATGAAATATGTCCCGGTACCTATGTGTATAGAGGAAAAAGCTCAAAAATGTAGCATAGATATATTGCATAAAGCTATCTCAGCCGGCAATAGTTCGGAGGTAGATGAATCCAATGAAGTTAAAATCCAACCTGCAAATGCAGGTGTTACCTTACAATCCCGATAGGTCTGTTAAATAAACACAGTGCTCTTTCAGCTCCCTTGTCCTGGAGCAAAGAAAAATCCAATTCCGCCTCCCTTGGCTTGATAGAAGTCCCGACGTCGGTAGCTGGGAACCGATAGGTGTAGAATCCTCCAGGAAAATCCAATGTACGGCAGTGAGAAAATAGAGCAGATCGTAGTCTGCTACATTTTTGAGCTTTTTCCTCTATACACATAGGTACCGGGACATATTTCATATTTTCTATCCTATATTTTAACCCAATTGATATTAATAGATTAATGGAATAAATCAATGTTCAATTGAAGTCACAATGGGAGTGGTGATTTCTTATATAGGCTTTTTCTTTTCACTTTCTCACTGGGCTTAGTGCAATTTCACATTTTGCCTATCTACCAATTGTATTATTATTATATTGTTTACGTTTATTATTATTTTTTAAATACACATTCCATATTGGTATTGCTTTTTAGTTTTTATGTGCGCAAACCACTTGTTTTTTATTTATATATTTTAAAATTGTAACAATAAGAAGCTGGATGGCATTATGTATGATCATGGTGCACATGTAGAGAAACAGCAAAATGAAAAGAAGTTCCAGCACTCACATATAGAATAATTGCCTATTTAATCCAGTGAAATCCAAGCAATCAGATGTTTCAGCCAATCCCAGGCTTTTGTCATCAGGAAAAGTTAAATGATGCACATTTCCTGTCTTTATAAAAACCCACCTCCTCTATCCTTATGCCAAAAAACAGCAGCCATGGGGTCTTCTAAGCAGCTGCCTAACATTCTGAAAATGAAAATGGTGGATGCCCATAAAGCAAGAGAAGGCTATAAGAAGATAGCAAAGCATTTCCTAGTCCTTTCCTCAATTTGAAATGTAATTATGAAATGGCAATTTTACAGCAAAAGTGGATGTCAAGATAAGGTCTGGAAGACCAAGCAAAATTTCAGTGAAAGCTGCTTATAGGATTGCTAGAAAGGCAAATCAGAGTCCCCGTTTGAGAGCAAAAGACCTTCAGAAAGATTTATCGGACTCTGGAGTTGTACGTTGTTCTACTGTTCAGAGACACCTGCACAAATATGGCCTTCTTGGAAGAGTCATCAGAAGAAAACAGGCCGGTTCACGTGGTGCGATGGCCAATCACAGCCATGTCTATACTTGATGGCTCCAGATGTGTCCAAAGCCTAAAAGCTTATTGATTAGAGGCGCTGCAGCCTTTTAACAACTCTGCATCTGAACCTGAACAGTACAACAGACTTCTGGAAGAATTCCGTTTTTGAGTTCAGCACTGGTGTTTTACAGTTTGGGTTCGCTCATCTCTAACCAGTAGTTCAATACTGTAGCAGATAGTTATATGTTCTATTTTCATTAAATTAATTAAATTGACATATGCTGTAATAACCTACAGGGTTATTACTATTACATTTCCATCATGATTTGAAGGCGTTTTTCACTACTAGATATACCCCTTTTCAATTTCTATTTTCCCAACTTAAAATAAAACCAGCCTGAACTCACCTCCAATGCTGGTGCTGGGCTCATGTTACGTTAGCTTGTTTCGTGAGCCCTGCACCCAATACAGTACAGTCATTGCCAAAAGTTTTGAGAATGACACAAATATTATATTTTCACATGATCTGCTGCCCTCTGGTTTTTATGTATGTTTGACAGATGTTTTTATCACAGACAGAAATATAATAATTGCAAACATATGAGTAACAAAAGCTTATATTGACAGTTAGAATGAGTCAATGCAGCAAGTCAATATTTGCAGTGTTGACCCTTCTTCTTCAGGACCTCTGCAATTCTCCCTGGCATGCTCTCAATCAACTTCTGGACCAAATCCTGACTGATAGCAGTCCATTCTTGCACAATCAATGCTTTCATTTTGTCAGAATTTTTAGGTTTTTGTTTGTCCACCCGTCTCTTGATGATTGACCACAAGTTCTCAATGGGATTAAGACCTGGAGAGTTTCCAGGCCATGGACCCAAAATCTCTATGTTCTGTTCCCTGAGCCATTTAGTTATCACCTTTGCTTTATGGCAAGGTGCTCCATCATGCTGGAAAAGGCATTGTTGATCGCCAAACTGCTCTTGGAGGGTTGGGAGAAGTTGCTCTTGGAGGACATTCTGGTACCATTCTTTATTCATGGCTGTGTTTTTAGCCTAGACTGTGAGAGAGCCGATTCCCTTGCCTGAGAAGCAACCCCACACATGAATGATTTCAGGATGCTTAACAGTTGGCATGAGACAAGACTGGTGGTAGCGCTCACCTTGTCTTCTCCGAATGAGGCATTTTCCTGATGTCCCAAACAATCGAAAAGGGGATTCATCAGAGAAAATAACTTTACCCCAGTCCTCAGCAGTCCACTGCCTGTACCTTTTGCAAAATATCAGTCTGTCCATGATGTTTTTTCTGGAGAGAAGTGGCTTCTTTGCTGCCCTCCTTGAGACCAGGCCTTGCTCCAAGAGTCTCCGCCTCACAGTGCGTGCAGATGCACTCACACCTGCCTGCTGCCATTCCTGAGCAAGCTCTGCACTGCTGGTAGCCCGATCCCGCAGCTGAAACACTTTTAAGAGATGGTCCTGGCGCTTGCTGGTCTTTCTTGGGCGCCCTGAAGCCTTTTTGGCAACAATGGAACCTCTCTCCTTGAAGTTCTTGATGATGCGATAGATTGTTGACTGAGGTGCAATCTTTCTAACTGAGATACTCTTCCCTGTTAGGCCATTTTTGTGCATTGCAATGATGACTGCACGTGTTTCTTTAGAGATAACCATGGTTAACAGAAGAGAAACAATGATGCCAAGCACCAGCCTCCTTTTAAAGTGTCCAGTGGTGTCATTCTTACTTAATCATAACAGATTGATCTCCAGCCATGTCCTCATCAACACACACACCTGTGTTAATGGAGCAATCACTGAAAAGAGGTTAGCTGGTCCTTTTAAGGCAGGGCTGCAATGATGTTGAAATGTGTTTTGGGGGATAAAGTTCATTTTCTAGCCAAATATTGACTTTGCAAGTAATTGCTGTTAAGCTGATCACTCTTTATAACATTCTGGAGTATATGCAAATTGCCATTAGAAAAAGTGAAGCAGTAGACTTTGTAAAAATTAATATTTGTGTCATTCTCAAAACTTTTGGCCATGACTGTACAGGTTGTTTTTAGCTTATGTGGAGAAATATTGTCTTTGAGAAGGGGCTGTTTGAGTAGTGTACAACCCTTTTAATAACATAATTTTAGTTGAGTAAATCTCACAAATTTTTGGAGAGATTTTCTCAATTTGTGGGGTAAGTGGGAAATTCAATTTGCATCAAAAAAATTAAGTGCAAATAGTAAGACAACCCTTTTCTACTCACCTCATTAGTCCCCTCCATAACATACGTGGTCTTTGGGGTTGACGCACATCATTGACATTAATTATTTCTTCCCAAGTAGGAGTAGTCAGTGGCAGCATCTAGTGGAAGATCTGGAAAGCAAAGGAGGCTTGAGTACGAGTCCTCTAATTGCTCCTGTTCTCCCTAGTATGGAGCAGAGGTCAGAAATGTATGGGAGGACTAAGGAGAGATGAGTAAAAATCGTTTATTGAGTTCTAACCCCCTCACTGGCCCTCAGAAATGTGGCCAATTTGTTCCAAATCAATTTGATCATCTCTAAAATTAAATAAAGCAGATCTCTTTGCCTTTATTAATTCACATCTAAACATTAAGCAATTTGACTACATGAATGTTTAGATATCTGAAAGTAAATTAAATTCAGAATTTAATGGAAAAGGGTACAGTAGTAATAGAAATGTATTTTTTGCACTTTTTATCAAGATATCTTGGGGATCCTCAGCATCTCCCACTAACATGTATATTTTATAGCAGGAGTTAGAACTGTCGCTGACCTTTTTGCTAGTTTTTTTATGTTTATATTGTATATTATAGATAATGATAATATTCCTAGAAGTAGAAACAACAGTTACAAACTTTGGCTTTCCAAGTAAGATATCTTAATCCTTTAGAAGAATCCAAGTGGTAAAGAAGAGGTAATTCTGTAATGTGTTATAGCATTAAATGTCTCCCCACTCACTTAGATATCTGAAGACAATGCACGTCTGAAGCACTGCACACAAAACATAAAAGTGCTCTTAAAAAGCTCCTACCATTCATTTTCTGCAGTCATCAAGGCAAAATAAACGCAGCTTTTCCATCATTAAAATTTTACAGTCAAAATTAGAACAACATTTTGGCTCCCAGATGTTTTACTGCGTCCGTATTCAAAGAAGCACACTGATTTTATATTCATTAAGACACGCAAGGGTTTCCATGGTCGACAGCATTAAAACACTCCCATAAAGGCTTGCTGCTTGGCAGTGCACTCCGTGTGCTGATTCTGCAGAAACCTGAAGACTTAGCACTTTCTCTTCATGGTGAAATTCTCTTTTTATAGCCAGCGGCACCTGTCTGCACCGACTTTAATGCCCAGTTAATGAAGACATTTTTTTTTATCCATTCACCAATTCAGAATTTTCTCTAATTACCCAATGTTTTTGTTTCGAGACCCGTACTAGATACATTTGCTAAAGTTTCATATAACCACCATCTTCTTGCATTTCATTGTGTTTACAATTTTAACTCCATAATCATCATATTATTGCAAGCCTAAAACATATAATATAAAATGATGGTATTGACCTACTTTTTAATTGCTGGATATTATATTGGATATTCTTTTCATAACACCCAAATATCATAAAACAATAGAAAACTAGAGGTGTGTATATTGGTGTCCCTCATGCAAAGAAATGTAGCCGGTAAATGGGGAGTGGATTTCTATGCAGGGTGGTTAGAAAACATAAAGAAGCCCAATAAGCTTGAACAGAAGATATTTAAGGGCTAGTTATGTTGCTACCATTTAGATTTTTGATAATTTGAGTCTATGGAAATTTATATTTGTCAGCTTTGGGGAATCTTATTAAACGACAAATACAATACTCTGAGGTCTCCTAGTATAGTATTCAATCCTTTTAAGCTCTTTAAAGGAAACACAGTGTCACGCACGCAGGTGGCACATGTGGTTTGTGGACCCACCATGCCACTGGGCCAGGCTTATCTAGGAGGGGTGTAGTTATAAGCAGCTACCTGGTGTTCAGTAATGCTCTTCATGGTGAAGTCAGGCTTGAGCTGCAGGTTGCTGCCAGGTATCAATCCAAGTCAGTCACCAATACTGCAGCTGCTGACTCCAGGGGTCAGGTATAGTGATGAGCCACCCTGTTATGATTTGGTAGCTGAGGAGAGCAGGCAAAAACGGCAATACACCAGAGAGGTTGGAATCTACTGGATTGCAGTACCCTGACTAACCACCACAACTAAAGGCAGCCGTGGAGCGTTCCTACGTTGGTCCTAGACGCCTCGTCACAGCCTGAGAGGTTAACTACACCTAAAGATAGAAAGAGGAAAACTATCTGCCCCGGAGCAGATTCCCAAAGAACATAGGAAGCCCCCAAACATGTAATGGCAGTTAGACAAGAGGAAATACAGACACAGACAGAAAATAGTATGAGCAAACGTTGGGGCCCAATCTTCCTAGACAGAAAAGGATAGGAAGGACACTTACTGCAATCCAAAAAACCCTAAAAAATACCAACTCTACTAATTGCAAAAACACCTGAGATCACACGACCTCTACCACCTAAATTAGTTCTCTGGTGTAACAAAACTAAGCCGCAGCCACTGAAAAAACTGGAAAAGGCAAATGAACAAATAACAGTGGCTCCAGAAGAACTGAGAGGAGCCCAAGCCCCCCGGGGGGGACCTGGATAACCTCACAGAAATGCAGAGAAATATGCAAATGGTAAGCACAAAAACAAAAACAGAAAATATCTTATCTGAGAGCAGGAGAAGAGGCAAGACTCAGCAAGCTTCAAAGTGAACCAGGAACCACAGTTGAGGCAAGAAGAATTGATCACCGGCAACCATGATGGGAGGGAACCTCCCTTATAAAAGACCAGTCTGTAACTCCTGATTGCCAATCCTCATTGAATGGTTCAGTACTGTTCGTAACCACCAGAGGGAGCTTCTGCTCAGAATTCATTTCTAACACATTCACAACAGTACCCCCCTTGAGGAGGGTCACAGAACCCTCATTTGGGCAACCAGGTCAGTCAGGATGAGCTCTGTGATACGCACGGATCAGTCTCCTAGCATGGATGTCCGAAGCAAACACCCAAGAATTGTCCTCCTGACCATAACCTCTCCACTTAACCAAATACTGGAGTTTCCATCTAGAAAAACGAGAATACAATATTTTCTCAACCACATACTCCAGATTGCCCTCAACTAAAACAGGGTCAGGAGGCGCAGCCTTAGGAACCACTGGCTCGACAAACCTCTTCAATCAATAAGGACTTGTGGAACACGTTATGGATCTTAAATGTCCCTGGAAGAAGTAAACGAAAGGAAACAGGATTAAGAATCTCCATGATCTTATAAGGTCCAATGAACCTAGGCTTAAACTTAGGAGATGCAACTCTCATAGGGATATTTCTTGAGGACAACCAGACCAAGTCCCCCACTTCAAACCGAGGACCATCAGTCCTATGCCGGTTGGCAAACCGCTGGGCCATCTCCTGAGAGAGGGACAACCTCTCCACTACCTGGTCCCAAATCTGCTGCATACGCTCCACAACAGAGTCAACACCTGGACAGACAGAAGCCTCCGTCTGTCCCGAAGAAAATGGAGGGTGAAACCCAAAATTGCAGAAAAATGGAGACATCAAAGTGGCAGAGCTAGCCCTATTATTAAGAGCAAACTCAGCCAAAGGCAAGAAAGAGACCCAGTCATCTTGATCAGCAGACACAAAGCATCTCAGATAAGTCTCCAATGTCTGGTTTGTTCTCTCAGTTTGTCCATTGGTCTGAGGATGAAAAGCCGAGGAGAAAGATAATTGAACACCAAGTTTAGAACAAAAAGTCCTCCAAAATCTGGAAACAAACTGGACTCTTCTGTCAGACACAATGTTCTCAGGATTGCCGTGTAACCGAACCACTTGCTGAAGGAACAAAGGCACCAATTCGGAGGAGGAAGGCAACTTAGGTAATGGCACAAGATGTATCATTTTGGAAAACCTATCACAAATCACCCAGATAACGGTCATTCTCTTAGAAACAGGGAGGTCGGAAATGAAATCCATAGAGTTATGGGTCCATGGTCTCTTGGGCACAGGCAATGGCATCAACAAACCACTAGAGCGAGAGCAAGGCTTGGAGCGAGAGCAAGTCCCGCAGGACTGCACAAATTCCCTGACGTCACGAGATAAAGTAGGCCACCAAAAGGACCGACTAACCAAGTCTCTGGTACCAAAAATTCCGGGATGACCGGCCAACGCGGAACAATGAATCTCAAACATCACACTCTTTTTCCACCGGTCTGGGACAAACAATTTCCCAATAGGGCAGCGCTCGGGTTTATCCTCCTGACACCCTTCCAGAGCCTGTCTCAAATTGGGCGAGATGGCGGAAAGAACTACACCCTCTTTCAAAATAACAGCAGGATCAGATAACTCAGGAGAGACCGCAAGGAAACTCCTCAAGAGGGCATCCGCCTTAACATTCTTAGTGCCAGGAAGAAAGGAAACCACAAAATTAAAACGTGTGAAAAACAAGGCCCACCTGGCCTGTCTAGGATTAAGTCGCTTGGCTGATTCCAGATAAACCAGATTCTTATGGTCCGTGAGCCTGCTGTTTGGCTCCCTCCAGCCAATGTCTCCACTCTTCAAAAGCCCACTTCATGGCCAATAACTCCCGATTACCCACGTCATAATTACGTTCAGTTGGAGAAAATTTTCGAGAGAAAAAGGCACAAGGGTTACTTTTTGAGGTCTCTGGATCTCTTTGGGACAAAATGGCACCTGCCCCAATTTCAGAGGCATCAACCTCCACCTGAAATGGCAGAGAAACATCAGGCTGCCGTAGAACAGGAGCAGAAGTGAATCTCTGCTTAAGTTCCTGAAACGCAGAGACTGCCTCAGGAGGCCAATTCACCACATCAGAACCCTTTTTGGTCAAATCAGTCAATGGTTTAACAATAACAGAGAAATTACCAATAAATTTACGATAAAAATTGGCAAAACCCAAGAATCTCTGAAGAGCCTTTAATGAAGTAGGTTGGACCCAATCACAGATGGCCTGAACCTTGACCGGGTCCATTTCAATAACAGATGGGGACAAAATGAATCCCAGAAATGAGATCCTCTGTACGCCAAAAAGACACTTTGATCCCTTCACATACAGAGCATTCTCTCTCAAAATCTGGAACACAGTCCGAACATGTTTCACATGAGAGTCCCAGTCATTGGAAAAAATCAAGATATCATCCAAATAAACAATCAGAAATTTATCCTCAAAATCCCTGAAAATGTTATTCAGGAAGGACTGGAAGACGGAAGGAGCATTAGTGTGCCCAAAGGGCATCACTAGGTACTCAAAATGCCCCTCTGGGGCATTAAACGTTGTCTTCCATTCATCCCCATGCTTAATGCGAATAAGGTTATACGCCCCCCTGAGGTCAAGCTTGGTAAACCAAGTAGCACTTTTCACCCTGGAAAACAGGTCAGAAATCAAGGGTAACGGATATTGATATTTCACAGTGATATTGTTCAAGAGACGATAATCAATACACGGCCTTAATGAACCATCCTTTTTGGCCACAAAGAAAAAAACGGCACCCAAGGGTGAAGAGGATGGTCTGATATGACCCTTCTCCAATGACTCCTTGATATAAGACCGCATAGCGTCATGTTCAGGTACAGACAAGTTAAAAAGGCGACCTTTAGGGAATTTACTACCAGGCACTAATTCAATAGCGCAGTCACAGCTCCTATGGGGGGCAAGGATGCAGATTTACTTTCGCTAAACACATCAGAAAAATCAGTCAAAAAGTCAGGAACATCCTGAGCCTGGGGAGAGGCAGAAAAAACAGGAGTGTTGGCATTAACACATTGGCAGCCCCAACTAGTTACAGACACAGATTTCCAATCCAAAACTGGATTATGAGACTGTAACCAAGGGAAACCTAGTACAATAATGTCATGCAGATTATACAGCACCAAAAATTTGCAACTCTCCTGATGATCAGGTTCAACCCCCATTATTACCTGAGTAGAGAACTGGGGTTTATTCTCAGCCAAAGGGGTAGAATCAATCCCCAGTAGGGGAATAGACTTCCGTAGGGGTATCAAGGGAAACCCACAACGTTTAGCAAACTCAAAATCCATCAGGTTAATAGCTGCTCCCGAATCAACAAAAGCCTGAGCAGAAAATGTGGACAGGGAGCAAATCAGGGTAACAGTCAACAGAAATTTAGTCTGAACACTACCCAAGACAACTGAGCGTGCAAAACATCTTCCCCGCTTAGGGCAGACTGAAATAGCATGAGTGGCGTCACCACAGTAGAAACATAACCCATTGCGTTTTCGAAACTCATAACGCTGTGCCCCAGAAGCCACTCTATCACACTGCATGGGTTCGGAAGCTGGTTCACAAGGCAACACTATTCCTCGCATACCTCTACGCTCACGCAAACGTCTGTCAATTTGAATCGCTAATGACATAGAATCATTGAGACTAGAGGGAGCAGGGAAACCCACCATAACATCTTTTACTTTCTCTGACAGACCCTTCCGAAAAAGGGCTGCCAAAGCATCATCATTCCATTTGGTCAGGACTGCCCACTTTTGGAATTTCTGACAGTACAACTCAGCATCCTCAAGCCCCTGATTTAATGCCAACAAGGTTTTTTCAGCTTGATCAGTGACATTAGGTTCATAACCCCAGAGCCAGAAAAAATGCATCAACATTACTCAAAACAGGGTCCCCAGGTGTCAGGGAAAAAGCCCAATCCTGAGGATCACCGCGCAGGAGAGAGATGACAATTTGAACCTGCTGTGCTGCGTTCCCTGAGGACTTAGGTTTTAAGGCAAAAAACAACGTACAATTATTTTTGAAATTCAGAAATTTAGCTCGATTCCCCAAAAATAAATCTGGCATGGGGATCCTAGGTTCCACAACCGGCAACCCTGCAAGATAGGTAGCAATACTCCGAACTTCAGTGGCAAGCTGATCCACACGGCCAGACAACTGTGCAAACTCCATTGAGAGAAAAAAAAATACTCCTCAGCACCCAGAGAAAAAGAGGGAAAAAATGCAACAAACAGAGAAAAAAAAATTCTGACAACTTTCTCTTTTCTTTTCCTTTTACTAATTTTCCCTTCTGTTGAGTACCATATAATTTTCAGTTAGGCCGGTGATACTGTTATGATTTGGTAGCTGAGGAGAGCAGGCAAAAACGGCAATACACCAGAGAGGTTGGAATCTACTGGATTGCAGTATCCTGACTAACCACCACAACTAAAGGCAGCCGTGGAGCGTTCCTACATTGGTCCTAGATGCCTTGTCACAGCCTGAGAGGTTAACTACACCTAAAGATAGTTTTCCTCTTTCTATCTGCCCCGGAGCAGATTCCCAAAGAACATAGGAAGCCCCCAAACATGTAATGGCGGTTAGACAAGAGGAAATACAGACACAGACAGAAAATAGTATGAGCAAACGTTGGGGCCCAATCTTCCTAGACAGAAAAGGATAGGAAGGACACTTACTGCAATCCAAAAAACCCTAAAAAATACCAACTCTACTAATTGCAAAAACACCTGAGATCACACGACCTCTACCACAGTTATCGAACATAACCTTGAACAGCCAAATTTTTTCTAAATCGTTCGGGTTCGTCGAACGGCTCGAACACCGCCCAAAACAGCTCGAATTTGAAATTGGCGAACAGTTCGCTTCGAACACCGCTCATCTCTAGTCAGGTATGCATACACAGACTGGATTCAGGCTCATAAGGCTACTCCTCGAGCAGTAAATCATCCTATTCCTAGGTTTTCCATACGTGTTCCATCGGTCCCGAATTTGTGGTATGTTTGCTTAAGGCAAATATATGTGTACTGTTGTGATGGCTGCCCTGCACTCTTTGAGCCTCTTTACAATTCACTGCTTGCACCTTAAATTAAATCTTTCTGTGATGCACCTTATTGTTACCTAATTACGGCTATGTATATCTATTGAATAGTGCTTGGCACTCCCCTCAACACATATATGAGGAACTTCAGTGGGGATTTTTAAAGTGGGAATTGCTCTAAATATGAGTGCTAATAGGATACCTTTCCTTAAGGTACTGCCACACTACACAATCCCGCTAGCGATCTCGTTAGCGTCACATACTAATGAGATCGCTAGCGGGATTGTTTCTATATCGCTAGTAGCTACGTATTTTAGCGATGTCGTTAGGACGCTATCGCGGTTAGCGATCTCCTTAACGACTTTAGCGGTACAAAAGTACCGCTAAATCGCTAAAAAAGGTGCCACACAGCGATATATACTTACCCAGCGGGGCGCCAGCGACGAAAATAGGGTCCGGAACGATTCCAGCGATGAGCGAGATCACAGCAGGAAGCTCGTCGCTGGCAGCTGCCGCACACAACAACATCGCTAACGGGATCGCTAAATAGTGACGTTTTTTAGCGATCCCGTTAGCGATGTTGTTTAGTGTGGCATACCCTTTAGGCTGAAGTCACAGGGCCATAAAACTAGTGCGATAATCCCATCCCACTGCACGGACTGGCCTGACACCTCTCCTGACCTGAGCAAGACAGGGTGATGGATTACTATGCAGAGGTCAAGCTCAGGTCAGGAGAGCAAACAGCCAGTACCAGTTTTACGATGAGATTCTCCCATGTGAAATACGGCAGTGTGTCTCTGCCCATAGTCACTACAGTGCATAGTGGTTTAATAAACATATATGAACACCAAATGTATTTCTGAGCATATTTGACACACGCACACCAATTGAGATTTATAAATCTACCCTCTTTTTCCTCTCCCATTAAAATTACTTATTTGGTATATCAGGTTTCTAATGTAATTTTGTTATGACTTTATGTTATGGGATATCATATGAAGTTCCATACATACAAACCAAAGACACAGTTTTTATGAGAACAAATATGTAATAAAAATTTTTGATACTGTGTGAATTGATACCACTTCTTTACCTAAATGTACCATATGTTGTCTAATCATGTACTACCTTAGAACCCTTATGTTTTTATGATAATGAATTGTTGTTGTAGGTAATAAAAAATTGTCAATTAATGTTTTAAATAGAGTTTTCCAATTTTTGATAGGATAATTTAGTGATTGGTTAGGAGACACGGTACTTTCTGCACAATTATCAGATAATTACTCCTAGAGCTGGACAGACACTGACATGGAGTCACAGACAGGACTGGATTCTGAGACTGAGGTTCAGGCACTGGCCACACACAGACCAGGGGACAAGGTTCAGGTGCTGGCACCACAAGGACCAGGGGATGAGGTTCAGGTCCTGGCCACACATGAACCAGAGGATAAGGTTCAGGTACTGAGCACATGGACCAGGGGTTTGGGTCAGGACCCTCTATACAAGGAAGAGGGAACCTAACAACTCACTAGTAGCACACTTCACTCACTAATAACTCAATTTTGCTTAAGCACCTCCCTATTATGTAGGGTTCCTTTTATACAAGATGCCTCCAAACTGCTGACTGGAGGCAACTCAGTAGGTGCGAGTGCGCGCTGCCCCCTTAAGAGAAGTGGAGCGCGGCTGGGAATTGCACCCACAGAGGCAGGAAGCAGAGAGCCCCACGGACACCACACTGTGCAGCCAGGGTGGTGAGTATGTTAGTGTCCCTGCATGGAGTAGGAAGGTGAACCATGCAGGGGCTCCATCATTAACAGTACACACAGTCTTAGTAATGTCAAACTGACCTCCACATATGTGGCTCTGGGTAAATGATTGATAACTGTTCTTCACTGGTGTTTTGTCACACACGCACATACACTATCTGTACAGTATATTCAGAGCTTTTTTTCTTTTTTACCTATTTCTATTGCTAGTCTGTAAACTATGAAATCCTCTCACTAAATAGATTCACCCCAAAATAGTTGCTACACTGCATTCCCTGCTTCAGCTTTTATACAGGTTGTACTATATTATGTGATTTTACAGCTGCAAGGCATTGTTAGGAAGTCTGTCTTATTGAGCATGAGTTCATGTGAGCCGTTACTGGCTGTTGAAGTTTTGTTCAAATTCCCCAGGTCCAGCAATTTTCTTAAGATTTTGCTCAAAATAGATTCACATTAAATCAATTTGCTTGTCTCTAAACATAAGTCTTCTACTTTACAGTCCTTTACTGAACTTCCATATACATCATATTACATACAGAGCAGTCCAGAACACTGCTTTGCTCGTATTTGGCAGAAAATTGGAACAGTTCATTAAAAATTATACAAAGTGAATCCTGCATGGCAGTTCACATAGCCTGTGCAAGTCAGTTCTAAAAAGCTATACAGCCTCTGTGCACCTACATACATGTTCTGGGCCAATGTGCATTGGCCTTTTAGACAATTAATCACAGTTTCCATGCACTGTACACTTCTGCCTCCTACACGCTTACAGTCCTCCTCCTTATGCTCACTGAATTAATGACCCTTTAATTACTTATTATGTGACTCTTAAATGTGTTCTATTCAAACACAAATCTATACCACTGTTTCATTTGAATATTATAACAGAATATCAGCAGGCTTTATAAGGGAGAAGATTGCAACAATATGAACAAATTAGTAGGGTAAATTTGATACGCAGAATTTTCTATACTAACAAATCAGTAATACTAACAGATATTGTTCCTCTTCAGGAAAAATTATACAAAATGTTCTGATCTTTCATGGTCCTAGAATTGATACTGTTGTTCAGAAAATATTAGCTTAATTTCCATAAAGTAAAATAATATTTTTGGAGCTTTCATACCTGTAAAAGAAAGAGGTGCAATGACATTTATTTTTTTGGTAATAAAGGCACTGCTTTTAAAATGAATTTATGTGATTGGAATAATCATTAACCCCTTAATCCCGGAGATATTTTCATTTTAACATTTTCGTTTTTTGCTCCCCTTCTTCCCAGAGCCATAACTTTTTTATTTTTTTCATCAAAATCGCCATGTGAGGGTTTGTTTTTTGTGGAACGAGTTGTACTTTTGAATACCATTGGTTTTAACATATCGTGTACTGGAAAATGGGAAAAAAAATTCAAAAGACAGTGCAATCCCACAGTTGCTTTTTTTTTTTTTTTTTACCATGTTCACTAAATGCTAAAACTGACCTACCTTTATGATTATCCAGGTCATTATGAGTTCATAGACACCAAACATGCATAGGTTCTTTTTCATTTCAGTAGTGAAAAAAATCCAAAGTTTGTTAAATAACAAAAAATTGCCATTTTCTGATTACCGTAGCATCTCCATTTTTCTTGAACTGGGTTGGGTGAGGGCTTATTTTTTGTGCCGAGCTGACTCTTTTAATGATACAATTTTGGTGCAGTTACGATCTTTTGATCGCCCGTTATTGCATTTTAACCCCTTCCCGACCTGTGACGCCACGTAGGCGTCATGAAAGTCAGTGCCAATCTGACCCATAACGCCTATGTGGCGTCATGAAAGGATCGCGTTCCTGTGGGTCGGGTGACCGGGGTCACTGAAAGGTCACCCGACCCGCAGGCACAGGACCCTTTGTGCTTCACCACAGGGGGGTTGGCTTAACCCCCCCCCGTGGCCACGATCGCTCTGATTGGCTGTTAAAAGTGAAACAGCCAATCAGAGCAATCTGTAATATTTCACTAATGAAATTGGTGAAATATTACAATCCAGCCATGGCCAATGCTGCAATAGCATCTGCCATGGCTGGAGACAAAGATCCGACCCCCCCCACATCGAGTCACGGCGGCAACCGGCCGCCGCCACCGAAAGATGGCAGTGATCGGTCACCGCCGTCACTAGCAGCTCCCCTCGTCCTGGCCTCCGCTGCCCCCACCTTCCGATCTCCCCCCTCACTTCCGACCCCCATACTCACCTCTCCCGGTCCACCGATGTCCCTGGATCCTTCCCGGCGGCTGCCCGGGATTCTTCATAGGCGCAGCCATCTTGGAAAATGGCGGGCGCATGCGCAGTGCGCCCGCCGGCCGGCGCATGCGCAGTGCGCCCTGCAGAGTCAAATTTATTTTGATCATTGTGATAAACTGTCACAGTGATCAAAATAAAAAAAAGTAAGTGAACCCCGCCTGTCATAGGTAGGGACAAATAATAAATAATTTTTTTTTTCCTATCAGGCCCTGTGCACACGTTGCGGATTTTGCTGCGGATCCGCAGCGGATTTTGCTGCGGATCAGCAGCGGATATTGCTGCGGATCAGCAGCGGATTTTGCGTTGCGGATCCGCAGCGGATTTCGCGCTGCGGATCCACAGCAGATCCAGAAACCATGTACAGTACAATGCAAATAAATGGTAAAAAAAAAACGCTGTGCACATGCTGCAGATTTTTCAGCACGGATTTGCTGCGGTTTTAAATCCGCAGCATGTCAATTCTTTGTGCGGATTCCGCAGCGATTTTACACCTATTCCATTAGAGGTGTAAAACCGCAGGGAAAAACCGCAGCAAATCCGCGCTAAATACGCAGGTAAAAGGCAGGTCATTTTACCTGCGGATTTTAGAAAAATCCGCAAGTGAATCCGCAACATGTGCATGGGGCCTCAGGGTTTAGGGTTAGGCTGGGTTCATATTGCATTATGGCAGTCCGTTAGATGGACTGCGTTTCACCGCGGTATAACGCGGTGTAACACAGTCAGTTAACGCTGACATTCACCCCATTTGTGTGCGCATCGCAACGCATGCCGTGAAGCGGCATGCGTTCGCGACGTGTCGTCATTCAGTGACGGAGCCTTGGACGCAGGCTACAGGTTGGGGTTAGGGTGTGTTTGGGGTTAGGGTTGGAGTTAGAATTGAGGGGTTTCCACTATTTACGCACATCAGGGGGTCTCCATACGCGACATGGCGCCACATTGATTCCTGCAAATTTTGTGTTCAAAAAGTCAAACAGTGCTCCCTTTATTCCAAGCCCCGACGTGTGCCCAAACAGTGGTTTACCCCCACATATGGGGTATCAGCGTACTCGGGAAAAATTGCACAACATCTTTGGGGGTCTAATTTCTCCTGTTACTGTTGGGAAAAAAATTGGGGACTAAAAAAGTTATTTTTGTGGAAAAAAAATGATTTTTTATTTTCACGGCTCTGCGTTATAAACTTCTGTGAAGAACTTGGAGATGCAAAGTGCTTACCACACGTCTAGAGGAGTTTCCTTGGGGGATCTAGTTTCCAAAAATGGGGTCACTTGGGGGGTTTCTACTGTTTAGGCACATCATGGGCTCTGCAAATGTAACATGACACCCGCAGACCATTCCATCAAGTCGGCATTTCAAAACGTCACTACTTCCCTTCCGAGCCTCGACGTGTGCCCATACAGTAGTTTTCTCCCACATATGGGATATCAGCGTACTCAGGACAAATTGGACAACAACTTTTGTGGTCTAATTTCTCCTGTTACCCTTGAGAAAATAAAAAAATTGTGGACTAAAAGATCATGTTTGTGGAAAAAATATGATTTTTTTATTTCCATGCCCCGGCGGTATAAACTTCTGTGTAGCCCTTGGGAGTTCAAAGTGCTCACCACACATCTAGATAAGTTCCTTGCAGGGTCTAGTTTCCAAAATGGGGTCACTTGGGGAGTTTCTACTGTTTAGGCACATCAGGGACTCTGCAAACGTAACGTGACGCCCGCAGACCATTCCATCAAGTCGGCATTTCAAAACGTCACTACTTCCCTTCCGAGCCCTGAAGTGTGCCCATACAGTAGTTTTCTCCCACATATGGGATATCAGCGTACTCAGGACAAATTGGACAACAACTTTTGAGGTCTAATTTCTCCTGTTACCCATGGGAAAATAAAAAAATTGGGACTAAAAGATCATGTTTGTGGAAAAAATATGATTTTTTTATTTTCATGCCCCGCGTTATAAACTTCTGTGTAGCCCTTGGGGGTTCAAAGTGCTCACTACACATCTAGATAAGCTCCTTGGGGGGGGTCTAGTTTCCAAAATGGGGTCACTTGTGGGGGGGTTTCTACTGTTTAGGCACATCAGGGGCTCTGCAAACGCAACATGACGCCCACAGAACATTCCATCAAGTCTGCATTCCAAAATGGCGCTCCTTCCCTTCTGAGCTCTCCCATGCGCCAAACAGTGTTTCCCCCCACATATGGGGTACCAGTGTACTCAGGACAAACTGTACAACAACTTTGTGGTCCAATTCTCCTGTTACCCTTGTGAAAATAAAAAATTGCGGGTTAAAAAAATCAGTTTTTGAGGAAAAAAAATATTTTTTATTTCACGGCTCTGCATTACAAACTTCTGTGAAGCATGTGGGGGTTCAAGTTGCTCACCACACATCTAGATAAGTTCCTTGAGGGGTCTAGTTTACAAAATGTGGTCACTTGTGGGGGTTTTCTACTGTTTAGGCACATCAGGGGCTCTGCCCGCCCACAGACCATTCCATCAAGTCGGCATTTCAAAGCGTCACTACATCCCTTCCGAGCCCTGACGTGTGCCCAAACAGTGGTTCCCCCCACATGAGAGGTATTAGCGTACTTAGGACAAATTAGATAACAACTTTTGGTGTCCAATTTCTCCTGTAACCATTGTGAAAATAAAAAATAGTGGGCTAAATAATCTTTTTTTGTGAAAAAAAATGATTTTTTTATTATCACGGCTCTGCGTTATAAACTTTTGTGAAGCACCTGGGGGTTCAAAGTGCTCACTGTGCATCTACATAAGTTCCTTAGGGGGTCTAGTTTCCAAAATGGGTCATTTGTGGGGAGCTCCAAAGTTTAGGCATACAGGGGCTCTCCAAACATGACATGATGTCCGCTAACGATTGGAGCTAATTTTCCATTCAAAAAGTCAAATGCGCTCCTTCCCTTCTGAGCCCTTCCGTGCGCCCAAACAGTGGTTTATGACCACATATGAGGTATCGGTGTAATTAGGAGAAATTTCCCAACAAATTTTAGGATCCAATTTATACTGTTGCCCATGTGAAAATGAAAAAACTGAGGCTAAAAAAAATTTTTGTGAAAAAAAAAGTACTTTCTTTTTTTTACGGATCAATTTGTGAAGGACCTGGGTTTCAAAGTGCTCACTATGCATCTAGAAAAGTTCCTTGGGGTTCTAGTTTCCAAAATGGGGTCACTTGTGGGGGAGCTCCAATGTTTAGGCACACAGGGACTCTCCAAATGCGACATGGCAGCCGCTAAATATTCCAGCATATTTTCCATTCAAAAAGTCAAATGGCGCTCCTTCCCTTCTGAGCCCTGCCGTGCGCCCAAAACAGTGGTTTATGACCACATATGAGATATCGGTGTACTCAGGAAAAAATTGCCCAACAAATTTTAGGGTCCATATTATCCTGTTTCCCATGCAAAAATGAAAAAAATTGATGCTAAAAGAAAAATTTTGTTGGAAAAAATTAAAATGTCCATTTTTTTCTTCCACGTTGCTTTAGTTCCTGTGAAGCACCTGAAGGGTTAATAATCTTCTTGAATGTAGTTTTAAGTAGCTTGAGGGGTTCAGTTTTTATAATGGTGTCACTTTGGGTATTTTCTTCCATATAGACCCCTCAAAGTGACTTCAAATGTGAGGTAGTCCCTAAAAAAAATGGTTTTGTAAATTTTGCTGTAAAAATGAGAAATCGCTGGTCAGCTTTTAACCCTTATAACTTCCTAACAAAAAAAAATGTTGTTCCCAAAATTGTACTGATGTAAAGTAGACATGTGGGAAATGTTATTTATTAACTATTTTGTGTCACATAACTCTCTGGTTTAACAGAATAAAAATTCAAAAATTGAAAATTGCGAAATTTTCTAATTTTGGCCAAAGTTCCATTTTTTATACAAATAAACGCAAAATTATCGACCTAAATAAACCACTGACATGAAGCCCAATATGTCACGAAAAAACAATCTCAGAATCGCTATGATTTGTTGAAGCGTTCCTGAGTTATTACCTCATAAAGGGACACTGGTCAGAATTGCAAAAAATGGCCAGGTCATTTAGGTCAAAATAGGCTGGGTCATGAAGGGGTTAAAGCAATGTTGCAGCGACCAAAAAACAATTCTGGCATTTTGACTTTTTTTCTTGTTACATCGGTAACTTTTTATATTGATAGATCGGGCAATTCTGAACGCGACGATATCATAGCTAATAGAATCTCATGGCTTTGAGTATCACCTCTATGCTGATGATACACAGATCTATATCTCTGGACCAGATATCACCTCCCTACTAAACAGAATCCCTCAATGTCTGTCCTCTATTTCATCCTTCTTCTCCGCTAGATATCTAAAACTTAATATGGACAAAACAGAATTCATCATCTTTCCCCCATCTCATATGACCCCCCAATGGACCTATCCATTAAAATAAACTGCTGCCCACTCTCTCCAGTCCCACAAGCTCGCTGCCTCGGGGTTATCTTTGACACTGATCCAAGCCCTTTCCACTTCCTGCCAACTTCAACTCAAAAAATTTCACAGATCCGTATATTCCTCAACCAGGAATCTGCAAAAACCCTAGTCCATGCCCTCATCATCTCCCGCCTTGACTATTGCAACCTCCTGCTCTGTGGCCTCCCCTCTAACACTCTCGCACCCCTACAATCTATTCTAAACTCTGCTGCCCGACTAATCCACCTGTCCCCCCTGCTATTCCCCGGCCTCTCCCCTCTGTCAATCAATGCACTGGCTCCCCATTACACAAAGACTCCAGTTCAAAACCCTAACCATGACATACAAAGCCTGACCTGTGTCCTCCATCATCTGTGACCTCGTCTCCTAGTACTTACCTGCACGCAACCTCCGATCCTCACAAGATCTCCTTCTCTCCTCACCTCTTATCTCCTCTTCCCACAATCGCATACAAGATTTCTCCTGCGCATCCCCCCTACTCTGGAACTCTCTACCACAATATAATATTTCCTACCATGGAAACCTTCAAAAAGAACCTGAAGATCCACTTCTTCCAACAAGCCTACAACCTGCAGTAACCACCGATCCACAAACTGCTACATGACCAGCTCTACCCTCGCCTACTGTATCCTCACCCATCACTTGAAGATTGTGAGCCCTCGTGGGCAGGGTCCTCTCTCATCCTGTACCATCGTGACTTGTATTGTTTAATATTACTGTACTTGTATTTATTATGTATACCCCTCCTCACATGTAAAGTGCCATGGAATAAATGGCTCTATAATAATAAATAATAATAATAATAATACCAAATATGTGTATGTTTGATTTTGATTTTTTGTTTTATTTTGAATGTGGCGAAATGGGTGATATGAACTTTTACATTATTTAAAAAAAATTTTAAAAACACTTTTTTTTACTTTTGTCGTGCTTCAATAGTCTCCATGGGAGATTAGAATCTGCCATAGTGTGATCGGCTCTGCTACATAACAGGCGATGATCAAATCGCCTGTTTGTAGTAGAAATGCTCACTTGCTATGAGCGCTGACCACCGGGTGCGCTCATAGCAATCTGGCAGTGACAACCATAGAGGTCTGTTGGAGACCTCTGGTTGTCATGCCAACCCATTGGTGACCCGCGATCACATGATGGGGTAACCGATGGCAGAATTTCCAGCATGCTAGCCGGAAGCGCAAGTTAAATGCCGCTGTCAGAAATTGACAGCATTTAACGGGTTAACAGCCGCTGGTGGATCGTGATTCCACCAGTGGATGTTGCTGGCACATGTCAGCTGCATAGATCAGCTGATATGTGCCCGGAAAGGTGTGGGCTCATCGCCGAAACCCGCAAAAAACAGGGGGAGTCTGAGATCGGCATACATTTACGCCCGATGTCGGATGCCTTGATGACCAAGTACATTTTTACAATTCTGACCACTGTCATTTATGAAGTAATAACTCTGGAACAGATCCTGGTGATTCTGAGATTGTTTTCTCATGATATATTGCACTTTATGATAGTGGTAAAATTTATTTGACATGACTTGCGTTTATTTGTGAAAAAAAAAACTGAAATTTGGTGAAAATTTTGAAAATTTCGAAATTTCAAACTTTTAATTTTTATGCTCTTAAAACAGAGAGTCATATCGCACAAAATAGTTAATAAATAACATTTCCAAATATCTAGTTTACATCAGCACAATTTTTTTAAACATTTTTTTGTTAGGAAGTTATAAGGGTTAAAAAGTTGACCAGCGTTTTCTCAGTTTTACAACAAAATTTGCAAACCATTTTTTCAAGGACCACCTCACACTTGAAGTGACTTTGAGGGCCTATATGACAGAAAATACCCAAATTGACACCACTCTAAAAACTGCAACCCTCAAGGTACTCAAAATCACATTTAAAAGGCTTATTAACCCTTCAGGGTTTCACAGGAAATTTTGGAATGTGGAAGGAAAAATAAACATTTACTTTTCTTTCACAAAAAATTTTCCTTTTTGCCTATATTTTTTTACTTTTGCAAGGGTAGCGGAAAAAATGGGCCACATATTTTGTTGTGCAATTTCTCCTGAGCATGCCGATACCCCATATGTGGAGGAAATCTATGTTTGGGCACACGGCAGGGCCATTTGACTTTTTGGAATGTAAAATATCTGATTAATTAGAAGATGCCATGTTGGTTTGAAGAGCCCCTAATGTGTCTAAACAGTGGAAACCCCCCACACATGACACCATTTTGGAAACAGACCCTTAGGGAACTTATCTAGCTGTATATTGAGCACCTGAACCCACAGGTGCTACACAGCAGTTTTTAAAACAGAGTCGTGAAAATAAAAATATCAAATTTTAACCCAAATAAATCTATTTAGCTTCAAATTTTGCATTTATAGAAGGGTAAAAACCGAAATTGTGCCATGAATTTGTTGTGCAATTTCTCCTACGCTGATACCCCATATGTTGGGGAATACTACGTTTGGGCACACGGCACGGCTTGAAAGGGAAGGAGCACCATTTGACTTTTTGAATGCAAAATTTAATAGAATAATTAGCGGATGCCATGTTGCATTGAAGAGCCCTGATGTGCCTAAACAGTGGAAACCCCCCCACAACAGACACCATTTTGGAAACTAAGCCCCATTGGGACCTTATATCTAATGTGTATTGAGCACCTTGAATGCCCAGGTGCTTTACAGAAGTTTATAACTTAAGCTGTGGAAAATAAAAAAAAATCACATTTTTCCCCCAAAAACCTTTTTTTAGCTACAAATTTTGTATTTCACAAGGGCAAAAGGATAAAATGGACCCCAAATTTTGTTGTGCAATTTTTCCTGAGCTCACTGATACCCCATATGTGGTCGAAAACTACTTTTGAGTCACAGGGCAAAGCTCAGAAGGAAGTAGTAGCGCCATATTACAGATTTTGATGCACTTGTTTGGGTGCCATGTTACATTGACAGAGCCCTGATGTGCCAGAACAGCAGAACTCCCCTTAATTGACCCATTTTACCAATTAAACCTCTCAATGAATTCATCTAGGGGTGCAGTGATTATATTGAACCACAGGTGTGTAACAAATTTTTTTACCATTGGCAGTGAAGAAAAAATAATTAAAATTTTTACCAACAAGATTGTGTGTTAACTAGTGTTGAGCGATACTGCTCGATATCTAAAAATATCGATCGGAATGGTATCGCCGATATCACTAAATATCGTCGATATCCGATTCCGATACCGGAAGTCCCATGTAAGTCTATGGGAACAAATATCGCAACAAAAAAACCCTTTCTTTTCGTTTGTAAACACAAAATATACACACATGAATACATATATAATATATAATATATAATATATATATATACATGTCATTGGGACATATATATATATACATATATTTATAGTTTATACACGTCTACATAGTAAAATAGACTCTTGATTCATTGCCGGGTTAAAGCCGTGACATACCCCATAGAAGTCGACGGCTCAGTGCCGAGTACCCCAAAACCTCTGGCTCTGTGCGACTCAAACTTGGGCGTCACGAACAGGATTCTGTAGCTCGCTATAAGCGAGTCCTGTGTGCCTGATGAACTGGTTTTGTGCTTGAAATTGCTAAAATCATCAAGAATGTATTTGCCATTTTTCCGCCATATCTGCGTCACGACGGGCACTGTGAAGAAGAAGGGCGTGCTCTTCGTGGTGTACACTCACTCAGTGGCGCGAAAACGATGGCCCGACCACTCTAAATGGTACTGCAATGTAAGATCGTGCCCACAGCTCTTCAGTTCCCCTCCTCATCCTCCTCATGTGCGGAAACTAACACGAAGGTCCCGCCTCCCTACAAAAGAGGGCCCTCTCCAGATCTAATGACAAATGTGACTTGGCAGAGATGGCTAATGGACACAGAGCAGAAGTGTGAAGGATGGAGCAGTCAGAGCTTCCCCCCACGGAAGCGACCCGATCGCCACGGAACCACCGTTGGGCACCCGGCTGGAAACCCTCCTACGCTGCAAAAGCGGAGGATACCCTAAAGGCTGGCCCGCGACCGGGAGGAGGTCGCCAGGATGGAAGCCACTGGCGTGCCTAAAACTAAACTTGGAGCGGCGCCAATCCCTTTACCTGAAGTGTCTGTACGGAAGGTGAGGCACCCGTTCTAGTAGAGGAGTCCGTGCGGGCATCCCAGCCCTTGCAATGTGATCCGGTTGACGTTGTCGCAGTGGAGGCACCGTTCCTGCAAAAAAACTCTGCACTGGCAGCACCCCAATCCCGCTGTCTGCCCCCGTCGATGAGAAGAAGAAGCGACACCCGTCCTCATGGAGGAGGCCGCGCAGGCACCAGAGGTCTACCTGTCTGTACCGGAGCCCCGACTGTCATCTGTTCCAGAGCCGGCTGCTTCTCCGCAGGTGAGCGCCGCCAGGATGTCGGGCGCCAGGAGAGCTGCCCGCAAACGGACATCGTAAGCTGCAGTTTGATGGTGAGACATGGAGATGCTGGTGGAGGAGAATTACAACCGGCGTCAGGAGGAAGAGTGGAGACGTTGGGAGCGGGAAGCAGCGACAAAGGAGCAGCGAGAATCCCAAAAGCTTCGGCAACGTAACCTGGAGAAGGACGGGCAGATAAGGACCGGATGAGAAAAGATAAAGGAACCCTGTGGAGCCGCGGCGTAAGGGTGCAGTACGGAGCTTTAAATTGAAAGGTGGTTGGGGCTTCACCAGGAGCCTGGATTTTTTTTAAAAGTGTTTTGACCCGGGGGGACGGGGAGACTCCCCCCCCGAAAAAACCCGGGGGGGACCTGTTGCAGGGGACGGGATTACACCCGACAGGGGTTAAAAGGATGGCCCCCCCAAATGTTACCGGTCGACCCCCCCCCAGAGTGTGGGGAACGGGGGAGCCCTCGGAGCCTTCAGCCTCACTCCAGGCCTCTGCACAAGGCCCCCCCACGCCGAAATCTCCCCAGCCTCCCCATGGTTCCTCAGCACCCCCCGTATGGACATGATAACTATAGCGGGCCCCCTACCCGGCCTGTTAGGCCCCCTGGGGCTTTTGGGTCCGGAATAGGGCCGCCCCAGGGATGAAAGAGGTGGCCACACGACACGATACGGGC
The DNA here is from genome assembly GCA_033576555.1 of Oophaga sylvatica. Classification (NCBI taxonomy): domain Eukaryota; kingdom Metazoa; phylum Chordata; class Amphibia; order Anura; family Dendrobatidae; genus Oophaga; species Oophaga sylvatica. Next base: position 99,395,328 of record JARQOD010000005.1, read on the forward strand.
ACGACTTACTGACGGCCACAAACAGGTCCTGTTGGCCCTTTGGGTCCGGATTTTTCAAGCATCAGAAAGTACCAGGGGGGCCGGAAACCCCGCAAAGAATTATAAAAACCCGGAAGGGGGGCCCGTTGTAAAAGTTAAATTTTTGATGTCCCCGGCGGGGAATGTTCAAAAAAAATTTTTTTTAATTTAAAAAAAAAACACAAACATTTTTTATTTTTTTACAGTCTCATCCTGCGACCCATCGATTTTTTAAAAAAATAAAAAAAAAAACAGCAGTATACCAAAACCTGTCCGCGCAGTCCTAGTAACGGTGCCCCACGACCCCCAGCTTGCTACACAGAATGAGGGGCAGAGCCTGTCCCCCCCCAAAATTTCCCGGGCGCAGCAAACTGATTACCTGTTCCCCCCGGGGTGACTCAGGGGGACGGTTTACGCCGGGATTCCCCTGCAGTCACTGCATTATGCAAAAATTGGCTGTGACCGCAGGGAAGTAATGGGGCCATCAGCTCCAGGAGTGACCCCGGAGATCTTCTGCCAGGAAGTGCCGTGACTCCGACAGCCCAAACCCCGACAGACACCACATGCAGTGACAAATCCGTTTCCCCGGACCCCATATGACAAAATATGGTCCGGGGGAATCGAAAGCCGATACAGAATTGGGCCCAAAACCCCGATTTGGCAGTATCGTTCCTCAACACTGTTTAAAAACCCCGTTTTACATTTCACAGGGGGAAGGGGGGAAAAAATGGCATCAGAATTTGTCCCCAATTCTGCTGATGTAGAAATACCCCAATTGGGTACAGTCTATTTTCCCCATATGGAAACTTTGGGGAATGGAGCGTTTTCCCCTCCTGGGGCAAAGTTTCCTGACTATTTATGGTTTCCAATTGCTAAATTTTTTTTTTTAGGGGGGGGAGGGGTTTTGATGTATTTCCCGATATCCAAAAGTATCGGAATCGGAATGGATCCCGATACCAAAAAATATCGGCGATACCCGTCCCGATACCGGAAACCAAGTAAGTCTATGGAACAAAATATCGGAATTAAAAAAAACCCATTTTCCCTTTTTTGGTTAATTGTACAGAAGGAAAACAAAAGAGAATGTACAATTATTGGGAAGGTTGGGAGACTTTAAAAGGGGCATGATTTTTAAACCCCCAATCAAATGGAATAGCATAAAAATTTTTTTTTAAAGTTTGGGGATGACGAAAAAATGACAATGTTTTAACGTTTTTCATTTTGGCAAATAGTAATTTCACAACTTCCATTTTTTCCCCTTTTTTAAATTTTTTTCACACCTTTCCCTTTAAATCTTCAGCAGCACTCTTTTCATAAATTTTCTTCACTTCCCTTTTTATCTTCTTTTTTAAACTTTTTGCTTTTCATCTTTTTGAAAAATTCTAATTTTTTTCTTTTTAAACTTTATTTTTTTTCTACGTATTCATTTTTTCATCATTTCTTATTTGTGACAGAGAATCCTGTACGTAATCTGCAAAGTAAATTTTTCATCCTTCCGTCTTGCTGTACAAAAAAATTTAAATTACAACAGTATTTGTCCGTGTTCATTTAGCCGCGCAGCAGGATTTCCAGGGGCCCCACGAGGAGGAAAAGGACCACCCCCTACCTGCATTTCTTTGCTTATAATTTAGAGCTATTTTGCTCTTCTTTTGGTCTTATATTCATGTTCTTCTGCTTTTTGATCTTCTGCTTTTGTTCTTTTAATCTTTGTTCTGTATCTTGTATTTGTCTTAACTTCTTGTCCTGTTTGGGGGAACTTTTATTTCTTTTTTTGATGGTGTTTTTGGGGGGTTGGCTTGACCGTCTCCTTTGGTCGTCATCTCTTCGGGTGGCACAGGGGGGGTCGTCTTCATGTTGGGGGTCCGGTGATTACCAAAAAGCATGAAAAAATCTTCAATTTGTAAATGTTGCAGAAGTACAAGAGCAATGCAATAACGAGGACCGCTGACTGTGCTGAACCCCCGGGGGGGCAGCAAAGGAAAAAAGCCAAGCACAACCGAGGCCGCTACGTTCTGGGACACGGTTTTTAAGAGGAGTACCCCGGGTCTAAGCACTACCCGGACCGCAGACATTGCTGAACTCGGATACCGGATGGGCCCCCGGCCCCAAAAGGACTGCGGGAACCAGCGACGGTACGGGAACCCAAAGGGACGAAAAGGACAAGAGCCAATCCAAGTAACGAGGACCAGCTAGTGCTGGAACCCCAGGGCAGCAGAAGGAAAAAGCCCTGGCATAACCAGGGCACTGTCGTTACTGGGACACGGTTACAAGCAGGAGGTACCTGTGCTCTAAAGCACTACCAAAAGGACCACAGACATTGGAACTGGGGGAAACCGAGGGGGGGCACCTAGGGCAAAGGGGCTGCGGAGAAAACCGCTGATGGTACTGGAACCCGGATGGTAGCAAAAGGACAAGAGCCCCAACCCCAATAAAAAAGGGGCCCTGACGTGCTGGAACCGGAGGGCAGCAGAAGGAAAAGAGCCATGGCCAACCAGGACCACTGACTTACGGGACAAAAGGTTCTAAGCAGGAGGTACCCCTGCTCTAAACATACCAAGGACCCCCAGACATTTTTGGAACTCGGATACCGAGTGGAGGACCCCGGCCCCAAGGGGTGCGAGAACCCCCTGACGGTACTGGAACCCGGGGGGGAGCAGAGGTACAAAAACCAATCCAATACGAGGACCACTGATGGCTGGAACCCCCAAAGGGGAGCAGAAGGAAAAAGCCAATGGCACAACCCCGGCCCCTGACGTTACTGGGACACGGTTTTTAAAAGGAGGTACCTGTGCTCTAAAACACTACCCCAAAGGCCAGCAAAAATTTCGGAAAACGATACCAAAGGAGGGGCCCAGGCCAAAGGCACTGCGGGGAAACCCTGACGGTACTGGAACCCAAAAAGGGCAAAGGCCCCTGGAAATTTAAATGACAGGCCGCGAGCCGGCCGCGTTCCGAATCCCACAGTACTTTTCAGTGGGGGATTGTCTTTTCACAACGGGGAAAAGCCTTTTTTTCATATCCCGCAGCACACATTAAGCACCAAAAACCCCAACACCATAGAGTCGCTAACCCACCCCCAAAACGACAGGACAAATTTTTTGGGGGCTAATGACGTTTACACTCAGGAAAAGATGGGTGCGTAACCCTCTGGGAGGAG
>JARQOD010000005.1:99398602-99470687 GCA_033576555.1 Oophaga sylvatica
GGGAGATGGAAGATTTGACACCGGGACCTGATTGTAATACTTAAATGTGACAGGTGACAAATTTGTTAAGGCGCAACTCCGCGGCCCTACGTTGAGTCTAGCCCGTGAAAATTTACTGGTTGTCAATGGGGAACCCCAACACCCCGGGGCAGCTACAGTATTTAAACAATTAGAGCTGAACCAAGATTTGCTGTATTAGGTTTATAAAATACATGTTGAAATTTTTAGCAATTGCTGCTACCGCAGTCATATCGGAGGTTGGTAATGGACTTAGCGCATGCGCATGTACTAGGGTGAAATTTGTGCCAAAAGAAAACCCTACACAGAATTATACAACGGTTTTACTGGCTGGGGGTCTATCAAGAAGTTAAACGGTATTGTAACTCTTGTCGCATGCGCCAGGTACACAGTCCTCAACCTCATTTAGTGAGTCCCTTGGTGCCATTAAAAATTTTAGAGGTCCAGTTTGAGAGAATACCCATGGATCTGGTGGACCCGGTTAATAAATCAGCAAGGGTCATCAACAGGGGCAATAAAAGGGGCACTGTGTGGGTCACCAGTTTTGAGCACACCCGAGTTCAAAAGAGAATTCATTGTCCAGACTGATGCGTCAGAGGTAGGTCTGGGTGCCGTGTTGTCTCAGGACTGGAGCTTAACGGGATGAGCATCCCATTAGTTTCCTGAGTCTAAAACTTACTCCATCAAAAAACAGAGACAGCATTGTAGAGAGAGAGTGCCTGGCGATAAAGTGGGCACTGGAGTCGTTGCGCTACTATTTGTTGGGGATAACATTTTGTTTTGTAAATGATCATTCCCCTGTGACTGGCAGTGTTGTAGCCCAGGGAGTAGAGTTCAGGTGGTAGAAAGATGAACATAACAGGAGACTTGGAAAACTTTGGCAAACAGTTATTTAATCTGAAAACGGACAGGCAAATTCAGGTGAGATCCATGCCTTGTTCATTTTCAGAAAAATAAGCCGGTCTACATTGTCTGAGGATAGTCGCATGCGACGGTCTGTTAGTACACCACCTGCAGCACTAAAGACACGCTCAGATAATACACTGGCAGCAGGGCAAGCCAGCACCTCCAAGGCATACCACACATCAAATACAAATATAACAGTAATAATAATATTATTAATAAAAAATTAAATTGCACACACAGTACACAGACACAGCTCATATGTGTGTATGAGAGAGTGTTTCTGTGTGTAGTTCATGCCTCTAGCCTAGAAGATCAGTCTTGCTAAAATCTTTAACACTGACCCCTGTTCTGTTCTTAAAATGGTGGATGCTGAACTGCTTCTCAGCCCCCTCATACACAATCATTATGTGGCACTGCTGGGCTCAGTCAGAGGCATCAGATTGAACTAGGCTGTCCTGAGTCATTCTCAATAGAACATTTTGTTCAGCAGTTCATCTAGTTCATTTAGTTCAGAGGTCACATGATGCATTTCCTATCAGCTCCTCACAGGATAGGGTGGAGAAAAACTGAACTAAATGAACTAATCTTTTGAACTAATCTTTTCAGTGAACTAGTTCATGGTGAACTAATCACCAAAATTAACTAGATTTCCCATCACTATGGTGTACACCTTGGTGGCGCTGTCACAAAACTTCGCCACATTTGTAACATACAGCTCTTGCCCTGTGCAGAGGCGCTGCTTGTGCTCCCCCTTGTTGCAGAGGTGTCTACAATGCCTCGACGCACAGAGCTGCTTTGTAAAGCAGTAGCAGCAGCAGCGCTCTCGGCTGGAATGGAGAACATTATGGATTTCAACAGTGTGTCTTGGTCCTCCAGCATTTTACGGTCCCGGTTCAACGGTGTGGATGAGGCTTTGTAAGCTGTCCCGGTAACGAGGGTCTAGGAGGGTGTACACCCAATAATCTGACGTGGTGAGAATGTGGCCGATGAGGCGGTCGTTTCTCAGGCAGTGCAGCATGAAATCAACCATGTGCTGCAGACTCACAACTGGCCAACAAACGCTGTCCTCTGGAAGAGCGTCACACTAATAGATTTTTGTAAATGTAAAATAGAAGAAAGCAGCAATTTTTGAAAAATTACAAGGATGAGCCAGTGACAGACACTCAGCAGAGTACACGCTGCGGTGGTTGAAGTAAGTGGAGCGAGATCTACACTCTTACAAAAAAATTAAACCTCAGACTAGAGTGAACACTGAAACACAACTGTTCACTTGCTGTGAAAGGCCTTTTTGTGGACTTCTATTATGTTTGCAAGCAATGTATTGTATTTTGATGGAAGAGCGTCACACTAATAGATTTTTGTAAATTTAAAATAGAAGAAAGCAGCAGCAATTTTTGAAAAATTACAAGGATGAGCCAGTGACAGACACTCAGCAGAGTACAAGAAGAAAAGGTAGCACACTGTAGCGCTATAGCTTGCAAACACGAAATATGAAAAATATGAAAAATGAATTGCATCATTACCTTAGTAATATGAAAAATTGAGAAGTTAGGACCTGATATACGAGAAGAGCCTTGACGTGGCTATCAGGCTCACATAATTTGGCCATCTTATGCGCTAAGACTTCTCAATTTTTCATATTACTAAGGTAATGATGCAATTCATTTTCATATTTTTCATATTTCGTGTTTGCAAGCTATAGCGCTACAGTGTGCTACCTTTCCTTCTTGTATGTATATGAGTTGGTGACTCTAGGTTTAGCACCTGTTCACACTGAATCTATGTTTGGATGTGACGGTCAGTTTTTTATATGTATTCATTTACCTTCTGCCTGAGCACTCCACCTGGTGGTCACATGCCTTTTAATTACAACAGGTTCATCACCCTCCACAGAGATGTAGATTTTAGTCTGAAAAGAGGATTCATAGGTTCCCATGCAGACAGACTTTTCTAAAAGCGAGGATAGGCATTAGTTAGGACCTGATATACGAGAAGAGCCTTGACGTGGCTATCAGGCTCACATAATTTGGCCATCTTATGCGCTAAGACTTCTCAATTTTTCATATTACTAAGGTAATGATGCAATTCATTTTTCATATTTTTCATATTTCGTGTTTGCAAGCTATAGCGCTACAGTGTGCTACCTTTTCTTCTTGTATGTATATGAGTTGGTGACTCTAGGTTTAGCACCTGTTCACACTGAATCTATGTTTGGATGTGACGGTCAGTTTTTTGATATGTATTCATTTACCTTCTGCCTGAGCACTCCACCTGGTGGTCACAGGCCTTTTAATTACAACAGGTTCATCACCCCTCCACAGAGATGTAGATTTTAGTCTGAAAAGAGGATTCATAGGTTCCCATGCAGACAGACTTTTCTAAAAGCGAGGATAGGCATTAGTTAGGACCTGATATACGAGAAGAGCCTTGACGTGGCTATCAGGCTCACATAATTTGGCCATCTTATGCGCTAAGACTTCTCAATTTTTCATATTACTAAGGTAATGATGCAATTCATTTTTCATATTTTTCATATTTCGTGTTTGCAAGCTATAGCGCTACAGTGTGCTACCTTTTCTTCTTGTATGTATATGAGTTGGTGACTCTAGGTTTAGCACCTGTTCACACTGAATCTATGTTTGGATGTGACGGTCAGTTTTTTGATATGTATTCATTTACCTTCTGCCTGAGCACTCCACCTGGTGGTCACAGGCCTTTTAATTACAACAGGTTCATCACCCCTCCACAGAGATGTAGATTTTAGTCTGAAAAGAGGATTCATAGGTTCCCATGCAGACAGACTTTTCTAAAAGCGAGGATAGGCATTAGTTAGGACCTGATATACGAGAAGAGCCTTGACGTGGCTATCAGGCTCACATAATTTGGCCATCTTATGCGCTAAGACTTCTCAATTTTTCATATTACTAAGGTAATGATGCAATTCATTTTTCATATTTTTCATATTTCGTGTTTGCAAGCTATAGCGCTACAGTGTGCTACCTTTTCTTCTTGTATGTATATGAGTTGGTGACTCTAGGTTTAGCACCTGTTCACACTGAATCTATGTTTGGATGTGCCGGTCAGTTTTTTGATATGTATTCATTTACCTTCTGCCTGAGCACTCCACCTGGTGGTCACAGGCCTTTTAATTACAACAGGTTCATCACCCCTCCACAGAGATGTAGATTTTAGTCTGAAAAGAGGATTCATAGGTTCCCATGCAGACAGACTTTTCTAAAAGCGAGGATAGGCATTAGTTAGGACCTGATATACGAGAAGAGCCTTGACGTGGCTATCAGGCTCACATAATTTGGCCATCTTATGCGCTAAGACTTCTCAATTTTTCATATTACTAAGGTAATGATGCAATTCATTTTTCATATTTTTCATATTTCGTGTTTGCAAGCTATAGCGCTACAGTGTGCTACCTTTTCTTCTTGTATGTATATGAGTTGGTGACTCTAGGTTTAGCACCTGTTCACACTGAATCTATGTTTGGATGTGACGGTCAGTTTTTTGATATGTATTCATTTACCTTCTGCCTGAGCACTCCACCTGGTGGTCACAGGCCTTTTAATTACAACAGGTTCATCACCCCTCCACAGAGATGTAGATTTTAGTCTGAAAAGAGGGTTCATAGGTTCCCATGCAGACAGACTTTTCTAAAAGCGAGGATAGGCATTTGTTAGGACCTGATATACGAGAAGAGCCTTGACGTAGCTATCAGGCTCACATAATTTGGCCATCTTATGCGCTAAGACTTCTCAATTTTTCATATTACTAAGGTAATGATGCAATTCATTTTTCATATTTTTCATATTTCGTGTTTGCAAGCTATAGCGCTACAGTGTGCTACCTTTTCTTCTTGTATGTATATGAGTTGGTGACTCTAGGTTTAGCACCTGTTCACACTGAATCTATGTTTGGATGTGCCGGTCAGTTTTTTGATATGTACTCAGCAGAGTACACGCTGCGGTGGTTGAAGTAAGTGGAGCAGGATCTACACTCCTACAAAAAAATTAAACCTCAGACTAGAGTGAACACTGAAACACAACTGTTCACTTGCTGTGAAAGGCCTTTTTGTGGACTTCTATTATGTTTGCAAGCAATGTATTGTATTTTGATGGAAGAGCGTCACACTAATAGATTTTTGTAAATTTTAAATAGAAGAAAGCAGCAGCAATTTTTGAAAAATTACAAGGATGAGCCAGTGACAGACGCTCAGCAGAGTACACGCAGCATTAGTTGAAGTAACTGGAGCGTGATCTGCACTCAAAAAAAAAAAAAAATCACAGACTGCAGTGTACACTGAAACACAACTGTTCACTTGCTGTGAAAGGCTCCTTTGTGGACTTCTATAGTGTTTGCAACCAAGGTATTGTATACGGATGGAAGCACGTCACACTATTATTTCAATTGCATGGAGCAGCAAGAATTACACTGAAGAAAAAAAAAAGAGTCTGTGAGTGACACGTGCAGATGCCTACAGACAGCGTTGCATACAGAGCAAACTGCAGCGTCACCTGCACTCACACACATCTTGCAGAGCTGTTAAAACAACACTGCAGGCAAAAGGAAGCTTTACACAGCCGGTGGTAAACTTGCCTGCCTAAAGCACAGTACACTAAATCGCAATCTCTAACTGTCCCTCAGAGTCAGCAGATCAGCGTTCTTTCCCTAACGGAGTTCACAGCACAGTGACGCTAAAATGGCGGCGGCGCCTTTTATAGTGCATTCTGACATCATTTCAGCATCCAATCACAGCCATGCCATTAGTTAACATGACCGCAGCAGTACAGGATGAGCCCACACTTCTTAGGATTCCTCATTGGCTGACTAAAATCACATTGCCTCTCAAAGAATTATGGGAACTTCCGATTCCGGTATACGATATATGGAAAATATCGGAACTAAGTATCGGAATTCCGATACAGCGAATATCGGCCGATACCCGATACTTGCGGTATCGGAATGCTCAACACTAATTATGAGTATTACATGATGGAAATTGTATAATTTTGTATAAACTGTTTAGTGACATTATTCAGCAAATGTAACATTTTAGTAATGTCACAGATAACTTGTAATGCTGATGATGTTTTGAAGTCAGACATTCATTGTCTATACAATAAAAATGGTGTACATACTGTTACTTATCCATCATTAATGGATTCAGATATGTACTTGTATGCTTTTATGTACAACCGTATAGCAGATTCCTTAACTAATTTATTTTGTGGTTTGCATTGCTGTTCAACATGTTAATGTATGTGTTTATGTTTGTCAATTCTTTATTTATCTAGATATTAGTTTAAATGAAATCATCATCTTATGGTAGTAAAGGTTATCTTTCTCTTGTTTGAAGTATAGACATTTAAAATTGACAGGTAACAAGGAAATTACTTGATCTAGTATTTAAACATCCTCCTTGACCCTGGGCTCCAACACCGCCAGTTGTTGCCTGTAAGTGCTGTTAGCACAGTCAACACTTGCTCCTGTGTTACTGGGGTTCAGTAATGTGAGCTGTTCCCCTGCTGTGTGAACGGCAAAAAGTCCTGCTGCCTCCACTCTGTTCTCGTCTCATCCATGGGCTCCAACACCAACAGTTGTTGGTCGGAAGTGTAATTGGCACGGGTACTCACTCCTGCCCAGACTGGTTACAGCACGCCAGCTGTTTCCTGTCAGTGTAAACGTCACTTAGCCTACAATAAGTTGTCCTGTCGTGTTGCGGTTGGGTTAGCTGACTCTTTGGTGCCTGCAGTTTAGATGCTTCCTATGTGTGCTGCGGGATATGTAAATAAAGGCTGTTTCCGTTGTGACAATAGGACAATCACCCACTGTAGGACTGTGGGATTCGGTAACTGCGGCCGGCTCGCGGCCTGTCAACTTAAATTTCCATGGGTACCTTCTGCTACCCGTCCGGGTTCCAGCACAGTCAGCTGGTCCTCGTTACTTGCATTGGCTCTTGTACCTTCTGCTACCCGTCCGGGTTCCAGTACCGTCAACTGGTTCTCCGCAGTGCCTTTGGCCTAGGTGCCTCCATCTCGGTATCCGAGTTCCAGCAACGTCTGCTGGTCCTTGGTAGTGCTTTGGAGCACAGGTACCTCCTGCTTAGTAACCGTGTCCCAGTAACGTCAGCTGGTCCTCGGTTGTGCCATTGGCTCTTTTCCTTCTGCTGCCCCTCCGGGTTCCAGCACACTCAGCTGGTCCTCGTTACTTCCATTGTCTCTTGTACCATCTGATACCCGTCCGGGTTCCAGTAACGTCAGCTGGTTCTCGGAAGTTAGTCAGCCTTCTTGTACCTTCAGCTACATTTACAAATTGAAGATTTTTTAAATGTTTTTTTGGGTAATCACTCTGGATCTCCAACAATGAAGACGACGACCCTGATGACCACCCCGAAGAAGATGACGACCACAAGGACGACGAGCATCAAGCCAACCAGCCTGAACACCATCACAAAGAAGAAATAAAAGATTACCCAGAAGAAGATCACCAACAGGACAAAGAAAGTTAAGACAAACTACAAGATACAGAAAAAGAGACAGAAGAACAATAAGCAGAAGATCAAAAAGCAGAAGAACATGAAGTATAAGACCAAAATGAAGAGCAAAATATATGCTCTAAATTATAAGCAGAAGAAGACTAAGCAGTGTATGGGGGTGAGTCCGTTCCTCCTCGTGATGCCCCTGGAAAATGCCTGCTGCTGCAGGCTAAACTGAACACGGACAAATACTGTTGTAATTTAAATCTTTTGTGACAGCAAGAACGGAAGGATGAAAAATTCATACTTTTACAGATTACAAGTACAGGAATCTCTGTCACAAATAAGAATATGATGAAGAAGATGAAGTACAATATGAAGAAGAAAAATAGTTTAATAAGAAGAATATGAGTAATGTTAACAAAAAGATGAATAGCAAGAAGTTTAAGAAGAAGATAAAGAAGGTGAAGATGAAGAATAATTTGATGAAAAAGATGATGCTGCTGAAGATTATGAAGGAGAAAGTGTGTCAAAAGTTAAAAAGGTGAAGAGCATGGAAGTTGTGAAATATACATATTTGCCAAAATAGAAAAAACGTTAACAACATTGTCAATTTCTTCGTCAATCCGAACATCTTTAAAAAAAAAAAAATTATGCTATTCCATTTGATTGGGTTAAACATCTGTGCCTTTAATGTCTCCTCAACCTTCCCCAATACATTCTACATTACTCTTTGTTGTTTTCCTTCATGTACAATTAACCAACAAGGCAAGAATGGTTTTTTTTTAATTCCGATATTTTGTTCCCATAGACTTACATTGAATTTCCGGTATCGGTATCGGGTATCGCCGATATTTTATGGGTATCGGCGATACCATTCCGATTCCGATACTTTTGGATATCGGAAAGTATCGCTCAACTCTACTCATTAGGCTTTATTTATATCTTTATTGCATATGTTCCCCGCTTTTTTGTATATGTATGAATATTTTAAATTCATTTTTAATAATTGTTTAATAAAAATTATTTTTATATTGAAAAACCTCATTTTTCCTTTTTTGAAGTACCGTATATAGTCGTGTATAAGCCGACCCGTGTATAAGCCGACCCCCCTAATTTTGCTACAAAAAACTGGGAAAAATTATTGACTCATGTTTAAGCCGGGTGTATAAACTGCCCTCCTGCTCTGTGCTGCCCCCGTCCTCCTCTATGCTTCCCCCGTCCACCGATCTCCCCCCCGTCCTGCTCCACGCTTCCCCCGTCCACCGATCTCCCCCCCGTCCTGCTCCACGCTTCCCTCGTCCACCGATCTCCCCCGTCCTGCTCCACGCTTCCCCCGTCCACCGATCTCCCCCCCGTCCTGCTCCACGCTTCCCCCGTCCACCGATCTCCCCCCCGTCCTGCTTCACGCTTCCCCCATCCACCGATCTCCCCCCCGTCCTGCTCCACGCTTCCCCGTCCACCAATCTCCCCCCCGTCCTGCTCCACGCTTCCCCCGTCCACCGATCTCCCCCCCGTCCAGCTCCATGCTTCCCCGTCCTCCGTTCTCCCCCGTCCTCCTCTATGCTTCCCCCGTCCTCCTCCATGCTTCCCCCGTCCTCCGTTCTCCCCCCCGTCCTGTTCCGTGCTCCTTGTCCTCTCCTCCATCATACTCACCCCTCCCCGTGCCATCGCTGAGCGTCCCTGCAATCCTGCGTTCTCCCCGTCTTCCTGCAGCTCTTCATCACTGAGCGGTGATGCAATACCGCTCATTAAGGCCATGAATATGGAGGCGACGCCTATGGGAGTGGTGTCGCGTCCATATTACATGACCTTAATGAGCGGGTATTACGTCACCGCTCAGTGCTGAAGAGCTGCAGGAAGACGGGGAGAACGCAGGATTGCAGGGACGCTCAGCGATGGCACAGGGAGGGGTGAGTATGATCCCAGCCACCGGCTCCTGCCGCGGCATCCCCTCCCCCGCTGGTTTCTGCCCTATGACTCGTGTATAAGCCGAGGGGGCATTTTCAGCACGAAAAAAGGTGCTGAAAATCTCGGCTTATGCACGAGTATATACGGTATATTTGTGGAGGTATAATTTTGTAGGCTTATACATATGAGTATACTGTGAATATGCTTATAGAGCTTATTTTGCATGAAAAGATTCATTAACAGTTTGAGATGCACCTTGATTTTCCATAAAAAACACATATTTTTATCAGTATGCCGGATCAGATATTTTTCTATTTGCTTTCCAGACATCAGTTTTTACCACCAGTGGAGCATCTGTTTTATTCTTGTAAGCAAGAAATAAAAAGATCTCCAAGCTTCTCCTACCAATTGAACAGTAAAAAAGGACTACACTCTGGTGACCAGAGAAGAGTGTCATGGCAGAGTGACCAGAGAAGAGTGTCAGGGCAGAGTGACCAGAGAAGAGAGTCAGGGCAGTGTGACCAGAGAAGAGTGTCAGGGCAGAGTGACCAAAGCAGATGTCAGGGCAAGGAGACCAGAACAGAGTGACCAGGGCATAAGCCAGGGCAGAGTGACAGGGCAGTGTGACAGAGCAGAGTGACAGGGCAGAGTGACAAGAGAAGAATGACCAGAGCAGAGTGTCATGGCAGAGTGACAGATAATAGTGACTAGAGGAGAGTGACCGGGCAGAATGATGGGGAAAAGTGACCAGAAACAGGTGTCAGGGCAGAGTTTCAAGGCCTTGTGACAGAGCAGTGTGTCAGGGCAGAGTGTCAGTGCTGTGTGACAGAGCAGTGTGACATGGAACAGTGACAGGGAAAAGTGACTGTGACAGGTTAGTGTGTCAGGGCAGAGCGACAAGGAATTGTAACCAGAGCAGAGTGTCAGAGCGGGGTGTCATGGTAGTGTGTCAGGGCAGAGTGTTAGGGCAGAGTGTTGAGGCAGTGAGAAAGGGCAGTATAGCAGGGCAGAGGTATACATTGAAGAGTTACCAGATAACAGTTTTAGGGCAGAGTGTCAGGACAGAGGGTCAGGGCAGAGTGACAGGGAAGTGTAACACAGAAGAGTGACCAGCCAGAGTGTCAGGGCAGGGTGTCAGGTCTGAGTGAAAGGGCTGAGTGACAGGGCAGAGTGTTAGGGAAGAGTAACAGGGCAGTGTTACAGGGATGAGTGACAAGACAGTGTGTCAGGACAAAGGGTCATGGCAGTGTGACAGGCTAGAGTGACAGGGCAATGTGATAGGGCAGAATTGCAGGCCAGAGACCTGCACATCCCTAAACGTCCCCTCCTAATCATCAGGTGCAGACACAGGTTAGGGATTGCACCAAGTCAGACTTACAGAAAACCAGATCCCTATCCTGTCTTCAGAACACAGGGAGGGGAGATTACTGTATAACATGAATATGAGGAAAGGAGCAGGACATCTACACCAGGGCTCCAGTCCATGTGAAGCACTCCTCACCTCCTCCCAGAGAAAATATTTTGTGAGTCCTGAGCATCCTGCCCTACCCTTCACACACCATAAGGATAGCAAGCAGTATTAGTGCAAAATTGGTTTACTTACACTCTTGCTGCCACAGGACGATCTGATGTAGCAGAAGGGGATAACTTGAGGCACAAAGCTTCCGCCTCCTCAGCGCTGCCTTCAGTTCTCCCTATGCACATTGTGCTTGTAATCTGTTTTCTGGTTGGTGGAACATCACACAATAGCACCTGTTGATGGTTGTACCACAAATCAGCGCTGAGGTTTTTTTTTTCACAGCCTCCCACTGCAGCTCAGTCTGTCTGCCCTGTAAAAAAAACACAACCCTCCCTCCTTCCTCAAAAACAAAACTGAACGACTTACAAGTCTGGAGGATACAAAATGGGAGTTTAAAAAAATAAAAAATATTTTTTTTTCCTGACTAGGTGGTGCCACCCCTTCAATGTGCCACCCTAAGCACCTACCATCCAGTGCCTAATGGTAAATACTGCCCTTATTGCAGATATCAAGGTATAATTTTATTCAGCTTCCTATGACCTTGCTGCCCATATAGGCGGCCTAGAAGGGTTGATACTACTGACTGATTCCTTTTAAAGGCCACACAGTGATTTTCTGCACACATGTCCATATGGTAGGATTTCATAACTGCATCAGGAAATAAAGAGCAGAAAGGCAATGGACAGAGTTGGAAAGCGGCAGTTAGGCCTTTTTCACACATCAGTTTTGTGCCATCAGTCACAATCCGTCAAATTTTGAAAAAAAACGGATCCGGCGACTGATGCCGCTGGAGCCGGTTTTTTCTCATAGACTTGTATTCGCGACGGATTGCGATGTATGGCCTCACGTTTCATCTGTCGTTCACCGGATCCATCGAAAACTGTTTATTCGGCGGCTGGAGATAACGGACAAAGGAACGTTTTTTGTGTATGTCGAAAAAACGGACGGCAACGGATCCGTCGCCGTCCGTTGTTTGATGGAGTGGAAGCCTATGGGCGCCAGATCCCTCAAATGATGGAATCCGGTGATGGATTCTGTTTTTTTAACTGAGAATGCTCGGATCCAATTGCCAGCCCCCAAGTAAGAAAGGTACCTGTCTCAAATATTGGTGAAATCATATACACAGTCTATATATATACACTGTGTTTCAAATTATTATGCAAATAATATTTTCTCAGATTTTCCCAAATTACCTATATGAATTGCAGTCATTGTAATTTTCCAGTCAAATAACTATTAGAGTACAATTGAAAGATTTTTGTACAAGCTGCCTATGATAACAGTATATTTTTTAAAAAATAAAACACTCAAACTGCACTCAAAATGCATGTTCCAAATTATTATGCACAGCAGAGTTTTCTACCTTTTCATTTTAATGAAGAACAAAAAAATGGTCAATTTAGAATTTATAAGCATTAGCAGGTTATTACAAACTGAAATCAAACAGTTTTCAACTCAAAACTTTATTCTAGGTGATGTTACATTTGCACATAGGACCCCTTGTTCGAAAGGAGCTTCTGAACTCTTTCATCCATTGAATTTGTCAGGTTTTGGATGGTTTCTGCTTCAATTGTTTTGCATGAGGACAGAATACCCTCCCAGAGCTGTTGCTTAGATGTGAACTGCCTCCCACCATCATAGACACTCCTTTTGATGATGCTCAAGAGGTTCTCAATGGGGTTGAGGTCAGGGAGCATGGGGGCCACACCATAAGTTTGTCCCCTATTATGCCCATAGCAGCCAGAGATGCAGATGTGTTATGTGCAGCATGAGATGGTGCATTATCATGCATGAAAATGATCTTGCTGCGGAATGCACAGTTCTTCTTCTTGAACCATGGCAGGAAGTGCTGTTTGAGAAACTCAACATACACTATGGTTTTCATCTTTACCTTCAGGGATCCAAAAAGGGGCCGACAATATCTCTCCCCATGATTCCAGCCCAAAACATTACTCCACCTCGTCCTTGTTGGCGCCGTAGCCGTGTTTGCATGGGGTGTCCATCAACCAGACATCCTCCACTCCATCCATCTGGACCATCGAGCGTTGCACTGCACTCATCGGTGAACAAAACAGTTTTGAAGTCAGTCTTCATGTATTGTTTGGCCCACTGGAGCCGTTTCTGCTTGTGTGCAGTGGATAGAGGAGGTCGACAGGATGGCTTACGCACAGCTGCAAACCTCTGAAGGACCCTGCATCTTGTTGTTCGGGGGACGTTGGAGTCACCAGCAGCTTCAAAAACTTGTCAGATGCTATGACAAGGCTTTTTTGCCGCTGCTCTTTTAACCTGACGTAATTGCCTGTAGGCAAGAGTCCTCAATTTTCCCTTATCAGCACGCACACGTGTGTACTGTGAATCAGCTACATACTTCTTGATTGTGCGATGATCACGATGAAGTGTCTTGGCAATGTTGATTGTAGTCATGCCTTGACCTAAACACTCCACAATTTGTTGCTTGTCAGCAGCCGACACATCCTTTTTCTTTCCCATTTTGGCAGAAAATGTAGGCTGCCTAATAATGTGGGACAGCCTTCTTAAGTAGTCTTGCCTTTCATTGGACACATCTGCCAAACTAATTAGCACAGGTGTCTGCAATTGCTTACAGTGATATAAAGAGCCCTGACACACATCACCATCAATGAGTTTAATTGACAAACAAAAAAGTTCTTACCTTATCACTCCTAAACAATTTTTGCATAATAATTTGGAACACAGTGTATATATATATATATATATATATATATATATATATATATATATATATATATATATATATCAGTAAGACACATACATATATATTTATATTTCATACAGATATAGATAGCAGAATAGGTGAAAATGCAATTGTCGGCATCTGTAAAATCATTACATAACCCAACAGGATATAAGAATTAATTTACATACAGTAAACCATTGCATATCCGTTATTTTTTTATATGTCCCTCACTAATAATGTTAGTAGTGTATGTGTGTAAAATTTTGGAGCTATAGGTGTTAAATAAAGGATTAAATCACGGAAAAAACTGGCATGGGCTCCCGCGCAATTTACTCCACCAGAGAGGAAAAGTCTGTGACTGAGGGCAGAAATTAATAGCCTAGAAAGGGACCATTGTTTTTGGGCCCCCCTGGCTAAAAAAAATCTGCCCCCAGCGACTCCAGAAAAAGCGCATCTGTAAGATGATCCAATTCTGGCACTTATGGGGTAATAAGGGGTTAATGACACAACTGGGAGAGGTGCTAATGCGACCGGCCGAGCTGTAAATCATGGAAGAATGAGGGAAAGGCTGCCTGCGCACCTTCCTGGCCTGACCGGAGATTAACTGATTAGCGTGGGAAAGTTTCTGAACCTCAGGTCAGGCGTGAGTCTGCGCAGCCTAAGTGACGTCATCGGTAGTCACTGAGGTTGCACATACTGTCGCCTGACCCACGGTGAACTGACAGCATGGGAAAATGTTCAGAGACTTTCCCATGCTAATCAGTTCATCTCCGGTCAGGCGTAGAAGCTGCGCAGGCAGCTTTTCCTTCATTCCTCTTTGGTTTAGAGCTGGACTGGTCGCATTAGCACAGTTCCCAGATGTAAACTATTTAACCCCTTCAGATGGATTGCGGCGTGGGATTTGACTGTACGGCGGACAGGTATGGGTATATTGTTGCTTTTTTATGTTAGATTTTTCCTGGGCGATCGATGGCTTCGATAATGGATTGGGAGTGTAATAAAGATGTCAAAAATATGTGTTTATTTAATTAAAAATCTTCATTCTTAATGTGTGTGTTTTATTAACACTTTCAGACTAGTGGATTAATAATGGATAGGTGTCTTATTGACAGCACTCCATTATTAACCAGGCTTAATGTCACCGTGCAATAGCAAGATGACATTAACCCCTTATTACCCCATATTCCACCGCTACAGGGCAATGGGAAGAGAGAGAATAAGTGCCAGAATTGGCGCATCTTACAGATGCACCTTTTGTGGGGTGGCTGGTGCATATTTTTTTATCCAGGGTGGGCCTGTAAATGATCCCAGAAGGTTGTCTGAAGTTCTCTATGATATTTAATTTACACCACCTATCGTGGTAGTTATAATACTGGTGTCTTCTTTAGTGGTAGCGGAGCCTCTGGGCAATCGCAGGTGCCTTGCTCAGGTGTGATTATAGTTACACTCTCGTACTTTAGAAAACAAGTGTCTCTTTCTGGCACAAAATGGTTGAGTAGGACATTTTTGCAATCTACATTCTCACCAATAATTAGTATTACCAACTGGAGCTGGACAATATTACAACCTGCCCTGCACAGATTCATCTTTATGGAAGCTAATGCAAAATGACAGACTTCATTAGTTCTGTAGATGCCCTCTGTTCACCCGGCTTTCTTTCAGTTAAATGAAGCTTTTTTAAGACTCCAGGCATTCGTATTACCACCTTACCTTTTGTCTACGCTTGTAAGACTTTGGTGTTAATTTAAATGAAAAGTCTGTGCTTATTAAGTACTTCTAATATTGGAATCTTTAAAATATGCCCACTTTCCAAATTAAGATGCCATTTCATGTAATGATAACATTATTTCACGGTGAAGAGCATAAATTAGCTGGCCCCTTAACGTTATGAAGTGACATTTCTTGTTCTGGTTCTAAAATAATATTAGCAAGCAACCAGTACAAAGAAATATCCCTGCGGATTGCCTTTTTACTTAAAAACTTTTCACAGAGAAAATATTTTCATTTAGATTTCTACCTATGAAACCATTGAGAGTCATACGGTGGAGGAAATAAGTATTTAATCCCTTGCTGATTTTGTAAGTTTGCCCACTGACAAAGACATGAACAGTCTATAATTTTAAGGGTAGGTTCATTTTAACATTGAGAGATAGAATATTAAAATAAAATCCAGAAAATCACATTGTATCAATTCTATAAATTTATTTACATGTTGCAATGAGAAATAAGTATTTGATTCCTCTGGCAAACAAGACTTGGTGGCAAAACTGTTGTTGGCAAGCACAGCAGTCAGACATTTTTTGCAGTTGATGATGAGGGTTGCGCACATGTCAGGAGGATTTTTGGTCCACTCCTCTTTGCAGATTATCTCTAAATCATTAAGATTTTGAGGCTGTCGCTTGGCAACTCGGAGCTTCAACTCTTAAGTAATAGATTATGGAACATTTGTTGCAAATAACACATTAACAATCAGACTTTAATAAAATATATTTATGGTATTATAGGTGTATTGATATTTTTTTATCTTTATTTTTTACTATCGGAAGAGCCCGGCTCTGCCTGGGCATAGTACCTAACTATGGTTAGTTATAACAAATTATAATGATTATATCTCTATATATAAAGCTGAGTGTAGAGCCCGGCCCACTCCGCATAGCCGCATTCACTATAATATCCCACACAATCCCATCAGCCAGAGCTACCAGACTACTACCCCTAATATCCCACATCATCCCGGCAGCCAAAGCCACCGGACAACTACCACTAATATCCCACATCGCCCGTCAGCCAGAGCCACCGGACTACTACCCCTAATATCCCACATCATCCTGTCAGCCAGAGCCACCGGAATACTACCCCTAATATCCCACATCGTCCCGTCAGCCAGAGCTACAGGACTACTACCCCTAATATCCCACATCATCCCGTCAGCCAGAGTCACCAGATAACTACCACTAATATCCCACATCATCCCGTCAGCCAGAGCCACCGGACTACTACCCCTAATATCCCACATTGTCCCATCAGCAATAGCCACCGGACTACTACCCCTAATATCCCACATCATCCCATCAGCCAGGGCCACCGGACTACTACCCCTATTATCCCACATAATCACTTTCAGCCAAAGCCACCGGACTCCTACCCCTAATATCCCACATCATCCCATCAGCCAGAGCCACCGGACTACTACTGTTGAGGTAGGATCTAAGTGACCCTTCACGGTTGACCTAATGATTTCCAAATTAATTCACAGAACGTTGCTAGCAACAGAAAATGACCAGACGGAGACGTGTTTCTGTCTGGGAGAATCATAGCAGATTTCTACCCCATGTATAACATCATCATCTTTTATAGTATTTAGTGAGTTTGTAATTCAACCAATAGTGTTATGAATGTGCTAGAGATGGTTTCTGAGCAGAGGCTCCCTCTGGTGGTTACAGACAGTACTGAACCTTTCAGCGAGGAATGGCAATCTGGGATCGCTGACTGGTCTGATATAAGGGAGGTTCCCTCCCATGATTGTTGCCGGTGATCAATTGTTCTTGTCTCAGTTGTGGTTCCTGGTTCATTTGGAAGTTTGCTGAGTCTTGCCTGCATCTTCTGCTTTCAGATAAGATATTTTCTGCTTTTATTTTTGTGCTTGCTTTTTGCATAGTTCTCTGCACTTTTGTGGAGGTCAGCCAGGTCCCCTTCTGGGGCCTGTGCTCCTCTCAGTTTATCTGTAGCCACTGTTATTTGCTCATTTGCTTTTTCCTGTTTTTTTCAGTGGCTACGGCTTAGTTTTGTTACAATAGAGTTCTGATTTAGGTGGTGAGATCGTGTGATCTCAGGTGTTTTTGCAATCAGAAGAGTTGGTTTTTTTAGGGTTTTTTTTGGATTGCAGTAAGAATCCTTTCCTGTACTTTTCTGTCTACACAGATTGGGCCCCAGCTTTTGCTCATTCTATTTTCTGTCTGTGTCCGTGCTTCTTCTTGTCTAACCGCCATTACATGTTTGGGGGCTTCCTATTTTCTTTGGGGATCTGCTCCGGGGCAGATAGCTTTCCTATTTCTGCCTTTAGGTGTAGTTATCTCTCAGGCTGTGTTGAGGCGTCTAGGATCAACGTAGGAACGCTCCACGGCTACCTCTAGTTGTGTGGTTAGTTCAGGTTACTGCATTCCAATAGGTTCCAGCCTTTCTGGTGTATTGCCGTTTTTGCTTTTTTTTTTCTCCTCAGCTACCTAAACATAACAGTAACCTAGTACAATAATGTCATACTGTTATGAATGTGCTAGAGATGGTTTCTGAGCAGAGGCTACCTCTGGTGGTTACAGACAGTACTGAACCTTTCAGCGAGGAATGACAATCTGGGATCGCTGACTGGTCTGATATAAGGGAGGTTCCCTCCCATGATGGTGGCCGGTGATACTATTATGTTTAGGTAGCTGAGGAGAAAAAACAAAAACGGCAATACACCAGAGAGCCTGGAACCTATTGGATTGCAGTAACCTGAACTAACCACACAACTAGAGGTAGCCGTGGAGCGTTCCTACGTTGATCCTAGACGCCTCATCACAGCCTGAGAGATAACTACACCTAAAGGCAGAAAGAGGGAAGCTATCTGCCCCAGAGCAGATCCCCAAAGAAAATAGGAAGCCCCCAAACATGTAATGGCGGTAAGACAAGAAGAAGCATGGACACAGACAGAAAATAGAATGAGCAAACGCTGGGACCCAATCTGTCTAGACAGAAAAGTACAGGAAAGGATTCTTACTGCAATCCAAAAAAAACCCTAAAAAAAAACCAACTCTTCTGATTGCAAAAACACCTGAGATCACACGATCTCACCACCTAAATCAGAACTCTGGTGTAACAAAACTAAGCCGCAGCCACTGAAAAAACAGGAAAAAGCAAATGAACAAATAACAGTGGCTACAGATAAACTGAGAGGAGCACAGGCCCCAGAAGGGGACCTGGCTGACCTCCACAAAAGTGCAGAGAACTATGCAAAAAGCAAGCACAAAAATAAAAGCAGAACATATCTTATCTGAAAGCAGAAGATGCAGGCAAGACTCAGCAAACTTCCAAATGAACCAGGAACCACAACTGAGACAAGAACAATTGATCACCGGCAACCATCATGGGAGGGAACCTCCCTTATATCAGACCAGTCAGCGATCCCAGATTGCCATTCCTCGCTGAAAGGTTCAGTACTGTCTGTAACCACCAGAGGGAGCCTCTGCTCAGAAACCATCTCTAGCACATTCATAACACAATAGTATGAAACCACACCTACAACATTTAACCAATGAATATACAGGAAGACTGGAAACTACATATATGGTCATATCCATGTAACCATAGAAGCGAATAATAGCATACTTATTCTTCAGAGTATCTTATATCTTGTCCAAACTGGAGCGGTCTGGTTTTATTACAGCCCATAACCTTTACTCTACTTCTTTATAACGGCCAGGAACTATAGCCTTGTTAAGTAACAGAATTTATCTCATAAACCACAAGATGGAGTTACAAGCACAAAATGGAGCATTAAGTTTTGATCTTTCTTAATTTAGTCCTTCACACTACCACTAATATCCGACATCATCCCGTCAGCCAGAGCCACCGGACTACTACCCCTAATATCCCACACAATCCCATCAGCCAGAGCCACCGGACTACTACCCCTAAAATCCCACATCATCCCGTCAGCCAGAGCCACCGGACTACTACCCCTAAAATCACACATCATCCCGTCAGCCTGTGGTCAGAACCAGAGTGCCGAGTGGAATGGCCCTAACTTCCATACCGTGGATCCCTTTAAGAGAGGCCAGCCGTCAGAACCAGAGTGCTGAGTGGATTTGCCCTGACTTCCATACCAATGATCCCTTTAATAGAAGCCTGGGGTGAGAATCAGAGCGCTGAGGGATTTACCCTAACTTCCATAATGGAGATCCCTTTAAGAGAGGCCTGGGTTCAGTACCAAAGCGCAGAGTGGATTTGCCCTCACTTCCATACCGGGGATCCCTTTAAGAGGTGCCTGGGGCAGAACCAGAGCGCTGAGTGGAATTGCCCTAACTTCCATACCAATGATCCCTTTAAGGGACCCTGGGGTCAGAACCAACCAGTCACTGTCTGCTGAGGTGTTGTCGAGGAGTGAGAAAACTGTTGCTCATAGCAACCAATCACAGCTCAGCTTCTTTTAAACAGCTCTGGTGAAATGAAAGATATTTTGTGATTGATTGGTGATACACACACACACACACATTCAATTTTATATATAGAAGATATATCACATTAATTTGCATTACAGGACTATCTTAATATATGAAGGGATGCACTGTTTGAAGTGTTGTTTTTTATATAATATAATATGACTCCTTGCTCTCTTGTTATCATATTCATATGTATAGCTTCACACGGACCTTTTTTTCAGCTGCACTTCTCTGGTTAGAAGGAATGACTGAAATTGAACAACTACTGTACATTGAAATTATCTGTATGCTGGACTCCTTGCAGTGTTATTTTATATACAATATCATGAGATTCCTTGTTTTTTTGTTATCATATTCATATGTCCAGGTTCACATGGACCTTTTCTTTCAGCTGCACTTTTCTGGTTACAAGGAATGACTGAAATTGAACAACTACATTAAAACTCTCTGCATGCATGCTGGACATGAAAGAGTTACTCAAACAGCTAAGATGTATATCTTTGTACCGTGTTAGCCAGTAGATAGAAAAATATTTAGAGTTGAGAGTCCTCAGTGGTTGATACCTTTTAATGTTAGCCATTAAAAGGTATCAACCACTGAGGACTCTCAATCTAAATATTTTACTCAAACAGCTGAAATTCCTGCTCTAGACCTAGCCTCTGTATGGACTTGCTTTTTGTAGCTATTTAGTATCTATTTGTGTCTGTTCAGTAAGAACTATGATTAAGGCCTGGTTATAGGCAAACATGTTGTTGCAGATGTCCATTGGTTTGATCTGACTGCATGTAACTGTGCTTTTTCACATTTTTTAACTATTTCTCAATAAAATGGAAGTTTTATATCAATAAGACCTCTTAAGGTGCAGCGGATTCTTCCTCTCGGGTCATATATTTTTTGTCTGGATTTCATTGCTACGGCTGCCGAGCCGCGACCCTGGCTGATGGACAGATCCCTGGAGTGAGACGAGGATGGTGAGCTGGCTAAATATTTCTTTCTTCTATGTAATATAAGGGAAATCATGAAAACATGATCTGTTCATAGCTCTTAAGGACTGGTGTTGGGGAGCACTGATCTTTTGTATATGTGGACCTTTCAAATCTTTTCAGCATATAGTGTAGGGATAGAAGGATCCTATTTGTTGAATTTCACAGCAAGATCTTACTGGTCGTCAAGAAGATGAGCCTCTGCCAATTCTTAACTACTTTCTTACTATACCCTATTGAAAACACATGAACACTTAGCCAGTCTCAGCATTAATGTGTCTGGGAGAGTTGGGAGGGATAGTGGTAATCAGAGAAAGCATTTGACTGTAAGCTATCTGAAGGATTGTAGAAGGCTAGATGGTGCCAGAGCCCAAGGAAAGCATGAAGGGGCATACCCAGGAGCCTCACCTAATCTGACCTCAGATACAGAGCAGCATATGATACCATGATCCAAGGAGAAACAAAGGCAGTGGACCAGGTGCTACACCAGGACTGTTCTTGTGTAGATGGCAGCTGAACCCCTAGGGAAGGGTAGCTGGGATGGCCCGAAGGAAGGTACAGTTGATGCAGGCAGGAACCACAAATGCAGACAGGACCAGCTGACGTAAAGATGAGCACTGGGAAGTGCAGGCTGGATCGGCTGACAGACAGGCAGGTGGGCACTGCTGATAAAAAGGCTTGCTGGGACGGCTGATAGGCAGGCGGGCACAGCTGATAGACTGGCTGGCAGGCACAGCTGATAGACAGGCTGGCAGGCATGGCTGATAGACAGGCAGGTATACAGGAATACGAGCACTGGGACCTGAGAACTAACAAAAGTGTTAGGAACAAACCAACAATGTGTCCCAGTCACCTCCCTTCTGGTTGAGGTGCCTTAAATAATGAGTGTTTCCCAGCCATTGGCTGGGGACACTTTAAGACAATGCGCACTGTCACTTAAGAGGATGGGACCGTGCGTGCCCTAAGCACAGTGCCCCTGGACCATTTGGGATTGCTCTGCAAGCTTTTATGGTGAGCAGGGTCCTCTTTCTCCTGTAAACTGTAATCTCACATGGTCAGCAGAGTTCTCTCTCTCTCTTGTAGAGCGTAAGTTCTTATGGTCTGGGGAGTTCTCTCTTCGCTCTCCCACATGTATTTTCTGAGCAATTACAAGATTCCCAGTATTGAGAGATACACAAATTTTTTTTGGGGGGAAATATCTAGTTTTTGGGGAAAATTAAGTGAAGTTGGCAGATTTGAATTTCAAAAGATCAGCTCATCTTTAGTAGGTATGTCAGTAAGTCTGTTTTCGAAGAATGAGAAATTAAATCAAAATACCTTATGAACAAAGTAGAATAACCCCACAAAGCATTGTCAATAAAGTCAAACCAATTTAACCCATCTTGGACTATTGATCATGGATATGGTAGGGTCATTTTTGCACTGCATATTTTGCATTTAATTACTCTAACTTATGTGCCTGGACCCATCCTAGTTCAGCTGGCGGAACAGTAGCCACTTCCATCACATGGTCTCTTATTATAGGGAATCTGTCAGTAGGATCAAAGTACCTAAGATATCTATATGGGCATGCAGGTCATAGTAAACTGAATAAAGTGGTACCTTGATATCTGTTATCAGATTTCTTATTCCAGCAAAATCTATATTTTTCCAATATGTAAAATCGATGTCCCAGGCTATATCCAGACACTGCCAACCAAATAAAAGTATTGAAAGAAAGCGGGTACAAATATAATACTTTATTACTGAATATTAAAACATGATTACACAACAAATGAATAATAAAACATGATAACATAAAGAAGATAAAAAAACAAAATATAAAACAACATATGTATGAAGGGGCAGGATATGTCAATGAATTGGTAAGTCAGAAATAACAGAATGTCAATAGCAATAACATTCCAAAATTGCCTATTAATTCTTGGTTGGCAATATTATAGTTATGGTATTCATTGTATGTTTAAAAATTGTTATTTATGGTATTTCTTTTCCATATACAGTAGGTTATTATATCCAGACACTGATCTGTCTAAGAAACTATCTCCAGAGCTTATTTTAGATGAAATGAGACATTACCAGTGTGAGACATGTAACTAACACAGAGCAAGAGAACTGAATTTTGTTTCCTTATAAACACTTTTGCTGCAGTTCTCACAGTTCTGATGTATTGCAACACTGACTGTAGATGGAAGCAGAAGTTGAAAGGAACCTGCATTTGTGTGAGTTATAATCACACACAGCTCTGCAGTGAGATCAGGAGAGCAGAGAGCGGCCATCACACATCACAGTTTTCCTCATCCAGAGGAATCTGTCAGCAGCTCTCTCATAAAGAACACAGGAGTGCTCAGCAGAATGAGTGATCCTGACTACGGAGGTGTTGGGAGAAATAGCTGTGGACCCATTGTTTGGCCAAGCCATTTTTCAACCCGTCTGCTATCTATTTTTTATGGAGCCCTTTAGTAGCTGGATCATTATTACTTGACTATTCAGTGGTATAATCAAGAACTGAATTTCAGGTTATGCAGATTTGGGAATGCAAATAAATAAAACGGAGATGGAAATAAAGAATTTTGTAAAGAAAACAAATAAACGTGTAAATGTACAACAATTATATTTAGAGAAAAAGTTAATAAAACAAGCTGAATTGAAGAATGGCATGATTCTATGCTTTTTGATTTCTTTCAGTATTTTATCATCTTTGAGCTTTTAGTTTGATTGAGATCAGTGGCCAATATTCCTTTAAACTACAGATGGGCAAATTTATTCCAGTGAAATTGTATTATACTAATTTGACAAAAATACGCATTCTAGAAAATACAAATTTTTTTTGTAATTTGCTGCTTGTGAATTCAGCAACATTAACATTTTGCCTGATCTCTTTTGTACTTTTAATGTATTAAAAACACTTACATATACAAAGATTAGATGCTCAATTAATGTACACATTGATTATCCACATAAATTAATAATAACCTAAAACACAACGATAAAAAGATAAAATCTGCAGAGAGGCATTTGGACATTGAGAAATTAGAAGTAAGTAACCAATGGGCTCCAAGTGTGTGAAAGTTTCAGTATAACTGCATTTTATTCAATGAAATCCCTGATGTTTGTAAATATATGAGTCCAGTAGTGGTTCTGATCAGTGATTGACAGTCCCTGCATGACTGTGCGTGCAGAGATAGCTGTCAATCACTGATTAGGACCATCCACTGGACTCATACATACAAACACCAGGGATTTCAATGAAAATACAAGATATACTGAAATTTTCCAAGAAACATGTATATCAATCTGATCCACTCCTACTGTTTGATAATGTCATGCCACTTTACGTACAACGTAGCAGGTTTCCTTTAGTGTGCCATTCCAGCGTGTGTTTAAATAATTTGGCTCATAACATGGCTCAGCACCACCCTACATCTCCTCCCTTGTCTCAGCCTACCATCCTACCCGTGCCCTCCGTTCTGCTAATGATCTGAGGTTAACATCCTCAATAATCAGAACCTCCCACTCCCGTCTCTTAAGACTTTTCACGTGCTGCTCCAATTCTTTGGAATGAACTACCCAGGTTAACACGATTAATCCCCAATACCCACAGTTTTATACATGCCCTAAAAACGCATTCGTTCAGACTGGCCTACCGCCTCAACGCATTAACCTAACTATCCTGTGTGGCCCATTCAAAATTTTCTACCATAATCAGGTACCTCGTATTATGTTCTCACCCGATTTATGCATTTAATAATCCTCTGTGTCTGTACTGTTACATACTTTGGCTGATAACCCGTTCATGCAGCATTACAGGAACACCCGATTCTTACACTATGGCTGGTCCGAGCAATGAGAGCAATTGTTACCATTTACCTTCCGCTTCTCCCCTTTTCCTCATAGATTGTAAGCTTGTGAGCAGGGCCCTCATTCCTCTTGGTATCTACTTTGATCTGTGTTTATTGTTATGCTGTAATGTCTATTGTCTGTACAAGTCCCCTCTAAAATGTAAAGTGCTGCGGAATATGTGGGCGCTTTAGAAATAAAAATATTATTATTATTATTAAAATAGTTGGCAGACCCTGTCTTTTGTTGTTTCTATCACTGCTCTGGAGGACTGGAGCTGCACTGGAAACTACAGAAAATGGTGACCTGTAAGTATGTTAGTGCACACAATGTGCATACATTACTGACAGCTACCGGATGAGGAGAATTAAAGAAAATGGAGCTAAATGGTACTTTAACTGTTAAGCTCTCCTGCAGCACCACCACAGGCTAAATGGAGCATTGCACTGTTGTTATTCAAATTCATGGCCCTTGTGTGTAATGCATGGAGATGTATTTTCCCCAGGGCAAAAAATGCTCTTAATAGCCACTATCAGCTCAAAATTTTCTATTTTAGCATTAAACATATTTTTATTAGCCAGACAGCCCCATTCTTAAGGATATACAGCAGAATTTTGGTTATTTGGCTTATTATTATTGTCTCAAACAGCAGAAAGTGTTCAAAGCCCTTTGAGATTTTCTGTTTCTATCCTAAAACATATTATCAGGTCTCAGTAATATAGATAGCGTCGTGAAGGTTTTCACATTTTAAAATAAAACTTTTATGATCATTTTGCTCCTGCAGAAAAAAATAATGGTCGAATCTAGTTGAAGATAATCCCTGCAGTCTACTTGTGCGAACACAGAGTTCATTGGAAGTCTCGCAACCACTTCAAATTATTAACATTCCTTCCTGTTTCAGAATACCTTTCTCCTGCAGCTGAGTTCAGCTTATATATATCAAAATATGCCATTAAAATAATTCCAAATATTGAAAAGCGTTTGAACTTCTCTAAAGAATTCAGTTGACTGCCAAGCTTCACAGATGTACCCAAAATATAGCAATAAAACAGGCACTGTGGCAATGTTTTATGATTTTGCCAGGCTATAAAAGATCTGCAATCTTCTTAGGACTTAGATAAAAAAAGGTATAAAATTACTTATTATGTTTAATGTTTTCCAGGCAATTTTTATCTATCTGATTAGTATAATTTAATTTAAGAGTCACAGTTCATAACACCACTACGTACTCGATTTTGTTCTTTATTCTATTCCGCAGTATTGTAACCCCTTAAAAATGGAAAGGAAAATATATAGAATTTGTGTTTAAAAAATTATAAACAAAGCTGAAAGAAAATGGAAAAAAAATCCCTTGATTTCCTTGAAAGTGGGGAAATATTTGGTATTCAGTTGCATTTTTAATATGCCAACTCAAGTTTCTTTTTGTTAAGTTGGGAAATTAAGTTGAAATGTTTTGGCTTCGAATTCTGGAAGCCAGAACAGTCAGCTCAGTTTTTTGTTGAATTTTTTCATTTACTGGAAAATGGTGTACTCTGAGAGCAATGTATAGAATCCATTGATTATCACCCTGGAAATAGACTTTGTTATTTTAGCAGAGGTTCAATTAAGGGAGGAGAGCACCAACATTTTGCAACATGCTGAGCTCGACTTTGTGTAAGGCTTTGTAAACTATTTCAAGGAAAGTCTGAGCCAAGTTATGCCAATTTCTAAGCTATTGGTAGAGAAACATTATACTAGGAAAAGACTTCTGTTGAATAGATCACAACGATAGCATGTAAAATAAAATAGTACACAGTTACCAAAGGATAATAAGAGAACTCATCTGAAAGGCTATTTTCGCGGTAAAAAAAAACAACAAGCACAATTTAAAGCAACTTTGTGAATAGTTTTGCTAAACATTTTTATACTGTTTTATTCTTACAGTCCCAAAGGAGAAATATGTGTCTCTATGCCAACAGATATCAATCCAACCATTTACAGTGTAATCCTGAAGTCATATTTCCTTCCGTATGTTTTCTAATCTTCTCTAAACAAGCATGACTTACAGTATCAGACTAAATAAAGTTTGATTTTGGTGTGTAACATTGGTGACTTACAGATCTGCATAAAAGCTGTACAAAATTCTAAGGAAGACTATTTGCAATTTTTTATTGTATTTCAAATCCATTAAAGCTGTAAAAAAATTATTGTTGACTTGTAAAACTGTGTGCGTGGCTAAACAACCTGAAAATTAACACCCAGGTAATGGAGTAGTAGGAAGAAACCTGTATTGATGGTAGCCATCAGGGTTGCCATGTAGATTTTTTGTTGACAGGACTGACAACATTTTCTATGGATGGATTGGGAAATCATAAGACTGGAGATATACTGTGACTTTGGCTGTGTAGCCAAGAATTACTATTTGTGTTTGCTACATTCCATCATAATGTAGATCAATAGAATTGCATTGAGACCTGCAAGATAATACAACTGCAACAAGCAAGTAACAAAATAAAACATTTTTTTCAGAGTCACGATACCTTGGAGGTCACACTACAAACCCATTTACCTGCAGTATCATCCAATGTAGCAACAGCAAAAAAGCAGTCTCTTTCTGCATGACATGTGAAACAGCCAGTCGTCTGTAGCCCTAGCCTTATTGTCTGTTTTTTTTTTCTCTCTTGAACTTTTTTTCTGCTGTTCCTGGCCCATCTTGATCTTTACCTATCTTGGTTAGGGATCTCTTTGACCTAGGCTTGTCTATATCTTCTTTTGACTGACCTCCTGTTAGGGTCAGTATGAGGGGGAGGCAGGGTAGACTCCCAGGGCACTGCCTCCTGCATCCACAAGGGGGGATGCAATTGGGGGGAAAAAAAGTGCCATGGCTGAATGTATGTGGCTTCCCAGCATTTTCCTCCAGATATAGACATTCAGCACAGTGACAGCCAGTGCACCGGCACCAGCACCGCTTACACATCTCTGTCCTGCACCCCGGCCATCACTCCTGCCCCACAATCACTTATATTCACCTCGATCTGACGCAAGTACAACTGATGTCAGAGCCACACCGCCCAGGAGAGGAGAAGTTTTCATCACCTCTCTGCCTGCCGGGAACTCCCTCAGGGCCTGCGCCCTATTGGACTAAGCATATGCAGGGAATGTCGGATGGTACGATATGGTGACGTCATAAGGTGACATCATACGCTGATGTC
Organism: Oophaga sylvatica; assembly: GCA_033576555.1. Lineage (NCBI taxonomy): Eukaryota > Metazoa > Chordata > Amphibia > Anura > Dendrobatidae > Oophaga > Oophaga sylvatica. The sequence continues at coordinate 99,426,368 of JARQOD010000005.1, forward strand.
ATTATGCCATCTAGCATCCACTGCTGTACATTCAGCAAGAAGAGATGGTGGCCGTGGGATAAGGTGAGTATGGAGACATGTGGGTCAGCGGGGTGCGCTAGTCCTCTGGCTTGAGATCACATGTACCAGGGATCTTCCTACCCAACGCCTGCTCTTTTACCATGAATGTAATAATACTCAGACAACACAGGGTGAGGGTAGAGTAATGTGACAATACTTTATTGAATCATAAGACAGGCAAATTATACAGAAAAATCCCCATGATGGTGCAAAATTACAGAGTCTCACCCTTCCGGGATAAGACCAGCTGTGACTTCAGAGCTTCCAGGGCCGACTTTCCCCACTCAAGACATGCACAGGAGGTAATGACAAGCTTAGGAAGCTGACAGTCCATTGAGGTACAAGGCAAGGTGTCGAGAGGGTCACAACCTTGCTTCTCCGAACATCTAAATGGAGCCAGAAGACCAGTAGGTCCCAATCCTGGCTTTACAAATGTATCCATGGGGCTCAGGTGACCAGTGGGCCCAAATCCTGGCTTCCCCAAACGTATCCATGGGTTCAGTGATGGTCAATGGAGCAGATCTATATTCTTTCAGCCAGGTCTGTGGTCTCCTAATCTAGCATCCTGTAGAATGTCAAATCTGTGTCACTCATAATGGAGCCATGATCTGGCAGCTATCCTGTAGAGTGTTCATGGCTATGGTTTTTTAAAGAGTCGCTGGTTCTTTGGATCTCTGAATTTTTGGATGTCTTGTTACAGAGACATATCCCCTTTTTAAAGTACACAACTGTTGTCCTTCAAGCTATCATCCACAGTTAAAGGGAGTGATGAGGTTATCCCGCACTGTTTGATTATTTATAGTTAATCCATCAATGTTTCAAATAGAGTTGAGCATTCCGATACCGCAAGTATCGGGTATCGGCCGATATTCGCTGTATCGGACTTTAGATACTTAGTTCCGATATTTTCCATATATCGTATACCGGAATCGGAAGTTCCCATAATTCTTTGAGAGGCAATGTGATTTTAGTCAGCCAATGAGGAATCCTAAGAAGTGTGGGCACATCCTGTACTGCTGCGGTCATGTTAACTAATGGCATGGCTGTGATTGGATGCTGAAATGATGTCAGAATGCACTATAAAAGGCGCCGCCGCCATTTTAGCGTCACTGTGCTGTGAATTCAGTTAGGGACAGAACGCTGCTCTGCTGACTCTGAGGGACAGTTAGAGATTGTCGATTTTGTGTACTGTGCTTTAGGCAGGCTAGTTTAACAACCGCTGTGTAAAGCTTCCTTTAGCCTTGCAGTGTTGTTTTCACAGCTCTGCAAGGTCTGTGTGTGAGTGCAGGTGACGCGCTGCAGTTTGCTCTGCATCTAACGCTGTTTGTAGGCATCTGCACGTGTCACTCACAGACTCTTTTTTTTTTTTTTCTTTAGTGTAATTCTTGCAGCTCCATTCAATTGAAATTATAGTGTGACGTGCTTCCATCCGTGTCCAATACATTGGTTGCAAACACTATAGAAGTCCACAAAGGAGCCTTTCAAAGATAGTGACCAGTTGTGTGCACTGCAGTGTTCACTCTAGTCTGTGATATATTTTTTTTTTGCTGAGTGCAGATCACGCTCCAGTTAGTTCTTAAACCACTGCTGGTTATAGTCTGCTGAACGTGTGTCACTGCCTCATCCTTGTCATTTTTCTATAATTGTTGCTGCTCCATTCTATTTAAAATAACTCCAATCTATTAGTGTGACGCGCTTCCATCCGTATACAATACATTGGTTGCAAACACTATAGAAGTCCACAAAGGAGCCTTTCACAGATAGTGACCAGTTTTGTGCACTGCAGTGTTCACTCTAGTCTGTGATATATTTTTTTTTTGCTGAGTGCAGATCACGCTCCAGTTAGTTCTTAAACCACTGCTGGTTATAGTCTGCTGAACGTGTGTCACTGCCTCATCCTTGTCATTTTTCTATAATTGTTGCTGCTCCATTCTATTTAAAATAACTCCCATCTATTAGTGTGACGCGCTTCCATCTGTATCCAATACATTGGTTGCAAACACTATAGAAGTCCACAAAGGAGCCTTTCACAGATAGTGACCAGTTGTGTGCACTGCAGTGTTCACTCTAGTCTGTGATATATTTTTTTTTTGCTGAGTGCAGATCACGCTCCAGTTAGTTCTTAAACCACTGCTGGTTATAGTCTGCTGAACGTGTGTCACTGCCTCATCCTTGTCATTTTTCTATAATTGCTGCTGCTCCATTCTATTTAAAATAACTCCAATCTATTAGTGTGACGCGCTTCCATCCGTATACAATACATTGGTTGCAAACACTATAGAAGTCCACAAAGGAGCCTTTCACAGATAGTGACCAGTTGTGTGCACTGCAGTGTTCACTCTAGTCTGTGATATATTTTTTTTTTTCTGAGTGCAGATCACGCTCCAGTTAGTTCTTAAACCACCGCTGGTTATAGTCTGCTGAACGTGTGTCACTGCCTCATCCTTGTCATTTTTCTATAATTCTTGCTGCTCCATTCTATTTAAAATAACTCCAATCTATTAGTGTGACGCGCTTCCATCCGTATACAATACATTGGTTGCAAATACTATAGAAGTCCACAAAGGAGCCTTTCACAGATAGTGACCAGTTGTCTGCAGTGTTCACTGCAGTCTCTGCGGAATAACAACACTTAGGCCTTTTAACTTTTCTGACTTTCTTTATCAATCTACCAAGATGAAGAAGGCAGGGAGTAAGGCACGTGGTCGTGGCCGTGGAGTTTCAGCAGGGAGAGTACGTGGGGATTCTGTGGCTGCTGCCGCCCCCAGTGACACAGCATCCACCAGTTTTCCCCGTGAGCGTTCCTTTATGTGCAGTTTTGTAGGAGCTCGGCGTACCCCCCTGCTGCGGGAAGAACAAATTGAAGCCGTTGTTGGTTGGATGGCAGCCAATGCATCGACTTCAATTGCTTCCACCTCCTCTCAGGACCACAACACTGTTGAGCAACCATCTGTCTGTTCACCGCCTGTCAAATTGCCCAGGCAGTCAGAGAGTTCTGAACTGGAGCCAGCTGAGTCTCTGCTTCTGTTCTCAGAATCTGTTGGCTTGCAAACAGGGGCCCAGCCAAGCAGCATTCTGGAATGTGAAGAAGAGGGAGTATGCAGTGATGCGCAACAGCTGTGTCTCTCTGAATCAGAAGAGGCGGGTGAGCCAGTGCCGATGGTCAGCACACCGTAGAACGCATCTGATGATGATGAGACTCAGGTGCCAGTTTCTGTTGAGCATGGTGCTGGCCAGACCACCCAACAGCAGCAGGTGTTGGAAGAGGGTAGTGGAGATGATGAGGTCCAAGACCCAACATGGCGTGAGGGACAGGAAGGTGGTGAGAGCAGCTGTGAGGATGAGATTGTCCCAACGGTACAAACAGGAGGGAGAGGTAGGCTGCAGACTCGGTTGCCTGTAGCATCCAGTTTGGCACCTGTTGGGAGCAGTTCTCTTCCAAAAGTCAAAATGGGCGCTCCCAGGACTTGCACTGCGTGGTCCTTTTTTGACAGACTTGCAGATAATATTTGCTATGTTAAATGCAAGCTGTGTAAGCAAAAAGTAAAAAGAGGTAAAAATTGCAGTAACCTCAATACCACAAATATGTGGAAACATGTGCGGACAAAGCACGTAGTTGAGTTACAAAGACACAGTGGAGATGTAGGCCAACCTACAGCAGCACCTACATCTTCAGGTCGTGTTGGAGCCTCTACCTCCAGCTCACACACAGCTGGTTCTGCTTCCTCACAGGATCGCCATGGAAGAACCTCGGTCACTGTTGTCCAGAGACAAAGTGTTATTCCACCCACAGCAGCAAGTTCCCTGTCATCCTCACACTCCCAGGCCACAAAACAGCCATCGGTACCACAGGCATGGGATAAAAGACTGCCATACTCGGCAAACCATCCACGAGCACAGGCTCTGAATGCTGGCATTGCAAAACTCCTGTCCCTTGAAATGCTGTCATTCAGGCTGGTGGAGACTGACAGTTTCCGTAACTTAATGGCATTGGCAGTTCCACAATACAATGTGCCAAGCCGATTTTATTTCAGCAGGCAAGCCGTCCCTTGTCTGCAAAAACATGTCGGGGAAACATTAAACATGCGCTACTAAACGCCATCTGTAGCAAGGTCCACCTGACCACCGATGCGTGGACCAGTACCCATGGCCAGGGACGATACCTTTCCCTCACTGCCCATTGGGTCAATGTTGTGGAGCCGGGTACAGATCTTGCGAGTGGCGCTGTACGTGTTCTGCCAACTCCAAGGATTGCAGGAATCCAGTCTGTACACATTGACTCCTCCTCCTACTCCAGTTCCTCAGAATCATCGCTGCAGGAGCCGTCACGGTCTACCTCCACATGGACCCGTGAACGCTTACCTGTTGCGAACGATATGAGCACAGCCGTGGCTAAACGTCAACAGGCTATCCTGAAATTAATTTAATGGGGAATCGAAGCCACACAGCACAGGAGGTCTGGAATGCCATCAAGCAGGAGAGCGACGTGTGGTTTTTGCCAGCGAATCTCCAGCCAGGCTTGGTAGTGTGTGACAATGGACGAAATCTGGTGGCAGCTCTGGGCCTTGGCAACCTCACTCACATACCATGTCTGGCACATGTGCTCAACTTGGTCGTGCAGAGTTTTTTGAGGGACTATCCGGATCTTGCTGAACTGCTGCAGAAGGTCCACCTAGAGTGCGCTCACTTGCGACGTTCCAGCATAGCCAGATCGCGCATTGCTGCTCTGCAACGCAGATTTCGCCTTCCTGAACATCGCATCATATGTGACGTACCCACCAGGTGGAATTCCACTTTACATACACTACCGGTCAAAAGTTTAGGGTCACTTAGAAATTTCCTTATTTTTGAAAGAAAAGCAGTTTTTTTCCAATGAAGCTAACATTAAATGATTCAGAAATACACTCTATACAGTGTTAATGTGGTAAATGACTATTCTAGCGGCAAACGTCTAGTTTGTAATGCAATATCTTCATAGGTGTTGTGAGACAGTGAGGATATGTGGTGAATGGGGTGTACATTTCACCTAGGTTCTTTGCTAACTATAAGGGAAATATGTGGCTTTGTAGACCTGGTGGTAGAGAGAGAGGTCACTACACCTTGCATTCATTGCACACTTGCAGCTTAAACCTGAAGCCAATCAGCTGTTAATTAGGAAGCCAGAAATAGGTGTCTGCGGACACAGTCAGGGAGCTAGTTTAGCCTGGACACAGGGAGGTGTCCTGGCACAAGAAACAGTCTCCAAGAGTGTTAGAGCTGTCTTTAGCCTGGACACAGAGAGGTGTCCTGGCACAAGGAAGCAGTCTCTGTGAGAATGCATGCTGATGATTACTGAAGAGGAGGAGAGCCGTCTCAGTCTGGGTTAGATGTACCCCGGACACAGGAGTGTCTCTGTGAACCTCCATGCTGATGATTACTGAAGAGGAGGGGAGCCGTCTCAATCTGGGTTAGAGGTACCCCGGACACAGGAGTGTCTCTGTGAACCTCCAGGATAATGACTACTGAATAGGAGTGGATCTCTCTCAAGTCTGGACGTCGGGTGGACCTTCAGACATAAGGAGGAGTATCTGGGAAACTCCATACTGGTAACATATATCATATGTGTTGTTTTGGGCACAGACTGATAGAGTCTGGGTTCCTGATAGAAAGGGACATTACATAAGTGTAATTTAGTGGCTAGACAAGCCTAGGTCTTTTGTTTATGCTTTGTTTTATCTGTGTGCTGTGGACTTTAATAAAACTGGTTGCGGCCAGTTTTTACCATAACTGCTGTCTGAATGAACTGTTTCCGTGCCATTCTGTCTACCCAGACAGCGATCCTAGAGCTAAAACCCCTGAAAGGCTACAATTGGTGGAGAATGCTGGGGCAGCGCAGGGCCTGGTACAGTTAGTGCTGGAGTGTGCATGCAGCACAGTGGCAAGAGACAGCATTAAAGGTAAAGTCTATTGAAATAGCAACAGAGGAAAAAAAAAAAAAGTGTGTGTCAGCAGAAACGTCTGTTTGGAGCAGTCTTGGAGAGACAGTGGCCCTGATAGGGTCTGCAGAGAGAAAATGTATGCACAGCAAAGCTGAACTTGTTGTGAAAAAGACTGTGGAATGTGCAGCAGCAAAATAAAAGTTTGTGGAGCAGTCTTAAAGAGACAGTAGCCCTAATAGACTTTGCAAAGGAAAAAAAAAAAAAAGTGTCTGCACAGCAGAGCTAAATTTTTCTATGGAAAAGACTGTAGAGTGTGTGTATGTCTTGAGTGAAGACTACCGTTGTGAAGACAGAGAAGTCTGACAGCATGGATGACAGCATGGAGGCGCTGTTTGAACAAATGGCGCAAGTTATTGTGCAACATAAGACTGCTGTGATTGAGACAGATGAGTCCGGCAGTATGGAGGGGTTCGTTGAGTACCTGGTACAGGCCCAGCGGAGCATGGAGCAACAGCGCCTGCAGCACCAGCAGCGCATGCAGGAGCACCGACAGAAATTCCTGCAGCAGCAGCAGGAGAATAACCGGTTGTTGGAGCAGATTGCAGCTCTCCGCACCGCGTCTCAGAGTAATGTTGTGAAGGCACCTGACTTGTCCGATGTAAAGAAGGCGGTAAGACGGTCCCTGGAAAAGATGACACCTCGTGATGATGTGGAGGTATATCTCACTAGGTTTGAGAGACTGGCAGAGAAGGAGAATCTGCCCCTATCTGAGTGGGCCATGATGGTCGCACCCTATCTGATTGGAGTGCCCAGGTGGCCTATGCTGACCTGAGCAAGCAGGACAGCGAAGACTATGCCAAGTTGAAGGCAGAGATTCGTACCCGGCTGGGTGTTACGGTGACAGCCCATGCCAGGGGAGTTCATGACTGGAGATACAGTTGGGAGTCTGCAGTCAGCAGGCCTGATTATGGAGTTGAAAAGGTGGTAGTGAACCGCTACACCCGAGCATGTCTTACAGTGAACCGCTACACCCGAGCATGTTCTCCTGAGGTACAGCCGTCTGAGAGGACGTCACTTCAGAATTCCCGGACGTCGAACTCTCCCGGTAAGAGCGTTCCAGCTGTTGGGGACATGGGGTATGCTGATAAGCGGGTTCAGGCCCGAGGGGACATGTGGGTGGAAGAGTGTGATGGACAGTGTTGGAGATGTCGTGAAATTGCAGCCAACTGTCCACTAGAGGGGGAGCCTATGTGCCGTGATGTTGGCAGATCCCTCTCTCTCTGCGCAGAACCTGTGTGTGTGACCACCGCAACCGAAGAGACTGGACCACAGGTGTCCCCGGTGGTTACAAATGGTTGCTCAGCGCAGGCCCTCTTGGACTCAGAGAGTCCAGTGACTTCCGTATGTGACAGCCTGATTGATAGGGACTTCATCCCTGATAAGCACTTGAGTATGGTGTGCATCCATGGAGACACCAAAGTCTACCCAGAGACTGCCGTGGACTTGGTCCCTAAACTGGGGAGGTTTCATGTGAAGTGGGGGTAGTGAAGAACCTGGTGCACCCCGTTGTGTTGTGTAATGACTTTCCCCGGTCTAAGGATCTCTGGGGGAAGGGTGATTCTGATGGACAGTGTGATGAAGCCCCTACTGAGGGTACGCAGTCCCGAGGGGTGGAACACAATGTTAGTGGGCCGTTTATCTTGTGTGATAGTGATGATGATATTGATAATGATGATGATGCTAATCATAATAGTGATGATACTGATGATGACCGTGATAAAGATGAAATTTCTTTGCAGGTGATGTTGGGAGACGAGGATGGTGGTTCTCGGGAACCGAGTGTCCCTGACCTGCCTGTGTCCTGTGACAATTTTGGGAGAGAGCCGGTGCGAGACCCCACTCTTAAAACGGCACAGGAAAATGTAATTGTTCTGAATGAGGTTCCCCAAGAGCCTGGCTCTGAGGAGAGGTTTCCTCATGCTGCCATGAACAATAACCTATTGTTTAGGGACACTGAAGTCCAGGGAGAGGTCGTGAGTCAGCTCCTGGTACCTGAGCTATATGGAGGTATAGTGCTGGGGTTGTCACATAGTCACATACTTGAGGGACCAGATGGTGAAGTTAATGTTGAGGATAACATGTTAACTAAGGTTCCAGATCAAGATGTGAATGGGAATGAGTTGTATAACCCTGACAGTGAGCAAGATGTGAATGAAAATAAATTGTATACTCCTGAAAGTGAGCAGGATGAGAATGAGAATTAAATTGTATGACCCTGACGGTGAGCCGGATGTGAATGAAAGTGAAGTGTCTAGCCTGAAGGTGAGCCAGATGTGGCTGAGAAAAAGGGGTCAGACAGGGATAGTGGGAGTGATAATGAATCATCTGATGACAATAAAGCAACCAGTGCAAATGAGGAAGGCATGGTAGCAGAAGAGGTTGAGAGTCCTGAGAAGAAGGCTGATGCTGACCTTACAGCCAGACAGAAGATGCCATCTGAGGATGTTTTACAGTTGGAACAAAGAGAGCGACTACTTCCAGCCCAAGAAAGGGAGAGACGAGAGGCTTCCCTGGGGATTGGCAGTAGACGTGCTAAAACAATGAGGGGTAGAGATGACGCTTCTGTTAGCTCACGGCTGAGTGTGAGACCCGGTGGCGGACGAAAAGACAGAGAGTCAGACTCAGAGCTACCAGTAAGCTTGACTGGACGATGGACTCGTGGCCGCAACGACGGTAGGAGTCAGTTCGGGAAAGAAAGGTCGGGTGAGGTGACACCGACACAAGGACAAGGCCAACGTTCTGACCGCTGGGGGCGGGAGAGGCCTAACAAAGAGGTGATATTGCATAGTGCCCAAAATCAACTGAGACGGGGTGACTGGCAGAGGCGACCGAGGGGGATCTCTGGTCGGGTGGCAGGTGTTCGACCCCACAAATTTGAACAGAGGGGGCACTGGGTATGGCCCTCAGGATATGCATGGAGGCATGTGATGGATGGACGGTATGTATCGCAGAGGTGGGTGGCCCTGTGATGGAAGCCTGGATATATTTTGGTTCAGCAGATCTACTGCTGAGACTTGTGCTATACATTGGGAGGCTTCCAGGTGACTTGGAGAGCTGGGCGGGTCCAGTCACCTACAAACCCACCCAAGGGGTATGTGTCTAAATACCTAGGATAAAGTTGTATGCAGAGGGGACGGATGGGTAATGCAGCGCTGGCTGGCATCCATTTAATGGATCAGTGTGTATGTTTTGACTGTCCATGTTCCTTCCCCTCAAGCTGACTGGTTACATGACTGTGACATCACACAGTGTGTGTGTGTGTGTGTGTGTAAGGGTATAGAAACCCTGCTTAATGGAAAATATAGATGAAGCTAATGATGGTTATACTTCAGCTAAAGATGAAGCTGATGTTGGCTATGACTTGAGCTGTGTTCACTGTCTCTTTAGGTTTGTTGACCAGTCCTCCGGTCTGGATGACCAGCCCTCCGGTCTGGAGAAGAGGGGGGGGATATGTGAGACAGTGAGGATATGTGGTGAATGGGGTGTACATTTCACCTAGGTTCTTTGCTAACTATAAGGGAAATATGTGGCTTTGTAGACCTGGTGGTAGAGAGAGGTCACTACACCTTGCATTCATTGCACACTTGCAGCTTAAACCTGAAGCCAATCAGCTGTTAATTAGGAAGCCAGAAATAGGTGTCTGCGGACACAGTCAGGGAGCTAGTTTAGCCTGGACACAGGGAGGTGTCCTGGCACAAGAAACAGTCTCCAAGAGTGTTAGAGCTGTCTTTAGCCTGGACACAGAGAGGTGTCCTGGCACAAGGAAGCAGTCTCTGTGAGAATGCATGCTGATGATTACTGAAGAGGAGGATAGCCGTCTCAGTCTGGGTTAGATGTACCCCGGACACAGGAGTGTCTCTGTGAACCTCAATGCTGATGATTACTGAAGAGGAGGGGAGCCGTCTCAGTCTGGGTTAGAGGTACCCGGACACAGGAGTGTCTCTGTGAACCTCCAGGATAATGACTACTGAATAGGAGTGGATCTCTCTCAAGTCTGGACGTCGGGTGGACCTTCAGACATAAGGAGGAGTATCTGGGAAACTCCATACTGGTAACATATATCATATGTGTTGTTTTGGGCACAAACTGATAGAGTCTGGGTTCCTGATAGAAAGGGACATTACATAAGTGTAATTTAGTGGCTAGACAAGCCTAGGTCTTTTGTTTATGCTTTGTTTTATCTGTGTGCTGTGGACTTTAATAAAACTGGTTGCGGCCAGTTTTTACCATAATTGCTGTCTGAATGAACTGTTTCCGTGCCATTCTGTCTACCCAGACAGCGATCCTAGAGCTAAAACCCCCTGAAAGGCTACAGTGTATAGAGGCCCATTTCCAACAACCATCACTCCAGTGTACTTATGGTATTTTGTGTTCGCTAACTGTGTAAGAAGGCTAATAGATGGTTAAAATACCCTTTAAAACCCTTGTGCAAGTATGTTAACACAGCTGAAAACCGTTTGGTTGATTAGAGAAGCTATAAACCTGACCTTCCTTTGAGCTTGTTGAGAATCTGGAGCATTACATTTGTTGGTTCCATTAAACTCTCAAAATGGCCAAAAAAAAAGAACTTTCTTGTGAAACTCGACAGTCTATTCTTGTTCTTAGAAATGAAGGCTATTCCATGCGAAAAATTACCAAGAAACTGAAGAATTCATACAATGGTGTGTAGTACTCCCTTTAGAGGAGTGCACAAACAAGCTCTAACCAGAGAAGAAAGACAAGTGGGAGGCCCCGCTGCACAACTGAGCAACAAGACAAGTACATTAGAGTCTTCAGTTTGAAAAATTGACGCCTCACAGGTCTTCAACTGGCAGCTTCATTAAACAGTACACATTAAACGCCAGTGTCAACATCTACAGTAAGAGGCGATTTGGGGATGCTGGCCTTCAGGGCAGATTGGCAAAACAAAAGCCAATATTCCTCTGTCCAATGTCTGTGTTCTTTTGCCCATATTAATCTTTTCCTTTCATTTAAGCCAGTCTTAAATATGGCTTTTGTTTTGCCAATCTGCCCTGAAGGCCAGCATCCCCAAATCGCCTCTTCACTGTAGATGTTGACACTGGCGTTTAATGTGTACTGTTTAATGAAGCTGTCAGTTGAGGACCTGTGAGGCGTCAATTTTTCAAACTAAAGACTCTAATGTACTTGTCTTGTTGCTCAGTTGTGCAGCGGGGCCTCCCACTTGTCTTTCTTCTCTGGTTAGAGCTTGTTTGTGCACTCCTCTAAAGGGAGTACTACACACCATTGTATGAATTCTTCAGTTTCTTGGTAATTTTTCGCATGGAATAGCCTTCATTTCTAAGAACAAGAATAGACTGTCGAGTTTCACAAGAAAGTTCTTTTTTTTTGGCCATTTTGAGAGTTTAATGGAACCAACAAATGTAATGCTCCAGATTCTCAACAAGCTCAAAGGAAGGTCAGGTTTATAGCTTCTCTAATCAACCAAACGGTTTTCAGCTGTGTTAACATACTTGCACAAGGGTTTTAAAGGGTATTTTAACCATCTATTAGCCTTCTTACACAGTTAGCGAACACAAAATACCATAAGTACACTGGAGTGATGGTTGTTGGAAATGGGCCTCTATGCACCTATGAAGATATTGCATTACAAACTAGACGTTTGCCGCTAGAATAGTCATTTACCACATTAACACTGTATAGAGTGTATTTCTGAATCATTTAATGTTAGCTTCATTGGAAAAAAAATGCTTTTCTTTCAAAAATAAGGAAATTTCTAAGTGACCCTAAACTTTTGACCGGTAGTGTATGTTGGAGCGGTTGTGTGAGCAACAGCCAGCAGTAATGGAGTATCAGCTGCATCAGGCGCAATCAACTCGCAATTTGCGCCGTTCACACTTCACCACTACTGAGTGGGCCTCTATGAAGGACATCTGCCACATTTTGCGTGCATTTGATGACTCAACGCGGATGGCGAGTGCAGATAATGCACTAGTCAGCCTGACTGTCCCCCTTATCTGCCTGCTTCAAAAAACACTGGAAGCACTAAGGGATGAGGTTTTGGAATAGGTGGATGATGAGGAGACACAAATTCCATCACCTTTTGGACAGTCAGCGCAACGTGGTTCCTCCCAAAGGGCTTTGCAGGGCTCACTTTGTGAGGAGGATGAGGAGGAGTCAATGGAGGAGGAAGTAATCGCTACAGAGGGAGGTACACAACGCTCTAGTCAGTATGTAGAGCGAGGGTGGGGTGATGCAGAGCAGGTACAGATGACGCCTCTTACAGAGGACAGCGTTTGTTGGGCAGTTGGGAGTCTGCAGCACATGGTTGATTTCATGCTGCAGTGCCTGAGAAACGACCGCCGCATCGCTCACATTCTCACCACATCAGATTATTGGGTGTACACCCTCCTAGACCCTCGCTACCGGGACAACTTACAAAGCCTCATCACACCGTTGAACCGGGAGCGTAAAATGCGGGAGTACCAAGACAGACTGGTGCAATCCATAATATTCTCCATTCCAGCCAAGAGCACTGCGGCTGCTACTGCTTTACAAAGAATCTCTGTGCGTCGAGGCAGTGGAGACACCTCTGCAACAAGAGGGAGCACAAGCAGCGCCTCTGCACAGGGCAAGAGCAGTATGTTACAAATGTGGCAAAGTTTTGTGTCAGCGCCACCAATGTCTACACCATCCGAGACGACTCCACTCACCATGAGGCAACGTTTACGTAAGATGGTGACAGACTACATGTCTTTCCCTCTCAGTGTACTCCCAGATGGCTCTTCCCCTTTCAAGTTTTGGGTCTCTAAGCTGGATATATGGCCAGAGCTTAGCCAGTATGCATTGGAGGTGCTGGCTTGCCCTGCTGCCAGTGTATTATCTGAGCCCGTCTTTAGTGCTGCAGGTGGTGTACTAACAGACCGTCGCATGCGACTATCCTCAGAGAATGTAGACCGGCTTACTTTTCTGAAAATGAACAAGGCATGGATCTCACCTGAATTTGCCTGTCCGTTTTCAGATTAAATAACTGTTTGCCAACGTTTTCCATGTCTCCTGTTATGTTCATCTTTCTACCACCTGAACTCTACTCCCTGGGCTACAACACTGCCAGTCACAGGGGAATGATCAGTTACAAAACAAAATGTTATCCCCAACAAATAGTAGCGCAACGACTCCAGTGCCCACTTTATCGCCAGGCAATCTCTCTCTACAATGCTGTATCTGTTTTTTTATGGAGTAAGCTTTCGACTCAGGAAACTAATGGGATGCTCATCCCCGTTAAGCTCCAGTCCTGAGGCAACACGGCACCCAGACCTACCTCTGACGCATCAGTCTGGACAATGAATTCTCTTTTGAACTCGGGTGTGATCAAAAATGGTGACCCACACAGTGCCCCTTTTATTGCCCCTGTTGATGACCCCTTGCTGATTTATTAACCGGCCCCACCAGATCCATGGGTATTCTCTCAAACTCGAACTCTATAATTGTTAATGGCACTAAGGGACTCAGAAAATGATGCTGCGGACTGTGTAGCTGGCACACGCGACAATAGTTCCAATACCGTTTAACTTCTTCATAGACCCCTAGCCAGTAAAACCGTTGTATAATTCTGTGTAGGGTTTTCTTTTGACCCAAATGTCACCCTAGTACATGCGCATGCGCTATGTCCATTAACAACCTCCGATATGACTGCGGTAGCAGCAATTGCTCAAAAATTTCCACATGTATTTTATAAACCCGAAACAGCAAATCTTGGTTCAGCTCTAATCGGTCAAATACTGTAGCTGCCCCGGGGTGTTGGGGTTCCCCATTGACAACCAGTAATTTTCACGGGCTCGACTCAACGTAGGGTCACGGAGTTGCGCAGTACCAAAATTGTCACCTGACACATTTAAGTATTACAATTCTGGTCCCGGTGGCAAATCTTCCATCTCCCCAACTAACACTTCTATAGGAGAGGTGTTTTCCTCCTCCACCGAAGGCAAAGGTAATACTGACCACTGCACACATGTGTTATGCATAGTGAGACTGATAGTAGCCAAAGTTGTTGTCCATGGGCTCAGTCAGGTGGGGGCAATCAGCTCTCACATGTCATGGTTCTTGGCACCGCCAACAGATTATGGGGCCCCTTTCATTCCCCGACCCTTTCTGGGCGGCCCTCAGAGTCTCTGCTCGCCGAGCTGTGGGTGAAGGTTTGGTGAATTTAATTGGTAGCTTCCGGGTAGTTCTCCCTGTATCTCCTTGGTAGGCCCATATCTTTCAATGAGGTCTACCATTTGGAGACCATCAGTAGGGGCTGCCTGTCCAACCCATGTTTGAAGGGTGTGGGGCAAAGTTCGCCCGAATTTATCAGTCACTATACGATCCAGCATATCGCGGGGTGACAACACCTCAGGCTGAAAGCACTTTTCTATCAGGTGTATCAAGTCATAATACTGGGACCGAGCTGGCTCGGAAGGGGAAAACTTCCATTGTTGTACACGCTGGGCCAGGAAAAAAACATTTACCCCAAGACGTGCAAGTATCTCACCCTTCACGCTCTCATAGTCCTCCTGTTGCTGGGGGGTAGGTCCCTATAGGCTTTAGCGGGTCCTGAAGTCAAAAACGGAGCCACGATCTCGGCCCACTGGTCCCGGGGCAGTCTCTCCCTTTTAGCCACGCCTTCAAACATCTCCAGCTACACCTCAACGTCATCTGATTGCTCCATCTTTCGGATCGCTGTACGCACCGCTTTCCGGACATCATGGCATCCCCGGCGGCGCTGTGATGTGCTGCATCAGTAAACTATTGGTTTCCTGTTGCTGTCGATTAAATATCTGCTGCTACATAGCCTGCTGCTGTATAGCCTGCTGCCGCTACATAGCCTGCTGTTGTATAGCCTGCTGCTGCTGCATAGCCTGCTGTTGCTGCTGTGTAGCCTGCTGTTGCTGTCGCATGGCCTCCACTAGCATTTTTACTTTGTTCTCCATCTTCGGACAGTTGTCCAGCCGGTTTTGGTGCACTTTCTAAAACCAGGACATTTACTGTCATGCATGAAAAACAGCCTGACCTCACTGCGTTGCCCGCATTCTCCACCAATTGTAGGAACCGCTGTGGTAGGCAGGGCTGGGCCGCAGTAATGAGGCAAACACACAGCCTTTTATTTCAAAGTTCAGTGATTTTAATCATGAGTTCAACAAAAAGTCCATATAACAAAATGAAAACAGAACATAAATCACTCCAGTTTGGAGAACCACTGGTCACAGACTCACCCTTGCTTATGACGGCCTTAACTAAGCGGCTGCAGGTCAGCTGAGACCGCCAGGTCACATTCCGGGTGGTCTGTTACTCGCTTCCTGGTGCACACTGCCACACAGTAACAAAACAATGTTCCAGGCTGACTACAGCCAAACTCCTTCCTTCCACACAACAACTACAACAGCTCCTTGT
Source organism: Oophaga sylvatica (assembly GCA_033576555.1). NCBI lineage: Eukaryota > Metazoa > Chordata > Amphibia > Anura > Dendrobatidae > Oophaga > Oophaga sylvatica. Next base: position 99,441,796 of record JARQOD010000005.1, read on the forward strand.
TTTATAGGCCTACAAAACACCATCAGGTGACGTACACATCAGCTGACCAGATCACGTGACTATGACCTCATCACAGGTCATAGTAATCATGGAAAATCATGAGCAAACTTCAGTCTGGTTGAAGAAATATATCTCCCATCTTGTCAAATCAATTGTCTACCACCTCTTCTATAATATTACGCAGGCGATTTCTGTAGAAATAATGCACTTGTAGAGTTTCAATAAAGTGAGAAGGGGGCTAATTGAATTTTTCCATAATCTCCTTGGATGTCAGCCACCTACACTCTTTTAGGTGCATGAGATGGAATACTGTATGTATACCTTTAGTATGCCACGTCTCAAAAACGCGGTCTGTCACTCCCACTGGGAATTCTGGGTGAGCCCATAAAGGCATGTGTTTAGATAACTGAGAAGACAACCCATGCGCTCGTCTGGTTGCCTTACAGGCAATTACTGTATCGCGTAGTAGCGCTGATCACTATGACCGGGAGTTTACAAATCACAGTGTCAACACATGAGGCCAAAATACAACCCTCTGTCAGTCCAGATTCCAGCAATACATCTGAGTAGGACTAAGTCCCCTTAAACCAATCTCTCCCCACTCTGATCAAGCACGAAAAGTTATAACTCCTAACGTTTGGCACGGCCAGGCCCCCATCTTTTACTGCACGCATAATTTTTCGTATTGCTATTCTGGGCCGTTTTCCCCTCAAGATGAATCTGGTCAATGCTTTTTTTATCCGTGAAACATCAGCTTTATGTAACAGGATTGGAATAGTCTGAAGCGGGTATAATAGCCTTCCAAAAATAATCATCTTAAGAAGGTGACAACGGCCCAGAAGAGACAGGGGCAAATCATGCCACCGCTCCAATTGACGTACAACCTTGTCCAATTAGGGTTCATAGTTAAGTTTGTATTGAGAACTAGAATCTCGTCCTATTTTGATTCACAGATATGTTATAAATAAAGGTTTTAATTACTTCTGTCCCCCATCAGTAAGCACACCAAAGCTCACGAGGATTAGGCTTTAACAATTGAAAAATGTCACTCTTGTAGTATTTGAAGCGAAACCACAGAATTAGTTAAATTTTTTTTATCCAGTCTAATAGCCCTTTGAGATGGTCTTGGGGATGTGCCATATAAATGAGTATATCGTCTGCAAACAATGTGAGTTTGATCTGCCAACCCCCTACCTTTATACCGTCATATACTGTGTTATCCTCCACGTGTGTAACTAATGGCTCAAGGGCTATATCAAAGAGCAAAGGTGATAATGGACATCCCTGAGGAGTTCCCCTCTGTATTGTGAAAGTAGCCGAAAGGTGACCTGTGTTGTGTATTTGTGCCTGTGGGTTGGCGTAGACACCTGATAGGAAAGTCATAAACGTGCCTCTCATGGCAATTTTGTCCAGGACCATTGGCAACCAACTTCAGCTCACCCTATCAAATGCATTATCGCCATCTAAGGATAGCATGACAGGACTCGATGTTGTCAGACAACGATATTTATCTACAACTGCTATTACTTTCCTAATGTTATTCATGGGCGATCTTGGTGTAACAAAGGCCACTTGTGATGGCCCTATCAGCGTAGGAAGAATGCTACTCAAACGATCTGCCATGATCCTGGACAAAAGCTTGATATCCTGGTCAATGAGTGAGAATGGACGATAGGATCCAGCCAGATGTGAAGGTTTGTTGGGTTTTAGTAGCACCTAGAGTTGAGCGATACTTTCCGATATCCTAAAGTATCGGAATCGGAATGGTATCGCCGATATCACTAAAATATCGGCGATACCCGATACCGATACCGGAAGTCCCATGTAAGTCTATGGGAACAAAATATCGCAACTAAAAAAACCCCATTCTTTCCTTGTAAACACTAAATATACACACATAGAATACATATATATATATATACATGTCATTGTGACATATATATATACATATATGTATAGTTTATACACTTCTACATAGTAAAATATCCTCTGTGATTCAATTGCCGGGTAAAGCCGGCTTCAGTGAAAAGACAGAAGCACCCGACATGAAATGACACTTGGTGTACATAGGGTTAACCATGTCTTTTCATGTCGTTTGCTATCTGATTTGCACAAACAATTAAATCAGTCTATGTGTGCAAAATTTCACACCTGTAGGGGTTAATTAAAGGTGTAAATTCGTAAAACGGACTTTTTTGCTACGAATTTACACCTTTAATTAACCCCTACAGGTGTGAAATTTTGCACACATAGACTGATTTAATTGTTTGTGCAAATTAGATAGCAAAGGACATGAAAAGACATGGTTAACCCTATGTACACCAAGTGTCATTTCATGTCGGGTTCTGCATTTTCACAAAAGCCGGCAATTAAATTAGCGGCTATTATACTATGTAGAAGTGTATGAACTATAAATATATATATATATATATATGTGTCACAAACTCAATGACATGTATATATATATATGAGGTGTAAAATTGCTGAAAAAAAATGCGTGGGCTCCCGCCCTATTTTCGCAACCAGACAGACAAAGCCAGTGAGTGGGGGCAGATAATAATAGCCCAGAGAGGGACCATTATTTTTGCCCCCCCCGGCTACTAACATCTGCCCCCAGACACCCCAGGAAAGACAAATCTATAATTAGATTCGCCCTTTCTGGCACTTTGCCCGTCTATTCCCATTGCCCTGTAGCGGTGGCGAATGGGTTAATATGGGGTTAAAGCCACCTTGCTATTGAAAGGTGACCTTAAGCCAGGTTAATAATTGAGAGCTGTCAATTAGACAACTATCAATTATTAATCCTATTGCATGAAATAAAAATAAAACACACACACTTTAATTAAAAATCATTTTAATGAAATAAAGACACATGTTTTTGACCATATTTTATTTTACTGCAAAAACCATTTCCTGTAATAAAAATAAAATAAAAAAACAAAATTATTCTTACCTATCCCATGCACAGTCAGGTCCCACGGTGTAATCCTTCAGAAAGGGTTAATGTTTACTGCAGGGACCGCAGCTAATGCTGCAGCCTCACAGTAAACCCCAAATGAATGAGTTCCTCTCCTGCCTGACAGGAGAGTAAAGGCTGGGTGTCACATAACGATACACCAGCGATCCCGACAACGATATGCACTTGTCAGGATCGCTGGTGTATCGCTACATGATCGCTGCTGAGCTGCCAAACAGGCAGCTCAGGCAGCGATCTGGGACAGCGACACTGCGGGTAACATCGCTTAAGGGCCCGTCTCACATAGCGATATCGCTACCGAGATCGCTGCTGAGTCACAAGTTTTGTGACGCAGCAGCGAGCTCACCAGCGATATCGCTGTGTGTGACATTCAGCGACGATCAGCCCCCCTGCCGGGTATCGCTGATCGTCGCAGAAATGTCAGGACCTTTTTTTGATCGCTGGTTTCCCTCTGACAGGCACGCATCGCTGCGTGTGACAGGCGGGAGACCAGCGATCCGCTGGTAACCAAGGTACACAGCGGGTTTCCAGGCACCGCGCAGCGCTTGGAAACCCGCTGTGTACCTTGGATACCAGCTCCCTGCATCAGGGCGCTGGTATCCAAGGTACACAGCGGGTTTCTAGGCACAGCCCCGCGCCTGGAAACCCGCTGTGTACCTTGGTTACCAGCGGATCGCTGGTCTCCCGCCTGTCACACGCAGCGATGCGTGCCTGTCAGCGGGAAACCAGCGATCAAAAAAAGGTCCTGACATTTCAGCGACGATCAGCGATACCCGGCAGGGGGGCTGATCGTCGCTGAATGTCACACACAGCGATATCGCTGGTGAGCTCGCTGCTGCGTCACAAAACTAGTGACTCAGCAGCGATCTCGGTAGCGATATCGCTATGTGAGACGGGCCCTTAAGTGGAAAGCTTAATTGATTGCTTTCCACTTTCACTTCAGGTCAGCCAGGGACACAATCAGTGACGTCAGAGGGAACTGATTAACAAAAATAGGGGTTCCCTTCGAAAAAAAAATGGCGTGGGGTCCCCCCTATTTTTGTTAACCAGCCAGATGAAGCAGACCGCTGAGGCCTGGATTTTCAGGCTGTTAAGGAGCCAAGATCCATGGACCTTGCCAGTCTGATAATACTAGGCCACAGCCGTCTGCATATCTTGGCTGATTAACAAAAATAGGGGATCCCCTCGAAAAAAATTGGCGTGGGGTCCCCCCTATTTTTGTTAACCAGCCAGATGAAGCAGACCGCTGAGGCCTGGATTTTCAGGCTGTTAAGGAGCCAAGATCCATGGACCTTGCCAGCCTGATAATACCAGGCCACAGCAGTCTGCATATCTTGGCTGATTAACAAAAATAGGGGATCCCCTCGAAAAAAATTGGCATGGGGTCCCCCCTATTTTTGTTAACCAGCCAGATGAAGCAGACCGCTGAGGCCTGGATTTTCAGGCTGTTAAGGAGCCAAGATCCATGGACCTTGCCAGCCTGATAATACTAGGCCACAGCAGTCTGCATATCTTGGCTGATTAACAAAAATAGGGGATCCCCTCGAAAAAAATTGGCGTGGGGTCCCCCCTATTTTTGTTAACCAGCCAGATGAAGCAGACCGCTGAGGCCTGGATTTTCAGGCTGTTAAGGAGCCAAGATCCATGGACCTTGCCAGCCTGATAATACCAGGCCACAGCAGTCTGCATATCTTGGCTGATTAACAAAAATAGGGGATCCCCTCGAAAAAAATTGGCATGGGGTCCCCCCTATTTTTGTTAACCAGCCAGATGAAGCAGACCGCTGAGGCCTGGTTTTTCAGGCTGGTAAGGATCCAATATCCATGGACCTTGCAAGCCTGATAATACCAGGCCACAGCAGTCTGCTTAGCTTGGCTGGTTAACAAAAATAGGGGATCCCCTCGAAAAAAAAACGGCGTGGGGATCCCCCTATTTTTGTTAACCAGCCAAGTAAAATGCAGACTGCTGCAGCCTGGTATTAAAAGACTGTCAAGGCCCATGGATTTTGGCCCTCAACAGCCTGATAATACCAGGCTACAGCAGCCCCACATTTGGCGCATCAAAAGATGTGCCAATTGTGGCACTTTACCCGGCTCTTCCCACTTGCCCTGTAGCGGTGGCAAGCGGGGTAATAAGGGGTTAATGTCACCGTTGATTGCACGGTGACAATAAGCCCGGTTAATAATGGAGAGGTGTCAATAAGACACCGATCCATTATTAATCCCAAAGTTATTAAATGCATAAAAAAAAGACAAAGCAAGAAAAAAGTATTTTAATGAAATAAAAGAGACAACACAGTTTTCATTAATTTTATTGTACTCTCATTCCTGCGACGCCATCGATCTCCTGTAAAAAAAGAAAAAAAACAAACCAACAGTATACCACCTGTCCGACGCAGTCCATAACGACAGTCCCACGACGATCCAACTCTGCTACATCGCAATGACAGGCAGAGCCTGTCATCCCGACGCAGCACAGCTGATTACCTGCTTCCCCGGCGGTGACGTCATCGGACTGACTGCTTTACGGCCGGGATTACCCAGCAGTCACTGCAGTTATCGCGAGATACTGCATGTGACCGCCGGGGAAAGAAGATTGCGGCCATCAAGCAGTCCAGCCCGTGACCGCCGGAGATCTTCTGCCAGGTAAGTGCCGCTGACTCCTGACAGACCCGACCGACGGACACTGACAGTGACAGTGACAATCCCGATTCCGGTATCCGATAAGACGAAAATATCGGAACTCGGAATCGGAATTCCGATACAGCCAATATCGGCCGATACCCGATATTTGCAGTATCGGAATGCTCAACCCTAGTAGCACCTTCATGTGTGCCATGTTTGAATGGATGGGCAACCCTCCTGTCTCCAATATATGATTGAAGGTGCCTATCAATGTGGACGGGATATCCTCACTCAATAATTTTAATAATTTGGCTGTAAACCCGTCAGGTCCTGGAGCTTTCCCGGTTTTAAAGTCACTTATCGCCGCTGTCACTTCCGTCACCTCAATTGGTTTTTTTAAAAGGAGAAGCTGATAGTTTGTAAAGGATGGTAACCGTATTCCATCTAGAAAGGTCTGACCCTCCGCACTATCCGTATGTTCCACCTTATATAAGTCTGAGTAGTATTCTTGTAGAATCGTGATTATGCTTCGAGGGTCTGTGTTCATGATCCCATGTTTATTCATTAACGCAGTAATATGTTGATGACGAATGTGATTTCCTTTCGCTAGTCGTGCTAATAGTCTCCCTGATTTGCTACCATAACGATATACATCGGCTCTGTAATTCATATTACTGCTTCTCTCGCGTTGATATACCCATACGTGTAAGTCAGCCTTAGCCTGCTTACATCTATTTTTATCCTGTGTTGATGAAGTTGTCTTGTTTGCCGTGTAGCTATCGCGTAATATCCTGCTAGCCTGCGAGTAGTTTGTCGCTATCTTCTTTTTTAGCGTTGTCAGATAACCTATTAGTTTCACGCGCATTAATGCCTTCCCTGCCTCCCATAAAAGTTCCGGCCTATCCCTACTATCTCCATTATCACTTACATATTCCAAACACCATTGCTTCACCTGATGTCGAAACTTCTCATCCATTAACAAATAGGTAGGGAAGCGCCAAGTTTGGTCTGGCCCCATCTGAACCATATCTGGCAGGGTCACTGATACGGGCGCGTGGTCAGATATAGCTACGTTGTGCACATCTGCCTCTTCCACTCCCCTTACTAGCTCCTGTGATAGCAATATATTATCTCTTCTGGACCAAGAGTCATGTGGCGCCGAATAGAAGGAATATTCACTGCCATCTGGGTTCAGGTGTCTCCAAAATTCTACAAAGTTATTCGTGTCTAGCAAGGGTTATAAACGTGTGTCATGTGATCGCACATTCGTTCGCATCGACCTACAGTTCTTCACTGGTTCGATTCACCGTATTTAAGTCACGACCGGGGGTGGTTTTAATGCTCTCCTATCAGCCCGATATGCTTGGACACCTGGGAGAAATTCAGGAGCGTCTCCAAACTCCCTCCTCACATGTCAGCGCAGGAACCGGAAGAGGGAACGTGCTTGTTTTGTTGCTCATAGGTGGAGTTTTATACAGTAAATGATTACTGCTGTCTTATTTTTTGCGTCCCTAGGGCAGAATAAGGCTGCGTAAAGTCACATTTTAGAGACACTCATATAATAGACACACGCTACCCTACCCGTCACACAAGGAAGGTATTGTTACAGGATAAAGCCTTGCGCAATCAGACATGCTTTTACCCTCTTCAACATTCTACAAGCCAAAAATGCATGATTGCAGCCGCAGCCTTTATTGACGTACAGTATAACATCGACATTACCCATCAGAGGCTGCCCACTGTCTACAACAGACATAGTATATACCTTTGCTATCCGTAGCCTTTGTTTCACCTCCACTTGCAGGCACCCACTTAAATTGTGACAATGTTTTTTTTTTTTTTATTTTATTTTTTTTATCGTACATTATTGCGTCATCTCATCTTTGATGAGTCCATGCTGGACATGTAATAAATGCTGTCCGAAATAACAATTTTCGTGAGTGAAATAATTGAAATCTGTGTGACTGTCACAGATTTCTTGTAATGATGATGATGAGTGACTATTACAAAATCCATTGTCTTCACTATGTTATGGTTTAACATAGCGTTCCTTACGCATCATTCCTAAATACAAAAATGGACTTTTATTCCTAAATTTACATCACTATATTTTGTAAAAATAATTTTGGGTGGTGTGTTGTTCCATTTCTTGTTGCCATGTGCTTATATGCGTTTATATTTTAAGGGTGTTTATTTTTATTCTTGGAATTGAAATTCATCATTTTATTGTCCTAGTAAAACTTCATTTTTTATAGTTTGAAGTACATACATTTGCAATGGCCACGTAACAAGGCAATAACTCAATATTTAAATTTAAAACCCTTCTTGACCCTGGGCTTCAACAACGCCAGTTGCTGATCAGAAGTGTTGGATGCACAGATCAAAACAATCGCTGATGTGTTTGTGGGGTTCAGTAACGCCTGCTGTTCCCCTGCTGGGTGTCTGGCAAAAATTTTTGCTGCTAACTCCAAATTTAACTTCAAACATCTCATATTAGGCCTCTGCCTACACCCTCCTTGACTCTGGGCTCCAACACCGCCAGTTGTTGCTCGGAAAGTTCTATTAGCACAGTCAACACTTGCTCCTGTGTTACTGGGGTTCACTAATGTCAGCTGTTCCCTTGCTGTGTGTACGGCAAAAAGTCCTGCTGCCTCCACCCTGTTCTCTTCTCATCCCTGAATTATTTAAGAAATTAAATGAAATTAAATGGAAATTAAATTCAGGGAAATTAAATTCATAGAAAGAGGTTATACTTTACACTTTATGGGTTAATATGAAGAAGAATAATAGTTTAATAAGAACAATCTGAGTAATGTTAACAAAAAGATGAATAGCAAGAAGTTTAAGAAGAAGATAAAGAAGGTGAAGATGAAGAATAATTTGATGACAAAGATGATGCTGCTGAAGATTATGAAGGAGAAATTGTGGCAAAAGTTAAAAAGGTGAAGAGCATGGAAGTTTTGAAACATACATATTTGACAAAATAGAAAAAAGGTTAACAATATTGTCAATTTCTTCGTCAATCCGAACGTATTTCAAAAAAATATATATTAATGCTATTCCATTGGATTGGGTTAAATATCTATGCCTTTAATGTCTCCTCAACCTCCCCCAATACATTCTACATTACTCTTTGTTGTTTTCCTTCATGTACAATTATCCAACAAGGCAAGAATGGTTTTTTTTTATTCCGATATTTTGTTCCCATAGACTTACATTGGATTTCCGGTATCGGTATCGGGTATCGCCGATATTTTGTGTGTATCGCCGATACCATTCCGATTCCGATACTTTTGGATATCGGAAAGTATCGCTCAACTCTAGTTTCAAAGTCAACAAACTGCATGGGCTGGTACAATGTGCAATTAACATATCAGCAAACATTGTTCAATGATCCTGCATCCCTGTTTTGCAAAGATAACAGTACAATAAACTGTAGGAGCTGATATAAGAGGTAAAGAACAACTATTCATTAATTTACAAATATCAATTCAGCCTACACAAAGAGTCAACATAAAGATAACAGTTTATGCCTTATGTCTTACTGAAAATAGACGTCAGGATAATTAAGATTAAATGCTGTTTTGTCACAGTAAATATAAGTCTCTTTTTTATATTTTATTAATAAATGGGGGACATAAGAGGTTCTGACTATGGGGGACTAAAGGGGCTGGCTATGGGGGACATATGTGGAGCATAAGATGGGCTGGCTATGATGGAAATATGAGGGTCTGGCTATGGGGGACATAAGAGGGGCTGGCTATGGGGGACATAAGAGGATAAGAGGGGTTGTACATGGGGGACATATGTGACTCCCTGTCAGAGATGCCAACTTGACTTTTTACTTTCTCTGACAACTTATTTAAAAAACACGGACAGACAATATTTTCATGGACACATCAGAAAACCATAATAAAGCATTATAGTTAAGTTATACATATCTATAATTCTGAAATGTATCAGCAAAGTTCATTGTAAACTGTAAAATTATAATACTTGCAGATCAGAATCTAATCAATAGAAAGTAGATGCTAAGATGAATATAAAATTTACAGAAGTGGTAGATTTTGTCAGGTCTATTGGAAGCCACAGTTTGGCAGTAAATAGTATTTGGAGATATTTTGATCACCTCAGTCATTAGGGCCCGGGGAGTAACTGTTATCACAGCGGCCCTAGTAATACTATAAATACACAAAAAATGTAATTCATGTCAATTAAAGAGAATCAGTCAACAGGTTGTTGCTATGTAATCTGAGAGCATCTATTGTAGGTGCAGAGACACTCATTACAGTGATGTTAGACTTACTGGACTGTATTTTGTTTCAATATAATAAGTGTTTTTTCAGCAGGAGATTATCACTAGAGGACAGCTGGTCTCATGGCTTCTAGTCCAACCCAGCATTTATTAGCAGCTCCTTCTCACTATACAATGTACACACAAAGCTGTGGTGTGTTTGGGGTTATTAACTGAGCTTTGCTAGATCTGCAGCAGAGAAAGATTGTGATTCTATAATACCTGCTCCACTCAGTAAACTAAGTGATACATCGATGGAATCAGGGTCTACCTAATGCTGTTGTCAGATTACAAAGTAAAAATCTGCTGACAGATTCTCTTCAAGTATTTTTATATTGTGACTTTTCAAAGGTAAAAGGAAAAATGCTTAGTGATTAGTTTTTAAGACATCTCATTCACATACGGCAGAGAAAACACAAATGGTAAATTGATTAGCGCTGTGGAATTCATGTCAGCAACCTGTCCAATTTTATTGCAAAAGGTGAAGTCAGCAGCATAGCTGCAAATTTGCTGTGTAATTTTCATCTCATATATAGGTGTCTATTTTTTAAAAAATGCATCCCATAGTCATTAATTCAAAAATAATAATTCAATAAAAGACATTTTTCAGAATAAAGAGCAATTCCCAAAAAGTATCTTTTGCCCATAGTCATTAAGCATGTATGGTCAATTTGTACGACTCTAATGAACAACATAGACTAAAATGTGTATGGCTTCATCAGTGTAATGAGTGTTAAACTGATAATTATTTTTTCAAGGATTGATCTCCAATTAACCCCTTTACCACCAAGGGTGGTTTGCATGTTAATGACCAGGCCATTTTTTACAATTCTGACCACTGTCTCTTTATGAAATTTTAACTCTTGAACGCTTCAACGGATCTTGGCGATTCTTAGACTGTTTTTTTTTGGGACATATTGTACTTCATGTTAGTGGTAAAATTTCTTCAATATAACTTGTGTTTATTTGTGAAAAAAGCAGAAATTTGGCAAAAATTTTGAAAATTATGCAATTTTCAAACTTTTAATTTGTATGCCCTTAAATCAGAGAGATATATTGCACAAAATAGTTAATAAATAACATTTCCAACATGTCTACTTTACATCAGCACAATTTTGGAACCAAAATTTTTTTTTTGTTGGGAAGTTATGAGTTAAAATTGACCAGCGATTTTTCATTTTTACAACACCATTTTTTTGGGACCACATTACATTTGAAGTCACTTTGAGGGGTCAAAAAGTGACACCATTCTAAAATCTGCACCCCTAAAGGTGCTCAAAACCACATGCAAGAAGTTTATTAATCCTTCAGGTGCTTCACAAGAATTTTTGGAATGTTTTAAAAAAATGAACATTTAACTTTTTTTCACAAAAAATTTACTTCAAATCCAATTTTTTCATTTTACCAAGGGCAACAGGACAAATTGGACCGCAAAAGTTATTGTGCAATTTGTTCTGGGTACGCTGATACCTCATATGGACTATTTGGATGCATGGCAGAGCTTGGAAGGGAAGGAGTGCTATTTGACTTTCCAATGCAAAATTGGCTGGGATTGAGATCGGAAGAAATGTTGCATTTGGAGAGCCCCTGATGTGCCTAAACAGTGGAAACCCCCCATAAGTGACACCATTTTGGAAAGTAGATCCCCTAAGGACCTTACATAGATGTGTGGTGAGCACTTTGGACCCCCAAGTGCTTCACAGAAGTAGAAGTAGACCGTAAAAATAAAAAATCAAATTTTTCCACAAAAATGATCATTTCGCTCCCAATTTTTTATTTTCCCAAGGGTGACAGGAGAAATTGGACACAAAAAGTTGTTGTTCAATTTGTTCTGAGTACGCTGATACCCCATATGTGGAGGTAAACCACTGTTTGGGCACATGATAGAGCTCGGAAGTGAAGGAGCACCATTTCAGATGCCGTGTCGCATTTGGAGAGCACCTGATGGGCCAAAACAGTGAAAACCCCCCAATTCTAACTCCAAACCTAACCCCTCACACCCCTAACCCTTATCCCAACCCTAATCCCAACCATAACCGTGATCCAAACCCTAACCCCAACTCTAGCCCCAACCCTAACTTTAGCCCCAACCCTAATCCTAACTTCAGCCCCAACCCTAACTTTAGTCCCAACTCTATCCCTAACTTTAGCCCCCACCCTGTTAAGGGTCTGCGGAACACACCAAATATATAAAGTAGAGAGGTGCGTTCGCAGCCCGGGGTCCACCGTGCAAGCGAAGCCTGCTGCTAGTAAGATGGCGAAAGTAGCGAACTCTGTTATCCCGCAGAGTCGCTAAAATAAACGCCGTAGTGCGTTGTGGCAGTAAGTGCAAACTCTGTTAATCCCCAGAGCCGCTAACGGGATGCCACAGCGCTATATGGCAATAGGTGCGAACTCACTTAGCTTCAGTGAGCCGCAAAGTAAAACGCTAGGGCGCTGTCTAGCGTCGTGAGCGAACCCTGTTACGTCACAGAGCCGCTGAGAAAAAGCACCGTGTCCTGTTAGGCTCTCAGGCACATGGTTAATTGCTAAGCGAGCATAATACGTGGTCATGCGCTAATGTCCTCGCGGGAGTCACCCGCAATCTATGGCGTCTGAACGCCAGACCCTGAATACGGCAATCAAACTCCTCACCGGTTATGCCGGTAATCTAGGGCATCTAGGACACCGACCCTGACCAGCTAGCACACCAAACTCCTCACCGATTAAGTCGGTATTCTAGTGGCTTATTTCAGCCGGGTCCCTAACCACACACACGCATGACCACACTGGCGCATAGCATACAATGGTTGATATTAGCGCATGGCGGCCCAGCCATGCTACCCTTTTATAGCAACAGCTACAGGACCTTCCAGGAACAAGGACCAATGAGAAACCTGTTCAGAAGACTAGCAGCAACAGGGCCTTCCTGGCGGGCCAATAGGAGCTGCTGCAGTACCTGAGCATGTGACCCCTGATCTCCAATGAGAGATCTCACTCTGGGCACGCTCAGAAGGGAAAATGCAGGACTTTGTCCCAAAGACGTCTGCTCAAGAACTGGCTATAATAGCAGATCCGGGAAAGGCAGCAGCAAGTCACTGCCCAGTAGTGGAGTGGGCAACACGCTTGGACCGACGTCTCTGCTGAGCAGGCTCCACTGAGGCCGGAGATGAATGGGAGACAGCAGCGGCACTGGTTCGAGACTCCCCTTGTGCAGGAGCGGGAACTCGAACCCTAACATTACCCCCACTCCTAGGCCCCCCCTTCTCTGGGCCTCGCTGCGTTCAAAGGCAGCGATGAGCTGCGGAGCGTAAACATGCTCGGCAGGCTCCCAAGACCTATCCTCAGGCCCATAGCCCCTCCAGTCCACCAAATAAAGCTTTTTGCCTCGTACCACCTTGCAGCCAACAATGGCGTTCACCTCATGATCGTCAGTAGATGAACCCGACATCCTGGCAGATGACTCGGAAAACTGGGAAATGGCCACGGGTTTCAGGAGGGACACGTGAAAGGTTTCAGTGATACCAAGGCGAGGCGGAAGGGCTAGGCGGTAAACCACCGGGTTCACCTGCTCAAGAACTTTAAAGGGGCCCAAAAAGCGAGGTGCCAACTTGGTGGACTCTACCCGTAGCCTGATGTTTCGGGCAGAAAGCCACACTAAGTCACCCGGAGCAAATGTAGGAGCGGGGCGCCGATGGGCATCGGCCGAAGACCTCATCCTATCTTTGGAGGCCTGAATGGCGTCCTGGGTGCGGTCCCAAATGTCCCGTGCCTCCACAGCCCAGTCTGCCACCCTGGAATCGGCGGAAGACACGGGCATAGGCACTGGTACCCGCGGATGCTGACCGTAGTTCAGGAGGAATGGGGTCTGTCCGGTGGAGTCAGCCACAGCATTATTTAGAGCGAACTCAGCCCACGGTAGCAAGGATGCCCAGTCATCCTGCCTGGCAGAGACAAAATGTCGCAAGTATGTGACCAAGGTCTGGTTGGCCCTCTCTACCAACCCATTCGTCTCGGGATGGTAAGCAGAGGAGAGATTCAACTCAATGCTGAGTAGACGACACAGCTCTCTCCAGAACCGAGACGCAAACTGGGGATCTCGATCACTGACAATTTTGTCTGGCATACCGTGTAGACGAAAAATATTCCTAATGAATAATGCTGCCAAGGCCCGTGCAGACGGTAACCGTGGTAACGGCACTAAGTGCACCATTTTGGAGAAGTGGTCGGTTATCACCCAGATGATGGTGCAGCCCCGAGACTTGGGTAAGCCCACCACAAAATCCATCCCGACCATCTCCCAAGGCCTGTCTGCCACCGGTAAAGGAAAAAGTAACCCAGCTGGCCGTTGTCGAGGGGACTTATTCTTGGCGCAGGAGACGCACGCCTGAACGTATTCCCTGACGTCACGGGCCATCTGCGGCCACCAGTATGTCCTCGCCAGCAACTCAGAAGTCCTTTTTGTCCCAAAATGTCCACCCACCCTGGACGAATGTGCCCAAGAGAGTACTTCCGGTCGCAAATTGGTGGGCACAAAAGTCTTGCCCGGAGTCACAGACTCAAGCGAAACCGGAGCCACCGTCCTTAGGCTTTCTGTGGGGACAATTAGCCGAGGCTCTTCCTCCACCTCCTCAGAGGACACCACGGAGCGGGATAGAGCATCTGCGCGAATGTTCTTCTCACCGGAGAGGAAATGGAGGGTGAAATGGAACCGGGAGAAAAACAAGGACCATCTGGCCTGATGGGAATTTAGCCGCTGGGCTGTCTGAAAAAAAAACCAAGTTCTTGTGGTCTGTGAATACTTGGAAGGGGAAGCGAGCCCCCTCCAGATGATGTCGCCACTCGGAGAAGGCCAACTTCATAGCCAGTAACTCCCTGTCCCCGATGGAATAATTCCTCTCTGCTGGTGTAAAGGTTTTGGAAAAGAAGAAGCAGGGATGCTTCTGACCCTGGGCATCCTTTTGAAAAAGGACTGCTCCAGCACCAACAGAAGAGGCATCCACCTCTAAGATAAACGGTTTATCGACATCGGGGCGATGTAAGATGGGAGCACTGGCGAAATGCGACTTGATGGAGGAGAACGCCTTGGTGACCTCCTCTGACCACAACTTGGGATTAGCTCCCTTCTTGGTGAGGGCTACCAAGGGAGCTACCAAAGTGGAGAAGTGGGGAATAATTGGCGATAGTAGTTAATGAACCCCATAAAGCGCTGCACCGCCTTAAGGGAGTGAGGTTCTTGCCAATCCATCACAGCCTGTAGTTTGGTAGGATCCATAGCCAATCCCTGGGTGGAGATGATATAGCCCAGGAAAGGTAGAGACTCCTGCTCAAACATGCACTTCTCCAACTTCGCATATAGGGAATTTGCTCGCAAGAGGTCGAAGACCTTGCAGACATCTCTCCGGTGGGAGGCCATATCTGGAGAAAAGATGAGAATGTCATCCAGATAGACTACCACCGAGGTGGTCAACATATCCCGGAAGATGTCGTTCACAAAGTCTTGGAAGACAGCTGAGGCATTACAGAGCCCAAAGGGCATTACCAGATATTCATAATGCCCATCCCTGGTGTTAAATGCCGTCTTCCATTCGTCCCCCTCACGGATGCGAATCAGATTATACGCACCCCGCAGGTCTAACTTAGTAAATACCCTTGCTCCCTGAAGCCTGTCAAAGAGCTCAGAGATTAGCGGCAAAGGATACTTATTTTTCACGGTGATAGCGCTGAGACCCCTATAATCAATGCACGGACGTAATTCTCCGTTCTTCTTCTGCACAAAGAAGAACCCCGCTCCCGCTGGTGACACCGACTTCCTAATGAATCCCCTTGCCAAGTTGTCCTGAATATATTGGGACATGGCCTCTGTCTCAGGAAGAGAGAGGGGATAAACCCTTCCTCTAGGAGGCTCAGCTCCAGGCAAGAGGTCGATAGGACAGTCATAGGGGCGATGAGGCGGAAGAGTCTCCGCAGCCTTCTTCGAGAAAACGTCGGCATAAGACCAATAGACCTTGGGAAGAGGAGAGAGGTCTATGGGTATCTCAGTGGTGTTGACCTGCACGCTGTCCCTAATGCATCTGCCTTTACATAAATTACCCCAACCCAGAATTCTCCCTGAAGCCCACTCAATATGGGGAGAGTGGTGGCGGAGCCAGGGTAATCCCAACAAAACCTCATCTATACCCTCAGGGAGGATAAAAAATGATATATTCTCCTGATGGGAAGGAGACATAGACAAGGTGAGTGGGACAGACTGATGGGTGATTTGTGAGGGCAGAATTGCTCCGTTCAACACCCGAACCGATACTGGTTCAGCCAGCAACACCAAAGGCATGGTGTGGCGAGAAGCAAAGGAGGATGACATAAAATTCCCCTCTGCCCCAGAATCCACACACAGCTTGACGGGTAGGGTGGTAGAACCGTGGGTAATTATCCCCTTGAGGAGCACTTTAGGGACAAAAACTCATGGCGTCCAGTGACCCTGTTCCTACGGTTACTGGGCGCGAACACTTATTCAGCCGCTGTGGACATCGGTTGGCAAAATGTCCCTGCTGCTGGCAAATATAACAAATCGGGGATGGACGAGTGACCCGAGATTTAGATCCTGCAGGAGCAACCTCCTGAAGGTCGGGCGCCTGAACAGGCGACTCCAGAGGGTTGGCGAAGGTAGGAGCCAACTGGATTCTCTGCCTACACTGGACACATTCCAGCCTCCGCTCGTGGAAACGGAGGTCGACGCGGGTGGAAATAGCGATAAGCTTCTCCAGTGTGGCAGGAATCTCCCTGGTAGCCAAGGCGTCTTTCACATGACCCGCCAGTCCTCTCCAGAACACGGGAAAGAGGACTTTATCTGGCCACTCTAATTCCGAGGCCAGAGTTCGAAATTGGACAGCAAAATGGCTGACCAAAGCCGAACCTTGGGTACTTGCCAGCAGTTTGAGCGCCGCATCGTGGGTGACCTGAGGTCCTAGAAAAACCTTTTTCAGAGCCTCCAGAAAACGAGAAGCGCTCTGCACCACACGATCGTCGCGCTCCCACAGCGGCGTTGCCCACTCCAACGCTCTGCCCGACAGAAGAGCTATCACAAAGCCCACTTGTGCCCGATCCATGGGGAAACGTGCAGCCAGAAGCTCGAGGTGTATGGAGCACTGACTTACGAATCCCGACATTGCTTGCTGTCACCAGCAAACTTGTCTGGAAGCGGGAGGTGGGACAATGTAGGGACAGAGGTGGCAGAGGACAAACTGGCTGCAGCTACACTAGCAGCCTGAACAGCGACTGCGGTAACATCCACAGCTGAGGTTGTGCGCTCAAGAGCCGCCAACCTACCCTCCAGCTGCTGGATGTACTGCCTTAGACGCTGGTCATCCGCCATTTTACTAGCCAGACCCTGGCGCTAATATTATGTTAAGGGTCTGCGGAACACACCAAATATATAAAGTAGAGAGGTGCGTTTGCAGCCCGGGGTCCACCGTGCAAGCGAAGCCTGCTGCTAGTAAGATGGCGAAAGTAGCGAACTCTGTTATCCCGCAGAGTCGCTAAAATAAACGCCGTAGTGCGTTGTGGCAGTAAGTGCAAACTCTGTTAATCCCAGAGCCGCTAACGGGATGCCACAGCGCTATATGGCGATAGGTGCGAACTCACTTAGCTTCAGTGAGCCTCAAAGTAAAACGCTAGGGCGCTGTCTAGCGTCGTGAGCGAACCCTGTTACGTCACAGAGCCGCTGAGAAAAAGCACCGTGTCCTGTTAGGCTCTCAGGCACACGGTTAATTGCTAAGTGAGCATAATATGTGGTCATGCGCTAATGTCCTCGCGGGAGTCACCCGCAATCTATGGCGTCTGAACGCCAGACCCTGAATACGGCAATCAAACTCCTCACCGGTTATGCCGGTAATCTAGGGCATCTAGGACACCGACCCTGACCAGCTAGCACACCAAACTCCTCACCGATTAAGTCGGTATTCTAGTGGCTTATTTCAGCCGGGTCCCTAACCACACACACGCATGACTTTTTTTTTTTTTTTTCCTCAGATGGGAAGTTCCACAGTCAGATAACCAAAACTATAAGGAACTCGACTCCCAAACAGTGTGTACACTTACATAATGCAGCAGCTGTTCCCATCATCATCGGAAAACCAACTTTATTTTCAGGCACAAAAAAAACACAAAACTAAGACACATTAACAAGGTGTTTCCACTTTTTAACTTTCCAAATTCCCTCTGCGTCCTCCTCCCCCTCTTTCTCTTATCACACACAAAACAAAAATACAATTTTCCCAAAACAATTTTTAAACAATTTTTAACCTCAATCTCCTTCCTCTTAAACACATACACGTTCCTCACATCCCACAACACCTCTTTTATACATGCAAGCATCAACCACAACACTCTCTCCTTTTCTCCACACATACCCAACCCAAACATAAATAACTCAAACGTCAAAAAATTCACATCACACAACTCCTTACACAACGGGCCCAAACCTGAAATCACATTTCTAGCATACTGACAATTCCAAAACAAATGCACCACACCTCTCTCCCACCAGATCCCCTCCTCGGACACATCTCACTCCTCACTAAACCCCGTTTCTCTGGAAGTCTCTCACCAGTAACACCTCATGCAATGACTGCCACACAATCTCGCTCTGTCTATTTGTCATACCATCCATACGTACCTTCTTCCATACCTTCTGCACATCACTTCCTCTCACCATATAGATACCACATTCCATCTCTCTACACTCAATCATCCTATATACCGCTTTCTTCTTCTCTAACAACCTCACATCCACATCACACAGTTCATACTTCACCAAAAATTTGTAAACCCACACATACCACACAGGCACCTCAAAAGCCACTGGGAACCTTAAATCCCTTTCCCGCCACTTCAAACGGAACAGAAAACTTCCAAACAAATACCTGCACATACATGCACACTTCCCATCCATCCTAATCACACCAAATACAAACATCATAATATTCACGCCAAAAAAAACATTCAAATTTGGGAATCCCAACCCCCCCTTATCCATTCTCTTCATCACAACCTCTCTCCTTGCACGCTCCATACTTGAACGCCAAAAAAATACAAACAAAACCCTATTTAATCTTCTAACACACATATAACCTGGTGGAAAAACCACCGCAACATGCAAAAAAATTGGTAACACCACACTCTTAATAACTAATATTTTACCAAAAAACGTCAGATCTCTCATCTTCCAAAAATTTAACTTGCGCTCCACTCTCTCTCTCACATCCACCCAACTTTCCTCTCCATCCAACTTCTCTGAAAATTTCACACCCAGCACCCTTATCGGTCCACTCACCACATTCACCCCAGTATCATTGCTCAGAGTCCTCCCACCAAAAATCTTACATTCAGTCTTCTCCCAATTCACTTTAAACGCAGACGCTCCACAAAAAACGGATACCAACAACTTCACACGACGCACCGAACACTCTGAATCACACAAAACACACACATCATCCATGTAGCCATTCACCTTCCACTCCCTCCCCCCCGCCCCTGGCACTTGTACACCCCGAATCACCTTATCTTTCCTCAACATACACAACAATGGCTCAATCGCGCAAATGAACACGACAGGGGACAATGGGCACCCCTGCCGTACACCGGAAAACACATTCACTCTCCTCCCTACATTCCCATTCAACAAAACACAACTATAAATATTTTTATACAAACTTCTCACTCTCTCAACAAACTCAGCCGGAAAACCCATCTTCACCAACACTCTAAACAGAAAACCATGCGCCAACCTATCATACGCCTTCTCAAAATCCAAACTCAACACATACACCCCCTTCTTACGGTTCAAACAGTCCCACAAACAATCTCTCAGCATACACACACCCTCATGTAACCGCCTTCCAGGCACCGCACAACACTGCTCCTCACCCACCACACTCCCCAACCACATCACGCATCCTATTTGCCAAAAGCTTCGCATAGATTTTATAATCACAATTAAGCAACGTGATCGGCCTCCAGTTTTTAAGATTTTTCAAATCACCTTTTTTTGGCAACAGCACAACCACTCCTGCACGCATACCATTCGCCACCTCTGCATTCGCCCACATATACTTACATACATCCACAAAATCCTTCCCAATCACATCCCACATCACACGATAAAATTCCACCGGGAGACCATCATCCCCTGGCGTTTTATTCAGCGCCATACTACACACCACCTTCCATATTTCTTCACTCGTCATCTCCCCCATCAAACTCTCCCTTTCTGTCCCATTCAATCTATTTTCCAAAACACTTAGCACATCACTCTCCAAACCTTCATCCCTCCATTTCACTGCATACAAATCATCATAAAACTTTGCCACTTCCTCACACAAGTCCGCACCACTCACTTCATTTCCATCCACTCCATTCAAAACACTCATGCTCTGTCTTTTTCCAAAAACTTTCTTGAAAAAAAACCGCGAACACTTCTCATTCTTTTCCAAGTTCTCTATTTTAGCCCTATACACAATACTCCTCCCTCTCTCTCTCAAAAACTCGTTCACTTCTTTTTTCACTCTCAACAAATCTTCACTCACATCCATCCCTCCCTCTCTTAGCTTATATAACACACTCAATCTTGCATTCAAACCAGCAAACCTTTCTCTCTCTAGCAGCTGCACACTTGTAACCAAGTTTTTAAAAAAAAACCTTGGTTTTCCATTTAACCCAATCCCACCATTCACACACATTACTGAACTCACTTCTGCTCTTACACCACTCCTTATAATGTCTCTCATACTCCTCTCTCACCTCCACCCCTCCAGTAAACTCACATTCAGCTTCCATATACCTTTCCCAGTTACCTCCTCAGTATGCACATCCACTTCACACTTCATACACACATGATCTGAAAACGGCACACTCTCCTGTGCATAACTAACAGCAATCAGGTTTTTTGAAACAAAAAAATAGTCCAGTCTAGACGCCACCCTCCCACTCTCAGAAAAAAATGTATTTAACAATGGAGTTACTTTACACTCCCTCTGCATATCCCTCAAACCAAAATCACTCACCATGTCCATTAACTCTTTCCTTGACACATCCACATTCACCTTTCCTACATAAACATTCATATCACCCACAATCACAACAGGCACTCTACCTGGAATAAAAAACTTAATTTTTTCAAATAAAACTTTCCGCTCCTGTTTTTGCACAGGAGCATACACATTAATAACACTAAAACGAATATTTCTAAACTCAAAATTTGCTAACACGCATCTCCCAACCTCAATCACCATATAGTCACACAAAACTCACATTACGCCCCTTCACCAAAAAACCAACACCGTCATTTCTATTACATGCACTCCCTGACCACACAGACGCACCATGAGGCCATTCACTCCCCTTCACACCATCCACAATCCCACACTCCTGTAAACAAAAAATTTCCGCATTTTGCGCTGCAAAAAACTCAAAAATGGCCGCACGCCGCAACTTATTTTTAAAAACCCTCACATTTTGAGATATAATTCTAACACCCATACTAAACACAAACCAAAAAGCTTAAAAAAAACACTTGTCCAAAGAAGCCAAAAAAGGAAAAAAATACAAAAACAACCTACAGATATAACTTGACACACATTACATAAAACACACAAAAAAACAGATAGCCCTTGCTTAAAGAGCAAAGCTATGTACACAAAAAAACCCTACCTGGCTACTGGAAAAGTAAAACGTACTTAACCAGTACCGCCAGTGTCCTCCTCCACCATTTGTGCCGAGCAGCCTTCTGAGCCGCTGGCCTCCATATACTCCTCCACCCGTGCCTTTTTATGCCAGTCTTCCTCTGGGCCATTCCTTCTTCCACCACCTCAATGTCTCTGTTTTCCCCACCACCCTCCCTGTGACACTTTAACCCTCCTGAGTCCTCTTCCGAGGAGAAGGCACCAATATTTCTCGGATCAGACTCATGAACTAAAACCTCAGCCTCCTCCTCTGCCACAGATATATCGAAATCCATCAGGCATTCTGACCATGATTCAGCAACTGGGACTTCTTTTTTAACTTCTTTTTTAGGCCATGAACGCTCCTCTCGCCTTATGGCCTTCCAAAATTCCTTGTCCTCCTTTTCCTCCTGTTGCTTCTCCTTCCTTCTCTCAGCCTCCTTGTCCTCCTGCCGCTTCTCCCTCCGTCTCTCAGCAGGAGTGGGTGGCGCCTTCACAACGCTTTGCAGCGCGGCGACTTCGCTTTCCCTCCGCTTCTTCTCCTCCTCCCGCCTCTTAACCTCCTCCTCTCTCTTCCTTTCTTCCTCCCGCCTCCGCTCCTCCTCACGTCTCTTTCTTTCCTCCTCCTCTCTAGTTGACCTCCTTGGCACACCAAACGGGCAGTCTCTATACAGGTGCTCTGAACTGCCACACCTGTCACATTCACGAGGCATCGGACACCTAGCCGCCACATGACCCTCTTGCTTGCAATTACGGCAAACCAACTCCTTGCTACACATGTTTAGCAGGTGCCCGAACTGAAAGCACCTCCTGCAGTATAGTGGCTGCCCTGGGTATGACAGGAAGCCCCTATGACCCGCCACTGAAAAGTTCGCTGGTGGGTGGGTGAAACCTCCCAAACAACCTGGGTCCTTCTTCAATTTCACCCGAAACACATACTTGCAGTTGAAAATGCCCAAGACATTTTTCTGCTTCTCTCTCCTCCCTTCACGTATTCACAGTACCGCTCCAGGAACTGCTCCAGTAGTGCTACTTCTGTATAGGGGTTGTACACAGTCACCGTCACCACTTTTTCCATGAGCCCAAACAGGGGCTCCACCCGCACTCCCTCCAGGCATGGATCACCTTCATTACTTCTGAGCCATTCAAAGACGGTCAAACAGCATCCCTCATTCACAAAGGTTACATCATATGTACCTTGACTCCGGAATTCATTGACGCTGTAGATATCCTGACGATGGGCTCCAGCCTTTCCCTCCAACAGGTCACGAACGACGTACACCAGGTTGTTTTTCTCACCACCTTCCACCACCACACGGATCGTATTCTTAATGAACATCCTCAGTCCAGACTGCCGATACGGATACCGCAGTAGAAAATCAGCAGCACGCTGCCAGCAAAGCCCCTGGATCACTCCAGGAAAACTCGCACCCTCTGACTGCGACACACGATCGCAGCCAAAAGGCCGAGATCACACTGGCGCATAGCATACAATGGTTGATATTAGCGCATGGCGGCCCAGCCATGCTACCCTTTTATAGCAACAGCTACAGGACCTTCCAGGAACAAGGACCAATGAGAAACCTGTTCAGAAGACTAGCAGCAACAGGGCCTTCCTGGCGGGCCAATGGGAGCTGCTGCAGTACCTGAGCATGTGACCCCTGATCTCCAATGAGAGATCTCACTCTGGGCACGCTCAGAAGGGAAAATGCGGGACTTTGTCCCAAAGACGTCTGCTCAAGAACTGGCTATAATAGCAGATCCGGGAAAGGCAGCAGCAAGTCACTGCCCAGTAGTGGAGTGGGCAAGATGCTTGGACCGATGTCTCTGCTGAGCAGGCTCCACTGCAGCCGGAGATGAATGGGAGACAGCAGCGGCACTGGTTCGAGACTCCCCTTGTGCAGGAGCGGGAACTCGAACCCTAACACACCCTAATCCTAGCCCCAAAGCTCACCCAACCCTATCCCTAACCCTAATGGGAAAATGGAAATAAAAACATTTTTTTATTTTATTATTTTTCCCTAACTAAGGGGGTGATAAAGGGGGTTTGATTTACGAGTTATAGTGGGTTTTTATAGCGGGTTTTTATGTTTGGCAGCTGTCACACACTAAAAGACGCTTTTTAATGCAAAAAATAGTTTTTGCATCACCACATTTTGAGAGCTATAATTTTTCCATATTTTGGCCCACAGAGTCATGTGAGGTCTTCTTTTTTGTAGGAAAAGTTGACATTTTAATTGGTACCATTTTCGGGCACATGTCATTTTTTGATCACTTTCTATTCCGATTTTTGGGAGACAGAATTAGCAAAATAAGCACTTCATGAATTTCTTTGGGGGGGGGCTTTTACACCGTTCCACGTGTGATAAAATTGATAAGGCAGTTTTATTCTTTGGGTCACTATGATTAAAGGGATATCTCATTTATATTTTTTTATGTTTTGGCACTTTTATATGCTAAAATTATTTTATAGAAAAAATAATTATTTTTGCATCGCTTTATTCTGAGAGCTATAACTTTTTTATTTTTTCACTGATGATGCTGTATGGTGGCTATTTTTTGCGGGACAAGATGACATGATTATTTATATCCGTCTTTTTGATCGCGTGTTATTCCACTTTTTGTTCTGCGGTATGATGATAAAGCATTGTTTTTTGCCTTGTTTTTTTTGGTGTTCACTAAAGTGGTTAACTAGTGGGACAGTTTTATAAGTCGGGTCGTTACGAACGCTGCGATTCCAAATATGTGTACTTTTATTACTTAGATATTTTTACAATTATTTTAAATTTTTTTTTTTATTTAATTCTTACTTTTACACTTTGTCCCACTATGGGACAATGATTTTGTGTAGGCTGATCGCTTCTATAGCATGCAGATGAAGCAGCATCTGCATGCTACAGAAGCTGTCAGCGCTGCAGCTTCTGTGCACAACCCTGTGAGACTTCCTGCGCATATCAGGAAGTTTCACTGCTCTGGAGACCCGGATGTTGTCATGACGACATAGGGCCTCCATAGCAGCAATCAGGACCCTGTGGCGTGCTGCGTGATCTCCGATCCAAAGGCAGAGGTCCGGTCAGCCCCTGTGCCGTCTACAGAACACTTCGATCATGCCAGTTGTCAGCTGTGAGAATCAGCTAACACCCTGCTGCGATTAGCCGCTCTCCTCCCCGTGAGCGCGGCCGATCGCATATGACGTACTATCCTGTCCATGGTCATAGGGGCCTAGGACACATGGACGGAATAGTACGTCAAATGTCAGAAAGGGGTTAAAGGGGACCTTTCAGCAGGTTTTTTCTATGTAATTTGAGAGCTCCATTATGTGCTTTTGCTATTTCAATAAAATCTGTGTTTTTTCAGCAGGATATTATCACTACAGGACAACTGGTCTCGTGCCTCTTTGTCTAACAACACACCGAGCACTGATTAGCAGCTATCTGTCACTATACATTGTACACAGAAAGCTGCTGACTTGGCTTGACACTGGGGCTCGATCCAGTGAACTGTGGCTGTGTGTTCAATTTCACTCTCTGTTGGACCACAGCCAGTGTTGTCTCTGTCCAATGCTGATAATGTTGTTGTTTTTATTTTGCTTTGCTGTTTTGCTTCTATGAAGGTGTTTTCATTTCCTCGTTTAGTTTGACCTTTTACATCTTAGGAGGGGCTATATATGCTCTCCTGGCACATGTATTCTTTGCTGGCTACATTCCAAGTTAGATGGATGTTTGGAGTCCCAGCTCCCCAGTTAATGATTAGATTGCTGATGTTTTTCTATTGTTTCACCTGCGGTTTGTTTGCATGTTCCACTTCCCCGCACTCTTCCCACTTTGTTACATTTAGGGTCTGGGGTTTCAACGTATACTGAAGGTAGCACTTTGTGTTATTCAGTTATAAAGCATAGCTACAAGGAATTACATACCGTAGGCATATTTAGTCTCTATGCGCAGATAAAATCCAGCGGAACCCAGGGGCAGGGCCGCCGACCCATTCTGAGCTTTGGGTGGAAAGTTATGAGCCATCCATGGTTCTGGACAGAAATCATATTCTCAGAGATGGGAGGAGAGAGGCTGCACAGCCCAGGGGTGACAACAGAGTGTGGGAGGGAACAGACTAAGAGATAAGAAACAGCTGCTCATTTTGAGCTTAGTTTTTCTAATGGCAGGAAGTTCAGTTGGTTGACGCAGCCAGGAAAACCACATAACTAAGATTTGGACCTGTGATCTATCAGCGCCTCCCTGTGGTCGCATGCTACATAACATGGTAATTGCAACCTATCAATACCCTATCCTTGTACTGCACTCCTGACTGCATATTTGAATATTGTTCTGTAAATGTATGCCTGTATATTTCTAATGCACCTTTTCGGTGATTAAATATAAAATTAATCTTGTGCTGCTCTTTTATGTCGATACACGAACCCCCACGTCCGCATGCTCCGTTGTATATTATCGCTACCTGGGTTGGTTTCTGACCGGATATAAGCCTGTTGTTGGACAGGGCTTATGTTGAACGAGGAACTGGTGGCAGCAAACCATACTGTTTTAGTGGGGAACTCTGGCAGTGATGGCCTGGAGGTTTATATATCCCTAGCCTGGACTGGTGATATATATCCCCCCTCACTGGGAGCACCTCATTAACTTTGTACCTATAAGGGAAGCCTTTCCGACGACTATTTGCCCTTGATGCAGTTCCCTGACTGACCTGGGGCAAGTGGTGGCGCTGGAGAGCCAATCTCTGCTGGGTCCTTCACTCCCCTCCCCAAAGTTGAGCGAAGTCGACACCCCCATCCCATGTGCGATTCGTCCACACCTGGTCTATATAGGGACCAGTGGTGTGCAGGTTGAACATCTCCTGTTGTGAATGGGTTTGAGATGAGTTCTGAGCAGAGGCTCCCTCTGGTGGTTACAAGCGGTACTAGTGAGGATTGTGAGGACTGGGAATCAGGTGTTACTGATTGGTCTTATATAAGGGAGTCATTTTCCCATCAGGGTTGCCGGTGATCAATTGTTCTGGTCTGAATCCTTCTTTCCAGTTTCCCTTGTAGCCTGCTGTGTCGTGTCTGCATCTCCTGCTATCAGATAAGACAATTTCTTATTTTTGTGTTTTTGCTATATTTTTGAATTTTGTCCTGCACTTCTGTGGGGGCCTTCAGGGTCCCCTCCGGGGGCTTTTGCCCTCTCAGTTTAGTCCCGCCACTGTGTTTTGTACTTTTGCTTTTTCCAGTTTTTTTTCAGTGGCTGCTGTTTTGTTTTTGTTACACCAGAGAACTAATTTAGGTGGTAGAGGTCGTGTGATCTCAGGTGATTTTTGAAATTAGTAGAGTTGGTGTTTTTTTTCAGGGTTTTTGAGATTGCAGTAAAGTACCCTTCCTATCCTTTCTATTTAGATAGTTTGGGCCCCAGCGTTTGCTCATACTATTTTCTTTCTGTGTCAGTATTTCCTCTTGTCTAACCGCCATTACATGTTTGGGGGCTTTCTATTATCTTTGGGGTTCTGCTCGGGGCAGATAGCTTTCCTATTTCTATCTTTAGGTGTAGTTAGTTTCTCAGGCTGTGACGAGGCGTCTAGGACCAACGTAGGAACGCTCCACGGCTGCCTCTAGTTGCGGTGGTTAGTCAGGGTACTGCAATCTCATAGATTCCAACTGCTCTGGTGTATTTCCTTTTTTACCTGCACTCCTCAGCTACCGTAACATAACAGTATCACGGCCATAAAAATTGTATGGTACTCACAGAAGGGAAAAAATATTTTGAAGGAAAGAAAAGTTGTCAGAGATATTTTTTCTGTTTGTTGCATTTTTTTTTTTTCCTCTGTATCTCTGGGTGCTGGGGAGGATCTTTTCTCCCAATGGAGTTTGCACAGATGTCTGGCCGTGTGGATCAGCTTGCCACTGAGGTTCAGAGTATTGCTGCATATCTTGCTAGGTTGCCTGTTGTGGAACTAGGATCCCCATGCCAGATTTGTTTTTAGGGGATCGAGCTAAGTTTCAGAATTTCAAAAATAATTGTAAATTGTTTCTTGCCTTAAAATCTAAGTCCTCAGGAAACGCAGCGCAGCAGGTTCAAATTATCATCTCTCTCCTGCGCGGCGATCCTCAGGATTGGGCTTTTTCCCTGATACCTGGGGATCCTGTTTTGAGTGATGTTGTGCATTTTTTTCAGGCTTTGGGGTTATTGTACGATGAGCCTAATGTCACTGATCAAGCTGAAAAAGCCTTGTTGGCATTAAATCAGGGGTGATGACGCTGAGTTATACTGTCAGAGATTCCGTAGGTGGGCAGTCCTGACCAAGTGGAATGACGACGCTTTGGCGGCCCTTTTCCAGAAGGGTCTGTCGGATAATGTAAAGGATGTTATGGTGGGATTCCCTGTCCCCTTGGTCTCAATGATTCTATGTCATTAGCGATTCAAATTGACAGACGTTTGCGTGAGCGGAGAAGTATGCGTGGAGTGGTGTTGCCTTGTGAGCCAGCTGCTGAGCCCATGCAGTGTGATGGAGTGGTGTCTGGGGCACAGCGTCATGGTTTCGAAAGCGCAATGGGTTATGTTTCTACTGTGGTGATGCCTCTCATGCTATTTCAGTTGCCCTAAGCGGGGAAGACATTTTGCACGCTCAGTTGTCTTGGGTAGTGTTCAGACTAAGTTTTTATTAACTGTCACTCTGATATGCTCTCTGTCCTCATTTTCTGCTCAGGCTTTCGTTGATTCTGGAGCAGCTATTAACCTGATGGATTATGATTTTGCTAAACGTTGTGGGTTTCCCTTGATACCCCTACAGAAGTCTATTCCTTTACTGGGGATCGATTCTACCCCTTTGGCTGAGAATAAACCCCCGTTTTCTACTCAGGTGATAATGAGGGTTGAACCTGATCACCAGGAGTGCTGCAAATTTTTGGTTCTATATAATCTGCATGACATTATAGTGCTGGGTTTCCCTTGGTTACAGTCTCATAATCCTGTTTTGGATTGGAAATCTGTGTCTGTAACCAGTTGGGGCTGCCAATGTGTTAATACCAACACTCTGTTTTTTCTGCCCCCCCCCAGGCTCAGGATGTTCCCGACTTTTGATTGATTTTTTGATGTGTTTAGCGAAAGTAAATCTGCATCCTT
Organism: Oophaga sylvatica; assembly: GCA_033576555.1. Lineage (NCBI taxonomy): Eukaryota > Metazoa > Chordata > Amphibia > Anura > Dendrobatidae > Oophaga > Oophaga sylvatica. The sequence continues at coordinate 99,470,493 of JARQOD010000005.1, forward strand.
ACCTCCCCATTGGAGCTATGACTGCGCTATTGAATTAGTGCCAGGTAGTAAAATTCCCTAAGGTCGCCCCTTTTTACTTGTCTGTACCTGAACATGACGCTTTGCGGTCTTTAATCAATGGAATCATTGGAGAAGGGTCATATCAGACCATCCTCTTCACCTTAGGTGCCGGTTTTTTTTTGTGGCCAAAAAGAT
>JARQOD010000005.1:99470787-99601823 GCA_033576555.1 Oophaga sylvatica
TAAGGGGGCAATTTATTCCCATTGACTTGCATTTGGGTCGGATTTTCGACTCCGACCCGACCATTTCCATTAGTCGGCCGACTTCGTTCGACTCAACTTTTGAGAAAGTCGGGGTTCACGAAACCTGACTCGACCCGAAAAAAAGGCAAAGTCGCTCATCTCTAGCACCAACATATTCCGCAGCGCTTTACAGTTTAACAGTTTCAAAACACAAGTCATAAGTAACACCGTTAACAATATAATAATTAAAGCAAGATAATATGTCCCTGCTCGTGAGAGCTTACAATCTACAATGAGGTGGGGGAGTTACAAAGTACAACTGTGTATATACAATGGTGTATTTACAATGATGGTACAGCCATCTTGAGAGAGTGAGAGATGGATGGAGATAGTGAATGGGCTACATACACACACTTACACATAGAATGACTTTGATTAGTGAACGTGATAGGCCACTCTGAACAAATGTGTTTGGAGGGAGCGCCTGAAACCATGCAAATTGTGGATAGTCCTAATTTCTTGGGGTAGAGCATTCCAGAGGATTGGCGCAGCGTGGGAGAAGTCTTGGAGTCTGGAGTGGGAGGTACGGATTAGTACAGAGGTTAGCCGAATGTCATTTGCAGAGCGCAGCAGTCGGTTAGGCCGATATATAGAAATGAGGGAGGAGATGTCGGGGGGTGCTGCACTGTGGAGAGCTTTGTGGGTGAGAACAAGTACTTTGAATTGGATCCTATAATGAATGAGCAGCCAATGTAAGGACTGGCGAAGAGCGGACGCGTCCGAGTACCGATTAGCCAGATGGATGACCCTGGCTGCTGCATTAAGGATGGACTGGAGAGGGGAAAGTCGAGTAAGGGGGAGGCCAATTAATAAAGCATTGCAGTAGTCCAGGCGGGAGTGGATCAATGCTACAGTGAGGGGTTTTGTTGTTTCCATGGAGCGAAAAGGGCGGATTCTAGAGATGTTCTTTAGGTGTAGGCGGCAAGAGCGGGCAAGAGATTGCATATGGGAGGTGAAGGAGAGATTGGTGTCAAACATAACACCCAGACAGCAAGCCTGCTGCCGGGTGTTATTATGGTGCGGCCCACGGAGAGGGAAATGTCAAATTTAGGGAGGTTAGTAGACGGCGGGAGCAGAAGAAGTTCAGTTTTGGAGAAGTTGAGTTTCAGATAGAGACCGGACATGATGTTGGAGACTGCAGACAGACAGTTGTGGCGTTCTGTAGTACAGCGGGGTTAAGGTTGGGGGATGACGTGTATAGTTGTGTGTCATCAGCATAAAGATGGTAATGAAAGCCAAATCTGCTGATCGTCTGTCCATTTGGGGCCTTGTAGAGAGAGAAGAGAAGGGGGCCAAGGACTGAGCCCTTGGGTACCCCAACAGCAAGAGGAAGCGGAGATGACATGGAGCCAGAGAACAAAACACTGAAGGAACGGTCAGAAAGATAGGAATAGAACCAGGAGAGAGCAGTGTCCTTAATGCCTAGTGACTGGAGCCTAATCCTAGACAGGCCAGGTGGGCCTTGTTTTTCACACGTTTTAATTTTGTGGTTTCTTTTCTTCCTGGCACTAAGAATGTTAAGGCGGATGCCCGTCTCGAGGTGTTTCTTTGCGGATTCTCCTGAGTTATCTGATCCTGCTGTTATTTTGAAAGAGGGTGTAGTACTTTCCGCCATCTCACCCAATTTGAGACTGGCTCTGGAAGGGTGTCAGGAGGATAAACCTGAGCGCTGCCCTATTGAGAAATTGTTTGTCCCAGACAAGTGGAAGAAGAGTGTGATGTCTTAGATTCATTGTTCCGCGTTGACTGTTCATCCCGGGATTTTTGGTACCAGAGACTTGGTGAGTCGGTCCTTTTGGTGGCCTACTTTGTCTCGTGACGTCAGGGACTTTGTGCAGTCCTGTGGGACTTGATCTCGTTCCAAGCCTTGCTCTCGCTCTAGTGGTTTGTTAATGCCATTACCTGTGCCCAAGAGGCCATGGACCCATATCTCTATGGATTTCATTTCCGACCTCCCTGTCTCTCAGAGAATGACCGTTATCTGGGTAATCTGTGATAGGTTTTCCAAGATGATACATCTTGTGCCATTACCTAAGTTACCTTCCTCCTCTGAATTGGTGCCTTTGTTCCTTCAGCACGTGGTTCGGTTACATGGCATTCCGGAGAACATTGTGTCTGACAGAGGAGTCCAGTTTGTTTCCAGATTTTGGAGGACATTTTGTTCTAAACTTGGTGTTCAATTATCCTTCTCCTCTGCATTTCATCCTTAGACCAATGGACAAACTGAGAGAACAAACCAGACCTTAGAGACTTATTTGAGATGTTTTGTGTCTGCTGATCAAGATGACTGGGTCTCTTTTTTGCCTTTGGCTGAGTTTGCTCTTAATAATAGGGCTAGCTCTGCCACCTTGATGTCTCCATTTTTCAGCAATTCTGGGTTTCACCCTCGATTTTCTTCGGGAGAGGCGGAGGCTTCTGTCTGTCCAGGTATTGACTCTGTTGTGGAGCGAATGCAGCAGATTTGGGACCAGGTAGTGGAGAGGTTGTCTCTCTCTCAGGAGAAAGCCCAACGGTTTGCCAACCGGCATACTACTGATGGTCCTCGGTTTAAAGTGGGGGACTTGGTTTGGTTGTCCTCAAGAAATATCCCTATGAGGGTTGCATCTCCAAAGTTTAAGCCTAGGTTCATTGGACCTTATAAAATCATGGAGATTCTTAATCCGGTTTCCTTCCGTTTGCTTCTTCCAGGGACATTTAAGATCCATAACGTGTTCCACAAGTCCTTATTGAAGAGGTTTGTCGAGCCAGTGGTTCCTATGGCTGCGCTTCCTGACCCTGTTTTGGTTGAGGGCAATCTGGAGTGTGTGGTTGAGAAAATATTGGATTCTCGTTTTTCTAGACGGAAACTCCAGTATTTGGTTAAGTGGAGAGGTTATGGTCAGGAGGACAATCCTTGGGTGTTTGCTTCGGACATCCATGCTAGGAGACTGATCCGTGCCTTTCACCGAGCTCATCCTGATCGGCCTAGATGCACAAGTGAGGGTTCTGTGACCCCTCCTCAAGGGTGGCTGTTGTGAATGTGCTAGAGATGGTTTCTGAGCAGAGGCTCCCTCTGGTGGTTACAGACAGTACTGAACCTTTCAGCGAGGAATGGCAATCTGGGATCACTGACTGGACTGATATAAGGGAGGTTCCCTCCCATGATGGTTGCCAGTGATCAATTGTTCTTGTCTCAATTGTGGTTCTTGGTTCATTTGGAAGTTTGCTGGAGTCTTGCCTGCGTCTGCTGCTTTCAGATAAGATATTTTTGCTTTTCTTTTTGTGTTTGTTTTTTGCATAGTTTTCTGCACTTTTGGAGTTCAGCCGGGTTCCCTCCTGGGGCCTGTGCTCCTCTCAGTTTATCTGTAGCCACTGTTATTTGTTCATTAGCTTTCCTGTTTTTTCAGTGGTGCGGCTTGTTTTGTTACACCAGAGATCTGATTTAGGTGGCTAAGATCGTGTGATCTCAGGTTTTTTGGCAATCAGAAGTGTTGGTATTTTTTAGGGTTTTTTTGGATTGCAGTCAGAATTCTTTCCTGTACTTTTCTGTCTAGACAGATTGGGCCCCAGCGTTTGCTCATTCTATTTTCTGTCTGTGTCCGTGCTTTCTTCTTGTCTAACCTCCATTACATGTTTGGGGGCTTCCTATTTTCTTTGGGGATCTGCTCCGGGGCAGATAGCTTTCATCTTTCTGCCTTTAGGTTTGTAGTTATCTCTCAGGCTGTGACGAGGCGTCTAGGATCAACGTAGGAACGCTCCATGGCTACCTCTAGTTGTGTGGTTAGTTCAGGTTACTGCAATCCAATAGGTTCCAGCCTCTCTTGTGTATTACCGTTTTTGCTATTTTCCTCAGCTACCTAAACATAACAGTTTACTGCTGTTTGTAAATAATAATTTGCCCCATTACCTTCAGTAAAAAGACTTATGTTTCAAATTTTACGGCTGCTTCATAACTGGGGCTCAAATGCACTAACTACTACCACCATCATCATCTTCTGCTTAGAGGCAGTTACTGTGCCAACATTGCATTGTAGAGTTTCCTATGTGTGTGTGTAATTTGAGAAGGTAAGACTATTCTGACAGAAAGCTTGGCCACCGTAAGATACATTATACCCTGTCAGGATTACAACCCTCAGCCATACACCACATGAGAATGCCACACTAGGAAAAACAGAGAAGTGGCTAGATGACAGTTGTGACTGAACTGTTATTTGCATGGCTATAGTCCGTGTAAGCATGGCCTTACAAATAAGTGAGAGGAAGCGGACTTTTAATATGTAAAATTACCCCTAAAACTGATACTGCATGATTATATATGTGAGGCTAAATAGAGTTCATGTGGGTGGCAATAAGGGAGAGAAGAAAAAATAGCAAAATACTGATGGGGTTTGTTATAACCCTCCAAGTATAATGGAAGTGGAAGAAAATATCCTCAGAGAGCAAATAGATGAGGCAGAAAATCAGAGAGGAGTATTTATTATGGGGGACTTCAACCACCCTTATACAAATTGAGGAGCAGAAATCTGCAGGTCCAGCAAAGGAAACAGGTTTTTTAAAAACAAAAATTGCTTAACTTTCACATTTGGTGTCGAACCTAAGAAGAGAGGAAGAGGCACTTGTAGACTCATTTAAACAATAGGCAAAGCAGAATATCAAATGTAGAGGTTGGGGTCACTTAGATTATAGTGATCACTCATTTTCATTTTGACTTATCTTTTAATAAACTGTTTAGTAGTAGGGTTGCAAAAACATTACATTATTAGGTAGTTTATGCCCATCTGCGAAGAGAGAATCTTTTTTTTAAATTGGGACAATGTTCTCTAAATAAAAGTACATTGCAGCGATTGGCTGGCTTTCAGTGGCGTCACAGTGCATATAAAATCCCTCAGCGCCTACCGCCATTTTACATCTGCCGAACTCAGTGTAGGGGAAGGTTGCTGGCGGTGCGTCTGAGCAGGGAGAGTGTTAGGCAGGGCCTAAAAAAAAATTACTTTCTGCTGATAGCGATTAGCTGTACAGTGACTGTGCAGTGAGAGGGGAGGATTTTGCTGTGTGCAGCAACGCTGGTACTTAAGGGATGCACACTGACATCCTAACGGACGCAAAAAGTCTATTGCGATCCGTAGCGTGTTTTCGTGCGGCAGTGCAGGACGACTTCTGCTTCTCGCTGTCGCTGGAAACGTCCGGACCCATTTCTCGTCGGCGTCGCTGGTAGTATATATAGTATTGGCCCTTCTAGTTTAGCTACTTTGTACCGCTAAGTGTTAGAAGATCGTAAGCGTGGTCGTTAACTATATCCTAATTGGCGCACTAGGATATAGAACAATCCGCTAGGATGCTAGTAGCGCGTATGTATCGCTACGGATGTTTAGTGTGCAGTACATAGGCTGCCTGCTGCAGTGACGCTGTAAATTGCTTGTGTGGAGCATCAGATCTGATTAGTAGGCTGCCTGCCTGTGATAAGGGGGCAATTAATTTGGTGGAGTAGCAGAGCGCCTGCCAGTGATAGTGTACAAATTGCTTGTGTGGAGCATCACATCTGATTAGTAGGCTGCCAGACTGTGATAAGAGGGCAATTAATTTGGTGGAGTAGCAGAGCTGCCTGCCAGTGATAGTGTACAAATTGCTTGTGTGAGCATCACATCTGATTAGTAGGCTGCCTGACTGTGATAAGGGGGCAATTTATTCCCCATTGACTTGCATTTGGGTCGGATTTTCGACTCCGACCCGACCATTTCCATTAGTCGGCCGACTTCGTTCGACTCAACTTTTGAGAAAGTCGGGGTTCACGAAACCTGACTCGACCCGAAAAAAGGCAAAGTCGCTCATCTCTAGCACCAACATATTCCGCAGCGCTTTACAGTTTAACAGTTTCAAAACACAAGTCATAAGTAACACCGTTAACAATATAATAATTAAAGCAAGATAATATGTCCCTGCTCGTGAGAGCTTACAATCTACAATGAGGTGGGGGAGTTACAAAGTACAACTGTGTATATACAATGGTGTATTTACAATGATGGTACAGCCATCTTGAGAGAGTGAGAGATGGATGGAGATAGTGAATGGGCTACATACACACACTTACACATAGAATGACTTTGATTAGTGAACGTGATAGGCCACTCTGAACAAATGTGTTTGGAGGGAGCGCCTGAAACCATGCAAATTGTGGATAGTCCTAATTTCTTGGGGTAGAGCATTCCAGAGGATTGGCGCAGCGTGGGAGAAGTCTTGGAGTCTGGAGTGGGAGGTACGGATTAGTACAGAAGTTAGCCGAATGTCATTTGCAGAGCGCAGCAGTCGGTTAGGCCGATAGATAGAAATGAGGGAGGAGATGTCGGGGGTGGTGCACTGTGGAGAGCTTTGTGGGTGAGAACAAGTACTTTGAATTGGATCCTATAATGAATGAGCAGCCAATGTAAGGACTGGCGAAGAGCGGACGCGTCCGAGTACCGATTAGCCAGATGGATGACCCTGGCTGCTGCATTAAGGATGGACTGGAGAGGGGAAAGTCGAGTAAGGGGGAGGCCAATTAATAAAGCATTGCAGTAGTCCAGGCGGGAGTGGATCAATGCTACAGTGAGGGGTTTGTTGTTTCCATGGAGAGAAAAGGGCGGATTCTAGAGTGTTCTTTAGGTGTAGGCGGCAAGAGCGGGCAAGAGATTGCATATGGGAGGTGAAGGAGAGATTGGTGTCAAACATAACACCCAGACAGCAAGCCTGCTGCCGGGGTGTTATTATGGTGCGGCCCACGGAGAGGGAAATGTCAAATTTAGGGAGGTTAGTAGACGGCGGGAGCAGAAGAAGTTCAGTTTTGGAGAAGTTGAGTTTCAGATAGAGACCGGACATGATGTTGGAGACTGCAGACAGACAGTTGTGGCGTTCTGTAGTACAGCGGGGGTAAGATTGGGGGATGACGTGTATAGTTGTGTGTCATCAGCATAAAGATGGTACTGAAAGCCAAATCTGCTGATCGTCTGTCCATTTGGGGCCTTGTAGAGAGAGAAGAGAAGGGGGCCAAGGACTGAGCCCTTGGGTACCCCAACAGCAAGAGGAAGCAGAGATGACATGGAGCCAGAGAACAAAACACTGAAGGAACGTCAGAAAGATAGGAATAGAACCAGGAGAGAGCAGTGTCCTTAATGCCTAGTGACTGGAGCCTAGACAGTAGGAGACGGTGGTCAACCGTGTCGAAAGCTGCAGAAAGGTCGAGAAGAATGAGCAGAGAGTGATCACCGTTACGTTTTGCTGTCAGATGATCATTGGTCACTTTGATGAGTGCAGTTTCAGTCGAATGTAGGGGTCGGAAGCCGGACTGTGAAGGGTCTAGAAGGGAGTGAGTGGAGAGGTAATGGGTAAGGCGGGAGTAGACTAGGAGCTCCAAAAGTTTAGAGATGAGGCGGAGATTGGAGACCGGTCTGTAGTTGTTTGTGCAGGAAAGGTTGAGAGGGGTTTCTTTAGTAATGGAGTAACGATGGAGTGTTTGAAGGAGGATGGGAAAATGCCAGAGGAGAGTGAGAGATTAAAGATTGTAGTTAGGTGAGTTGTGACAACTGGATAGAGATACTGTAGGAGATGTGAGGGGATGGGGTCGGTAGTGCATGTAGTCAGACAAGAAGAAGAGAGGAGTCTGGAGACATCTTCTTCTGTGATGGGATCAAATGTGGAAAGTGAGCCAGGGGAAATGCAGGGAGGGATGGGAGTCACAGCACTTGGTGGTTGAGAGCAGATTTCCTGACGGATAGTATCTATTTTTTCTATAAAGTGGGAGGCCAGGTCATTAGCACAAATGTCTGTGATAGGGGCTTGTGCTTTTAGCCTGAGTAGGGAGTGAAAAGTGTCAAAAAGTTTCTTGGGGTTGTTGGCTAGTGAGATCAGGGAGGTGAAGTACGTCTGTTTGGCGAGGTGAAGGGCAGCGTTATAAGTTCGAGCATAAATTTAAAGAGGATGAAGTCTTCTGGTGTGCAGGTTTTTATCCAAAGGCGTTCAGCACTGCTAGAGCAGCGCTGGAGAAGTTGAGTTTGCAATGTGAGCCAGGGCTGTTTTACTGTGTGTTTGGAAGTTCTGAGGGTGAGCGGCGCTGCTTGGTCAAGGGTGCTTCTAAGAGTGTCATTGTAGTGATGAACAGCCAGATCAGGACAGGAAAAAGAGGAGATTGGGGGCAGCGATGAGTGTATGGAGTCTGAAAGTGTCTGAGGGTTAATGGCTTGTAGATTTCTGAATGTGTGGTAGGTAGGAGTGCGCTGGGGTGGTCCAGGATTTGTGAGCGTGAAGGAGAGAATGTTGTGGTCAGAGAGTGGAAGCGGTGAGTTATTTAGGTGGGAGATTGAACAGAGCCGGACAGAGACCAGGTCAAGGGTGTTACCGTCCTTGTGTGTCTCAGAGGTTGAAAGCTGTGAGAGGCCTAGAGAAGTGATTAGTGATAGAAGCTGAGATGCAGATGTGGAAGTAGGGCTGCTAATGAGGATGTTGAAGTCTCCAATGATAAGGGTTGGTTGTTCTGAGGACATAAAGTGTGGCAGCCAGGCTGAGAAGAGGTCAAGGAACTGGGTGGGTGAGCCTGGGGGCTGAAGAATTGGTATCCTTGCGAGGAGTGCACCAGTTCTACAAGGTTCAACTCAGTGCGTATTTGGACATACTTGCAAACAGTTTCCCTTCCCCGTTTTTCTTTTCTATCTTTTATTTGGCAAGGGCTGTTCATTGATATGGCAGCCCAGTACAAGATAATAAGTAAATGATGTGCACACTGTATAATTGATGATTGGTGCTGGCTGAACAATAATGTCCAATATCGTAGAGAAATCAGCCGCACTCGGTATTGAGTGTGAAGAAAATAAAGTTTCATTTATTAAGTCACTGAACTGGATAAACAAACAACTGTGTGATATGTGCACAGAACGGACAAAGCTGATGGGGTTTAACGTTTCGACCATACGTGGTCTTTTTCAAAAACCTCGCTGTGAAATAGAACATAAATATAACATGAACACAGACATAAAGTAAAATATAACATGAACAAATAATATATACATATATACAAAGGAAATTTTATGTACATATATTAAAGTCCCATAGATAGAATATTTTTCTATATATTTGTATAAAGATGGTCACATGAGCCAAAAGAAATGCATATTAGTATTTAGTTTAGCTAGATGAATGCACATCAAGAGGAGCAGTGCACATAACCCTTAAGGTCAAGCAGTGACCTCCTATAAGGTAGCAGAATGCCAATAAGCCCTGAGAGAAGATATATACATACATAAGCAATAAATTACATATTGTGGCATATAGAACAATTCTTGAAGAAAATCAGGGGTTTGATACAATGGTATAGCTACTGGTTATAAAATGGAGGCTCACAAACATAATTCAATTAGAAAATTCCAGGAAAACTGATACAGTAGGTAACTAACCTGAAAATGCAGAGTGTGAGGGGAGGATAGGCAGGAAACAAATCCCATGCAGGCTATATGCGGAGATAAGTGAAAAAAAGATGAATGAATATAGAAAAATATTCTATCTATGGGACTTTAATATATGTACATAAAATTTCCTTTGTATATATGTATATATTATTTGTTCATGTTATATTTTACTTTATGTCTGTGTTCATGTTATATTTATGTTCTATTTCACAGCGAGGTTTTTGAAAAAGACCACGTATGGTCGAAACGTTAAACCCCATCAGCTTTGTCCGTTCTGTGCACATATCACACAGTTGTTTGTTTATCCAGTTCAGTGACTTAATAAATGAAACTTTATTTTCTTCACACTCAATACCGAGTGCGGCTGATTTCTCTACGATATTGGACATTATTGTTCAGCCAGCACCAATCATCAATTATACAGTGTGCACATCATTTACTTATTATTGCGATATCCTGTTGATGTTTGCACCTGTACCCTGATGTCTATGCACACCTTCGCCTTTGATGACACTACAGCATCTAATATCTTATCGAAAATCACTAATCCGAGTGATTTTCTACATACTCCAGCACAGGAGATTAGGAGCAGGGACTATGAAAGAGAAAGCAGAAGATTGATGTCTTATGACCTTCATTCAATTACCTTAGCGGAGTATCACAAACTTAATCGTATCCCTAGAGGTCTTCGGTGTAATCTCCGTCCTACGCTGTTCTCTGACAGACCCGATTACTGTGAGAAGTACAAAAAAATACTTAACAAGTGCTCACTGGATATTATACTCCTCACCATCGAGACTCTACAATCAGCAATTTCTGAGACTGAAGCAAAGGTAAAATCCATTGAGGAACAATTTAGTTCTACTTTATCCACACATGATTGGCAAAATCTGAAAACTAAGGTCGACAAAACTATCGAAGATAATCGTAAACTACTACAAGAAAGAAGAGGAATAAATTCCATAGAGACGAGGAGGACTATAGGTCAGAGAGAGTCTATAGGTGGAACGACACCTCCTATCCGGGACAATGGCGAGGCAACTACACCTCAAGGCGACCTGGCTCCTTCAGCTCAGACAGCAGTGGCTCCTCCTACAACCAAAGCCAGAGTCATTTTTTAGGAAGAAGACAACCCAGGAGGGGCAACAATCGCCCGGCAGGAGTAGAAAGACAAGGAGGTCAACCCGCAAATACAACCGACCGTATGGTGACGAGATCACAGGTAGGAACCACAGATCTGTGATTAACATTTCATCATACACATTGAATCCTGTTGAACTGTCGGTATTACAACGTGGACTGTCATTTTGCCCTACTCCTGCTTGGGACAGTTTTAAACTGGAACAAGATCTACAGTACTTTTATCGCTCTATTCGTCTCAAAACCCATTTTGGTCTTCAGAAGATACCTATTGGCACTAGGACACCCTTAACGGAGGGAACCTTTGCCTCTTCTTCTGAACTATCTATAGCATCTTTAGGTTTGTACAATAAAAGCTCATTCCATCCACCTCGTACATATCATGCAGCTGAAGCATGCATTGACCTCATAGACAGGGAGATACACGAGATTCTGACAAAACAACAGTAAGGCTTATTTCCCACTAAAAGTAATATTACACCACTCGAGAAACAAGCAATTGAGTCCCTTAAAGCCAATAAAAACATAACCATCAAGCCAGCTGACAAAGGTGGAGCTATAGTCGTTATGAATCAAACCGATTATATTAAAGAAATCCAGAATCAGTTATCAGATGAATCCACATATAAAAAGATTCCCTCTGACCCTACTCCGAATATTAAGAAAAAAATCGAGACTCTTCTTAATAGATATCTAGCAAACAATTGCATAGATAAAAAAACATCTACTTTCCTGACCAACCTATATCCAATAACACCGGTCATCTATATACTTCCCAAGATCCATAAATCCCTCACCAATCCCCCAGGGCGCCCCATTGTCGCATCGACGGATTCTATTCTAGCACCTTTATCCATTTTTCTAGAAAAATCTCTAACACCACTGGTCAAAGAAACCAGGTCCTTTGTACTTGACACCGGACACTTTATTAACATCATTAAACTCCTGTCAGATGTTCCATCTGGATGCCTCTTGGCGACATTAGACGTCAAAAGCCTCTACACCTCGATCAAACATGACCTTGGTGTAGAAGCTGTTAAAGAAGCTCTTCGTTCCTCAAACCTGGGTGCCAATCCTCAGCAGTTTCTCTTGGATCTATTAACCCTAGTCCTCAAGGAGAACTACTTTCTTTTTGGTGATCAATTCTATTATCAAACCTGTGGCACTGCCATGGGATCTAATATGGCACCAGCCTATGCCAACCTGTACATGGATGCCTTTGAGAATTCATATATCTACAAGAATAATTTATTCCAACTTCATTCCAAATGTTGGCTTCGCTATATAGACGACATTTTTTGTCTTTGGGATGGCACCCTGGATACTCTTCTCTCATTTATGGATCAGATTAACAACATTAGACCTGAATTACAATTTCTACTCAATTGGGACCTACACAGGATCCCCTTTCTGGACACCATGGTGTTCAAAAATGATGACAATGGATTATCTACAGACCTGTATACGAAACCTACCGACTCTAATAACCTTCTACTATTCACTAGCTGTCATCCTAAATCCACACGTGAGAGCCTTCCCCGCTCTCAATTCCATAGAGTAAAGAAAATTGTCTCTGATCCTCGTCTTGTTGAAATCCAACTTGACGAGATGGCTAATAAATTCAGGGAAAGAAAGTATCCAGAGAATATCCTCTCCTATGAGAAACAGAGAATCTTATCATGGGAACCCCCTACCAGTATATCTTCAAAACCTGAACGGATCCCTTTCATTCATACACACCATCCTTTAATGAATACTATTTACAAAACTATCAACAAACATTGGCCTCGTTTGACTGAATCCTATCCACAAATTTCAGCCTTTCAGGCACCTGTACACATGTGTAAAAGGAGACCTAAAAACTTTAAAGACCAATTGGTCCGTGCAGACATCGGCAGTCTCACTAAACAACCTAAGCAAACATTCATAGGGACACAAAGAAAGGGTACATTCCCATGCCTGGGATGTTCGTGTTGCGCCAATGTAATCAAATCAGAGAACATCGTTCACCCACATACTGGGAAAAGATATAAAATCAATGGATTTTATACATGTGATACCAACTTTGCGATATATTTGATAAAATGTCCATGTGGCCTTCTCTATATAGGGGAGACCACGCAACATATTAGAGAAAGAATATCAAGCCACAAATCTACCATTAGATTGAAGAAAACATGGCTTCCAGTCCCAGATCACTTCTCTAAAGCAAACCATTCTGTATCACAACTCCGTTTCCAGGTGATAGAACAAATCGAGAAACCAAGACGGGGGGGTAACTACACTAAGCTTCTTAAACAACGGGAATCCTTCTGGATCCATACACTACAGACCTTAGCTCCCAAAGGATTAAATAGGGAACTTGATTTTACCTTTTGCTGAATGTCTATTACATTTACTATGACTGTTTGACCTTCTTATTTCCAGGTTCACTGTTCCAGGCTGGTACTCTAACCTTCTTTTCTTCTAGATTTCCTAATAGTGAAACCATGTGGGGATAGTCCACTAAAAGTCTTTTTCTTCTCCTCACCTGGTGGTAAGTTCCACAGAAAATATATAAACCCCCCCCCCCCCCATTTTTTTCATTTTTTTCATTTTTCATTTTTATTTTTTTGTTTTTTTCATTTCTTTGTTTCCAAAAAAATCTTTTTATTCATTTATTATTATTTATCATTTTTTATTTATTTTTTCATATTTTTCATTTTTTTCATTTTTTCATTTTTTCATTGTTTTCTGTTTTATTTATTTTTATTTTTTATTTTTTTCCTTTTTTTCAATTTTTTCATTTTATTTCATTTTTTCTTATTTTTTATTTCTTATTTTTTATTTTTTATTATTTTTTTATTTCTCAATCTTATACTTTTATGATTGTTGTTCTATAAATCGTATTATATTATATGAAATCTCTTTTCCTTTTCTTTTTGTTCCACATCCCCATATTTTTCTCATTTTTTTCATTTTTTCATCTTTTCCTTTATTTTTCTTATATTTTTTCTTTTTCTTTTGCCTTTCATTCTCATTTTTTCTTTTTTCTTTATATATTTGTATATTCTTACTTTTTATTCTTTTATTATTTTTTTATTTTTAATTTTACCATCCTCCCCTTTTTTTTTTTCCCCCCAACATTTTATTTGTAATTCTCAACCTCTTCTTTTTATCTTCCTATTTTCATTGTAACTGCTTTAATTCTCTCCACCCTTATCACTGCAATACTGCGCTTTTATTTCCACCTTCACTTATGATCTTTAGCTCAATTGCTGTCCGTTTCCCTTTAGCCCGAACTGCGCATGCGCAGCCTGGGTGACACGCTCCTGTATGCCAAGCCTCCGTTCGGCTTCTGCCATCCTTTTAGTCTCAGTGACGTTGTGCAGCTATGCGCATGCGCACTACACGCTCCTGCGTGTCTAGCCTCTTTTTGGCCTTTCTCAGCGTCATGATAGGCGTCTCTTACCGGATATTGAACACTCATGTCTTATTTAAAGCGCCACTTTGGCGATTACTGCCCACATCAGATATTGCTGGACGGACCGCTCTTTCCTTACAGACCAGGTTTGTGACATGACATATGGCTTCAGGAGTTCTATCTACTTGCGATCACTTCTGGCTTGAAATTCATTCATCTTTTTTTCACTTATCTCCGCATATAGCCTGCATGGGATTTGTTTCCTGCCTATCCTCCCCTCACACTCTGCATTTTCAGGTTAGTTACCTACTGTATCAGTTTTCCTGGAATTTTCTAATTGAATTATGTTTGTGAGCCTCCATTTTATAACCAGTAGCTATACCATTGTATCAAACCCCTGATTTTCTTCAAGAATTGTTCTATATGCCACAATATGTAATTTATTGCTTATGTATGTATATATCTTCTCTCAGGGCTTATTGGCATTCTGCTACCTTATAGGAGGTCACTGCTTGACCTTCAGGGTTATGTGCACTGCTCCTCTTGATGTGCATTCATCTAGCTAAACTAAATACTAATATGCATTTCTTTTGGCTCATGTGACCATCTTTATACAAATATATAGAAAAATATTCTATCTATGGGACTTTAATATATGTACATAAAATTTCCTTTGTATATATGTATATATTATTTGTTCATGTTATATTTTACTTTATGTCTGTGTTCATGTTATATTTATGTTCTATTTCACAGCGAGGTTTTTGAAAAAGACCACGTATGGTCGAAACGTTAAACCCCATCAGCTTTGTCCGTTCTGTGCACATATCACACAGTTGTTTGTTTATCCAGTTCAGTGACTTAATAAATGAAACTTTATTTTCTTCACACTCAATACCGAGTGCGGCTGATTTCTCTACGATATTAGCCCAGTACAAGAAGCAGAGCAAAGTGGCTCTGATTGACCGCTGTGAGCAGAGAGGAATAGAGACGGCAGACAAATCCAAGGAACTGCTGATACGTGCCTTGGTCGAGCAGGACATAGAGCAAAATACTGAAACATTTGGCCAGAGAGAGATTCCACCTCAGAGAGACCCAGCAATGCCAGCTCTTGCACCGGAGATACCTGATGCAGGTGCCAGTAATTCCAGTGCTGCGGAGCCTATGGACTCTACTCTACAAATGGACTTACAACAGCTGTGAACAAATGATCGCAATCTGAGTATGCAGCTTATGCTACAGTACCGACAGGCTGCTGCAGAACACCAGGCTGAGAGGGAGGCTGCAGAACGCCAGGAGGAGAGAGAGGCTTCAGAACGCCAGGCCAAGAGAGAGGCTGCAGAACGCCAGGCCGAGAGAGCTTTCAAGCTTCAGATGGCTCAAATAGAGAGACGTAACAGTCTGCAGCTGACCTCTCTCCAGGACATAAATACTAGGAGACCACGTTTGGAAAACTTCCATGTGATGGAGAAGGATACGGACTTAGATACTTTCCTTCAGGGGTTTGAAAAAACCTGCAGGCAATACCATCTACCCAGTGATCAGTGGGCGCAGTATCTAACCCCAGGGTTGAGAGGCAAAGCCCTGGAAGTTTTTGCTGGACTCCCACCAGAGCTAGATGGGAACTATGAGGCCATAAAGGAGGCCCTGATCAGGAAGTACAACCTCACCCCAGAAGTGTATCGGAGAAAGTTCCGGAATCTACAACGTGGATCAACGGACAGCTATGTGGATGTTGAGAGCACCTTGAGGACCACGTTCCACCAATGGATAAGGGGACTTTCTGTTAACACTTTTGAGGACTTTATGGATCTTATGGTCAAGGATCAATTTCTTCATATGTGCCACACGGATGTATGACAATTTGTGTGTGATCGGGAGCCACGAACTGCGGATCAGGCTGCAAGGATTGCTGACTGCTATCTGGCTAACAGGTTGCCTGAGGTGCGGAAGCCATCAGGATTCAGCTGGAGGGGAGGTAAGCCAAACGGGGACCCTTCTCCCTCTGCCGGCCGATCACCAGTGCTGTCCAAGCCCACCTCCTATGGGGTCCCGGGAAATAGACATTCTCTAGGCGATACACGCCGATGCTTCTTCTGCAACGAAGTGGGACATGTTAGCACTGTCTGCCCGGATAGGGACAACCGCCCAACTACCACCCCAAAGCCGTCTGGGTCCCCACCTGCTGTCCTGTTTGTGGCCGGCTCTGATGTGAGGACCAATGAGAACTGTCAATCTGTCACTGTTGGCAATAAAGTCACCATTGGCCTCAGAGACACTAACGCAGAGGTGACTCTGGTGCGCCCAGAAATGGTAACCCATGCAGATATCATACCAGGAAAGACTATGTCTATAACCGGAATTGGGGGTGTCAGCCCTGCCGTGCCCATGGCCTGTGTGTACCTGGACTGGGGAGCAGGGAAAGGACTGAGAGAAGTGGGAGTATCAGAGGCTATTCCCACCAATGTGTTGCTAGGCACAGACTTGGGGAGGACGGTGTCACACTATATCCCTCCCTTACAAATAAATGCTGCAGAGAAGGTGGAAGAAAGCGACCCACCTGAGATCCCATGTGAAGAAGGAAAATGTACCAATGCACAGCAATGTACGTATGTGGCCGCTGTGACCCAGAGTCAGGCTGCGGCTCAGACTCAACCCCAGAGATTAGAGGATGAGGCTCAAATAGAACTGCCTGAACCGGGGGGCTATGCTGTGGCCCAGGAGCCTCCTCTCATGGCAGACCCAACAAGGTCCCTGATAACTGACATTGATGACTCAGCTGTCACACTAAGCCAGGGGCCGCAGACTGACAGTCAGAGCTTCCAGGAGGCCCTGCGGACAGATTTCAGTCTGGAGAAACTCAGATGCCTTGTAGATCAACCACCCACTGCTTCTGACAAAGGGAGAATATACTGGGAGCAGGGCAGATTGTATAAAGAGACTCTCCACACGGATACTACAGAACCTTGAGACTGTGAAAAGAAGCTGGTCGTCCCTTATCCATTTAGGGAAAAATTATTGAGAATTGCTTATGAAATTCCTTTGGCTGGGCACCTTGGAATACAAAAGACTAAAGCTCGTCTGACACATAACTTTTACTGGCCCAAGATGGGGACAGATATAGCCAACTACTGTCGATCCTGCGCAGTTTGTCAGAGAGTTGGAAAGTCTGGGGATATACAGAAAGCCCCATTGAAACCACTGCCGGTGATCGATGAGCCCTTCCAGCGAGTGGCTGTGGATATCATAGGGCCACTTGCAATTCCTAGCAGCTCTGGCAAAAGGTGGTGGTGGACTATGCTACACGATATCCTGAAGCTGTGGCACTGTCCTCCATCCGAGCAGAAAAAGTGTCGGTTGCTTTACTGACTGTTTTCTCTCGTGTGGGTTTCCCCAAGGAAATGTTAACTGATCAGGGAACCCAATTCATGTCCGATCTGATAGAAAGCCTCTGCGAAAAAATACAAGTGCAGCATTTTGTGGCCAGCGCCTATCATCCCAAACCAATGGACTCTGCGAGCGGTTTAACCCCTTAACGACCGCCGATACGCCTTTTAACGGCGGTCATTAAGGGTACTTAAACCACATCGCCGTTAATTAACGGCGCTGTGGAAAAAGTGAATAGCGCCCCCCAGAGGCGCATTTTCTCCAGGGTCTCGGCTACCGGGGGTAGCCGAGACCCCAGAGAACATGAATCGGGTCGGTTTTTACCGACCCGATGTTGCGGTCGCCGTTATTAACCGTATAACGGCGACCGCAACAAAAAAAAAAAAAAATCTGATGTGCCATTTAATTTCTCTGTCCTCTGATGTCATCGGACATCAGAGGACAGAGAAAAAGGGTCCCCGGGATCCCCCTCGTGTCCCCCAATGTTCCCGTTGTGGCCCGCGGGCCCACCTTCCTCCTCCGGTGGGCGCCGCCATCTTGAATGGCGGGCGCATTCTCGGTGCGCCCGCCGCGTTCTGCCGGAGGGGTGGGCAATTTTCTCTGGGGTCTTGGCTGCCGAGGGTAGCCGAGACCCCAGAGAACATGATCGGGGTCGTAGTTACCGACCCCGGTGTCGCGATCGCCATTATACTAAGTATAATGGCGACCGCAAAAAAAAAAAAGATTTTCTCCCCTCTGATGTGATCGCACATCAGAGGGGAGAAAATGAGGGTCCCCCGGTCCCCCGATCGCCCCCCCCTATACTTACCGGTGTCCTCCGTCCTCCTCAAGGCCCCAGGATCCCGGCGTCTTCTTCCTGCAAAAAAAAAATGGCGGGCGCATGCGCAGTGCGCCCGCCGATCTGCTTGTCGGCAGATTCAAAAAAAGTTTCATTCATTCTCACAAAAGTACATTTTGATCACTGTGATAAACTATCACAGTGATCAAAATAAAAAAAACAGTACATAACCCCCCCTTTATCACCCCTTAGTTAGGGACATATAATAAAATATAGAAATTATATTTTTTTTTCATTTTTCTGTTAGGGTTAGGGTTAAGGCTAGGGTTAGGGTTAGGCTTAGGGTTATAATTAGGGTTAGGGTTATAATTAGGGTTAGGGTTATAATTAGGGTTAGGGTTATAATTAGGGTTAGGCTGGGTTCATACTGCGTTATGGCAGTCCATTAGACGGACTGCGTTACACCGCGGTATAACGCGGTGTAACGCAGTCCGTTAACGCTACCATACACCCCCATTTGAGGGCGCATCGCGATGAATGCCGTAATGCGGCATGCGTTCACGACGTGCCATCATTCAGTGACGGAGCCTCGGACGCGGGCTGCAGCGTCTCTGCTCCGTAACCGCTAGCGCAGATGAATCATCTGCTGATTCCTCTGTGCTAGCGGGTATAGCATAACGCGATCGCGTTATGCTATACCGTTACCGGCCCGTCAACGCTATATGTTGAACGGGCTGGTAAAACGCAAAATTAACCCAGCCTTAGGGCTAGGGTTATAATTAGGGTTAGGGTTACAATTTGGTTTAGGGTTACAATTAGGGTTAGGGCTACAATTAGAGTTAGGGTTACAATTAGGGTTAGGGTTACAATTAGGGTTAGGGTTACAATTAGGGTTGGAATTAGGGTTGAGATTAGGGTTAGGATTAGGGTTAGGGTTGGGATTAGGGGTGTGTTGCGGTTAGGGTTGGAGCTAGAATTGAGGGGTTTCCACTATTTAGGCACATCAGGGGGTCTCCAAACATGACGTGGCGTTCAAAAAGTCAGATGGCGCTCCCTCCCTTCCGAGCCCTGCCGTGCGCCCAAACAGTGGTTTACCCCAACATATGGGGTATCAGCGCACTCAGGACAAATTGCCCACCAATTTTGGGGTTCTAATTTCTCTTGTTACCCTTGGGAAAATAAAAAATAGCTGGCTAAAAAAATCATTTTTGAGGAAAAAAAAAATTTTTATTTTCACAGCCCTGCGTTTATAAATTTATGTGAAGCACTTTGGGGTTCAAAGTGCTCACCACACATCTAGATAAGTTCCTTAGGGGGTCTAGTTTCCAAAATGGGGTCACTTGTGGGGGTTTTCCACTGTTTAGGCACATCTGGGGCACTGCAAACGGAACATGACCCCCATCAACGTCTGCATTCCAAAACGTTATTACTTCCTTTCCAAGCCCTGCTGTGCGCCAAAACAGTTTCCCCCCCACATATTTGGTATCAGCGTACTCAGGACAAATTGGACAACAACTTTTGGGGTCCAATTTCCTTGTGAAAAATCAAAAATGTGGGACTAAAAAATCATTTTTGTGGAAAATTTATTTTTTTTTTTTCACACCCAGGCATTATAAACTTTTGTGAAACACTTGGGGGTTCAAAGTGCTCACCACAGATCTAGATAAGTTACTTAGGGGTCTAGTTTCCAAAATGGGGTCACTTGTGGGGGTTTTCCACTGTTTAGGCTCATCTGGGGCACTGCAAACGGAACATGACCCCCATCAACGTCTGTATTCCAAAGCTTTATTACTTCCTTTCCAAGCCCTGCCGTGTGCCCAAACAGTTTTCCCCCCCACATATTTGGTATCAGCGTACTCAGGACAAATTGGACAACAACTTTTAGGGTCCAATATCCTTGTGAAAAATAAAAAATTTGGGACTAAAAAATTATTTTTATGGAAAATTGTTTTTTTTTTTTTTCACACCCAGGCATTATAAACTTTTGTGAAACACTTGGGGTTCAAAGTGCTCACAACAGATCTAGATAAGTTCCATAGGGGGTCTAGTTTCCAAAATGGTGTTACTTGTGGGGGGTTTCCACTGTTTAGGCGCATCAGGGGCTCTCCAAACGCGACATGGTGTCCAATCTCAATTCCAGCCAATTTTGGTTTGAAAAAGTCAAACGGTGCTGCTTCCATTCCAAGCCCTGCCGTGCGCCCAAACAGTGGTCCCCCCCATATATGGGGTATCAGCATACTCAGGACAAATTGGACAACAACTTTTGTGGTCTAATTTCTCCTGTTACCCTTGGGAAAATAAAAAATTGGGGACTAAACGATCAGGTTTGTGGAAAAAATATGATTTTTTATTTCACGCCTGGGCGTTATAAACTTGTGTGAAGCACTTGGGGTTCAAAGTGCTCAACACACATCTAGATAAGTTCCTTAGGGGGTCTAGTTTCCAAAATGGGGTCACTTGTGGGGGGTTTCCACTGTTTAGACACATCAGGGCCTCTACAAATGCGACATGGCGTCCAGCCAATTCCGCGTTGAAAAAGTCAAACGGAGCTCCTTTCCTTGCGACCTCTGTCTGCGCCCAAAAAGTGGTTTACCCCAACATATGGGGTATCGGCATGCTCAGGACAAATTACACAAAAACTTTTGGGGTCTTGTTACTCTTGGGAAAATAAAAATTGGGGTGAAAAGATCATTTTTGTGGAAAAAATATGATTTTTTATTTTCACGGCTCTACGTTATAAACTTGTGTGAATCACTTGGAGGTTCAAAGTGCTCACCACACATCTAGATAAGTTCCTTAATGGGTCTAGTTTCCAAAATGGGGTCACTTGTTGGTGGATTCCACTGTTTAGGCACATCAGGGCTCTCTAAACGCGACATGGCATCCAGCCAATTCTGCGTTGAAAAAGTCAAACAGCGCTCCTTCCCTTGCGACCTCTGCCGTGCACCCAAAAAGTGGTTTACCCCCACATATGGGGTATCAGCATGCTCAGGACAAATTGCACAAAAACTTTTGCGGTCTTATTACCCTTGGAAATTAAAAATTGGGGTGAAAAGATCATTTTTGTGGAAAAAAAATTATTATTTTTTTCACGGCTCTACGTTATAAACTTGTGTGAAGCACTTGGAGGTTTAAAGTGCTCACCACACATCTAAATAAGTTCCTTAATGGGTCTTGTTTCCAAAATGGGGTCACTTGTGGGTGTTTCCACTGTTTAGGCACATCAGGGGCTATCTAAACGCGACATGGCATTCAGCCATTTCTGCGTTGAAAAAGTCAACGGCGCTCCTTCCCTTGCGACCTCTGCCATGCACCCAAAAAGTGGTTTACCCCCACATATGGGGTATCGGCGTATTCAGAAGAATTTGCACAACAAATTTTGTGGTTCATTTTTTCTTTTAACACTTGTGAAAATAAAAAAACTTGGTTCCGAAATAAAGCTTTTGCAAAAAAAGTTAAATGTCAATTTTTTCCTTCCACATTGCTTCAGCTCCTGTGAAGCACTTGAAGGGTTAATAAACTTCTTGAATGTGGTTTTGAGCACCTTGAGGGTGCAGTTTTTAGAATGGTGTCACTTTTGGGTATTTTCTATCATGTAGACCCCTCAAAGTGACTTCAAATGTGATGTGGTCCCTAAAAAAAAATGGTGTTGTAAAAATGAGAAATCGCTGGTCAAATTTTAACCCTTATAACTTCGTAACAAAAGAAAATTTTGTTCCCAAAATTGTGCTGATGTAAAGTAGAGATGTGGGAAATGTTATTTATTAAGAAATTTGTGTGACATATCTCTCTGATTTAAGGGCATAAAAATTTAAAATTTGAAAATTGCTAAATTTTCAAAATTTTCGCCATATTTCCGTTTTTTTCATAAATAAACACAAGTCATATCAAAGAAATTTTACCACTAACGTGAAGTACAATATGTCACGAAAAAACAATCTCAGAATCAGCGGGATTCGTTAAAGCGTTCCAGAGTTATAACCTCATAAAGTGACAGTGGTCAGAATTGTAAAAATTGGCCCGGTCATTAAGCTGCAAAATGGCTCTGTCACTAAGGGGTTAACGGAACATTAAAACAAATGCTCAAAATGCTGGTGGAGACTGAAGGAAGAGACAGGGAGCAGTACCTCCCTCATCTGTTATTTGCTTATAGAGAGGTATCCCAGGCATCTACAGGATTCTCTCCCTTTGAACTGGTTTATGGCAGGAGGGTCAGGGGCCACTTGATTTGATTAAGGACTGTTGGGAGGGTGACTCCAAAACTACGGGAATCTCGGTGGTCGAATATGTACTGCGACTCAGAGAAAGAATGCAAAAACTGAGCAACCTGGCCCATGAGAACGTGACCCAGGCCCAAATCAACCAGAAGGTCTGGTACGACCGTAATGCCAGACTGTGGGCCTACGAGGAGGGCAGAAGATTTGGGTGTTGATCTCTATGTTAACTGCAGGCCGCATGGGAGGGACCATACACTGTACACAAGCGGCTAAATGATGTTAACTATGTGGTGACCCTAGATGAGCATGCTAAGCGTCAGAAAGTATTCCATGTAGATATGTTGAAGGCTCATCATGACAGGGAGGCCTGTGTATTACCTGTCTGTAGCCTGTCTGAACAAGGGGAAGTTGATCTGTTACTAGATGTGGGGGCTAGGACTCAGTATATGGAGTCCCTGGAGACAGCGGAGTTTAACCCTGAGCTATACCACAGTCAGAGTTCTGAGCTAATGGGGGTGCTCAGCGACTTCACAGAAGTCTTCACAGGGAAACCTGGGAGGACGCACTTAGCCACTCACTATGTAGACACCGGTACCAATCGTCCAGTACGGCAGACTGTATACCGGATGTCAGCAGAGGTGAAGTCACACATGAGGGAATAGGTAGAGGAGATGCTAAACCTGAAGGTAATACAAAAATCCCAGAGCGCCTGGGCCTCGCTGTGGTTCTTGTCCCAAAAAAGGACCATACTACCCGGGTCTGTGTAGACTATAGAAAACAAATCTACTGACTACATGTGAGGTCTACCCCATGCCGAGGATAGACGAGCTGTTAGAGCAGCTGGCTAATGCATCGTACCTCACTATCATGGACTTAAGTAGGGACATTGGCAGATACCCCTGACCAAAGAAGCTCAAGAGAGGTCTGCCTTTATAACGCCATTCGGGCTGTTTGAGTTTCTAGTGATGCCATTTGGTATGAAAAATGCCCCTGCCACCTTCCAGAGGTTGGTTAATCACTTATTGGAAGGAATTGAGGGTTTTGCCATTGCTTATCTTGACGATATAGCCATTTTCAGTAATTCTTGGGAGGAACACCTTGTACATCTTTCTCAGGTGTTGCAGAGGCTTAACACTGTAGGTATTACTGTTAAGCCAGGGAAGTGTCAGATAGCCATGGGGGAAGTACAATACCTTGGACACCGGGTGGGGGGAGGCTGGCTAAAGCCTGAGCCAGGGAAGTTAGAAGCCATTACAGCCTGGCCCACCAAACGAACCAAGAAGCAGGTACTGTCCTTCCTGGGTACGGCTGGCTACTATAGGAGGTTTGTACCAAACTACAGTGCTCTGGCAAAGCTGCTAACTGATCTAACCAGCAGGAAGCTTCCCCAAATTGTTTCCTGGACTCCTCAGTGTGAGGGGTCATTTTCTGCCCTAAAGTCAGCATTGGTTAGTTCACCCGTTATTCAGGCCGCAGATTTCACTTGTAGGTTTGTAGTGCAGACCGACGCCAGCACCTATGGGCTAGGTGCGGTTCTCAGCCAGGTGAACCAGCAAGGTGAAGAGCACCCAGTTCTCTACCTAAGCAGAAAACTTCTACCCAGAGAAGTGGCTTATGCCACCATTGAAAAGGAATATTTGGCAATTGCGTGGGCTCTGCAGAAACTGCAACCATACCTCTATGGGCCCAACTTCGCCGTGATAACATATCATAACCCATTGAGTTGGCTCAACAGAGCAGCTGGGGACAACGGGAATTTGCTTAGATGGAGCCTGATATTACAGCAATATGATTTCACAATTCAACATAAGAAAGGAGTCGATCACGGCAATGCTGATGTACTATCTCACCAAGGTGGGGCAGAAAAAGATTTGCGCTAGGGAGCTGACCTGTAAGTTAACCCCCATGCATGTTCATAAGGAGGGAGGTGTAGTGAAATATGTATATGTGTTAGGGGTTGAGTTCCCGCTTCTGCACAAGGGGAGTCTCAAACCAGTCCCGCTGCGGTCCCCCATCTATCTCCGGCCACACTGAAACCTGCTCAGCAAAGATGTCAGTCCCAGCGTCTCGCCTGGTCTAATACTGAGCAGAGACTTGCTGCTGCCTCTCCAGGTTCTGCTATTGTAGCCAGTTCTGGTTAGTGGTGAGCAGACGTTTTAAGACTAAGACATGCTTTCCCCCTCTGAGCATGCCCAGGGTAAGATTTCTCATTGGAGATCAGGGGTCACATGCTCAGGTACTGCAGCAGCTTCTATTGGTCCGCTAAGAAGGTCCTGAAACTACATGTGTTCTGGAATAGTTTCTAATTGGTCCTTTTCTGGCAGGCCCTGTAGTTGCTGCTATAAAAGGGTTGTATGACCATGCGGCCATGCGCTAGTATCAATTGCATTATGTGCTTTGCGCCAGTGTGATCTTGCACGCATGTGTTAGGGCTCGGCTGAAATAATCCCCTAGAATACCGGCACCTCCGGTGAGGAGACTTGTATGCATGTGTTTAGGGCTTGGCTGAAATAAGCCCCTAGAATACCGGCTTCTCCGGTGAGGAGATTGTCTGATTGCGTTGCTGATTGCATTACTATGGACTGCTGTCCGCACAGCAGTTGTCTGTTCATCCCTGTGGAGCTAACAGTACACAGTCCATATCTCTGCGTCTCTACGTTAGCGACACTGTGGTGTAACAGAGTTCGCTTATACCGCCATATAGTGCCACAGTATCTATAGTTGAGACTCTGTGAAGTAACAGAGTTCGCCATATACCGCCATCTTACGAGCAGCAGGCTCTGCCTGCACGGTGGACCCCGGGCTGCGAACGCACCTATTATTTATATTTATTTTGTGTGTTCCACCAGCCCTAACATAATACTAGCGCCAGGGTCTGGCTAGTAAAATGGCGGACGACCAGCATCTACAGCAGGACATCCAGCAGCTGGAGGGTAGGTTGGCGGCCCTTGAGCGCACAACCTCAGCTGTGTATGTTACCGCAGTCGCTTTTCAGGCTGCTAGCATGGCTGCAGCCAGTGTGTCCACGGCCATCTCTGCCCCTACATTATCCCACCTCCTGCTTCCAGACAAGTTTGTTGGTGACAGCAAGCAATGTCGGGGATTCGTGAGTCAGTGCTCTATACAACTCGAGCTTCTGGCTGCATGTTTCCCCACGGATCGGGCACAAGTAGGCTTTGTAATATCTCTCCTGTCGGGTAGAGCGTTGGAGTGGGCCACCCCGCTGTGGGAGCACGACGACCGTTGGTGCGGAGTGCTCCTCGTTTTCTGGAGGCTCTAAAAAAATTCTTTCTAGGACCTCAGGTCACCCACGATGCTGCGCTCCAACTGCTGGCAAGTTCACAGGGTTCGTCCTTGGTCAGCTATTTTGCTGTCCAATTTCGGACTCTGGCCTCAGAGTTAGACTGGCCAGATAAAGTCCTCATTCCCGTGTTTTGGAGAGGACTGGCGGGCCATGTGAAAGACGCCTTAGCTACTAGGGAGATTCGCGCCACACTGGAGAAGCTTATCGCCATATCTACCCGCATCGACCTCTGTTTTCACGAGAGGAGGTTGGAGCGGTCCCAGTGTAGGCAGAGGTTCCGGCTGGCTCCCACCTTCACCAGACCTCTAGAATCTTTCAGTCAGGCATCCGACTCCCATGAGGCCATGGAGGTTTCTCAAGCAGGACCTAAGTCCCAGGCCGCTCGAGTACCCGTGGTTTGTAACAACTGTCAGCAGTTAGGACATTATGCCAACAAATGTCCACAACGGTCGGGAAAACGGTCACGTCTAGTGACCCTGGGAGGAGGTTCACTAGACACCGCGGCATTTTCCACCAAGTTGTCCTTCAAGGGGACAATTACTGTAGGTCCATCCACTCTCACCGCCGAGCTATGTGTGCATTCTGGAGCCAAGGGGAATTTCATGTCCTCTGCCTTTGCTCTCCACCACACTATACCTCAGGTGATGCTCGCCAAACCGGTGACTGTGCGCGTAGTGAATGGATCGACTCTGTTCTCACAAATCATCCACAAGACTATCCCTCTCACTTTATCTATGTCCCCTTCCCATCAGGAGAGTATTTCTTTTCTTGTCCTGCCCGAGGGAATAGATGGGGTTTTGCTGGGAATACCTTGGCTCCGTCACCACTTTCCCCATATAGAGTGGTCCTCTGGGAGGATACTGGTTGGGGTGATTCATGTAGAGGCAGGTGTGTCAGGGAGTGCGTTCAGGTCACCACCACAGAGATACCCGTAGATCTTACTTCTCTTCCCCAGTGTTATTGGTCATACGCAGACGTTTTCTCCAAGAAGGCGGCGGAGACTCTTCTGCCTCATCGCCCCTACGACTGTCCTATTGATCTCCTGCCTGGAACAGAACCTCCTCGGGGTAGAGTCTTTCCGCTCTCGCTTCCTGAGACTGAGGCCATGTCCCAGTATATTCAGGAGAATCTGGCAAGAGGGTTCATTAGGAAGTCGGTGTCACCAGCAGGGGCGGGGTTCTTCTTCGTGCAAAAGAAGAACGGAGAATTACGTCCGTGTATTGACTACAGGAGTCTTGATGCCATCACCGTCAAGAATAAGTACCCGTTGCCCCTAATCTCTGAGCTCTTTCATAGGCTCAGAGGAGCAAAGGTATTTACCAAGCTAGATCTACGTGATGCCTATAACCTAATTCGCATCCGTGAAGGGACGAGTAGAAGACAGCTTTTAATACCAGGGATGGGCATTATGAATACCTGGTGATGCCCTTCGGGCTCTGTAATGCTCCTGCTGTTTTCCAAGACTTTGTCAATGACATCTTCCGGGATATGCTCTCCACCTCTGTATTAGTCTACCTGGATAATATTCTCATCTTTTCACCAGATATAGACTCTCACCGGAGGGATGTCAACAAAGTCTTCAACCTCTTATGGGCAAACTCCCTCTATGCCAAGCTGGAGAAATGTGTGTTTGAGAAGGAGTCTTTACCTTTCCTAGGCTATATCATTTCCGCCCAGGGATTGGCTATGGATCCTGCCAAACTACAGGCTGTAATGGACTGGCAAGAACCCCATTCTCTTAAAGCGGTGCAGCGCTTTATGGGGTTCATTAATTATTATCGCCAGTTCATTCCCCATTTCTCGACTTTGGTAGCTCCCTTTTATAGCCCTCACCAAGAAGGGAACAAATCCCAAGTTGTGGTCTGAGGAGGTCTCCAAGGCATTCTCTTCCATCAAGTCGCATTTTGTCAGTGCTCCCTTATTACATCGCCCCGATGTTGATAAGCCGTTTATTTTAGAGGTGGACTCCTCTTCTGTTGGTGCTGGAGCAGTCCTTTATCAAAAGGATGCTCAAGGTCGGAAGCATCCCTGCTTCTTCTTTTCTAGGACCTTTACACCAGCAGAGAGGAATTATTCCATCGGGGACAGGGAGTTGCTGGCTATGAAGTTGGCCTTCTCTGAGTGGATACATCTTCTGGAGGGGGCTCGTTTTCCCTTCCAAGTCTTCACTGACCACAAAAACTTGGTATATTTGCAAACGGCTCAGCGGCTAAATTCTCGCCAGGCCAGATGGTCCCTATTCTTCTCTCGGTTCCACTTCACCCTCCATTTTCTCTCCGGTGAGAAGAATATTCGGGCCGACGCTCTCTCTCGCTCATTAGTGTAATTAGAGGAGGATGAGGAGCCTCGGCTTATTGTCCCCGAAGAGAGCCTGAGAACGGTAGTCCCGATTTCGCTAGAGTCTGTGCCTCCTGGCAAGACTTTTGTGCCCACTAATTTGCGACCGGAGGTACTTTCTTCGGCAAACTCGTCCAGGGTGGGTGGACACTTTGGGGCAAAGAGGACAACTGAATTATTGGCAAGGACATACTGGTGGCGACATACGGTCCGTGACGTCAGGGAGTATGTTCAGGCTTGTGTCTCCTGCGCCAGGAACAAGTCCTCTCGACAGCGGCCAGCAGGGTTACTTTTCCCTTTGCCGGTGGCAGACAGGCCCTGGGAGATGGTCAGGATGGACTTTGTGGTGGGCTTACCCAAGTCTCAGGGTTGCACTATCATTTGGGTGATCACCGACCACTTCTCCAAAATGGTGCACTTAGTGCCGCTACCACGGTTAACTTCTGCACGGGCCTTGGCAGCATTATTTATTAGACACATCTTCCTTCTACACGGTATGCCAGACAAGATTGTCAGCGATCGAGGTCCCCAATTTGCGTCTCGGTTCTGGAGAGAGCTGTATCATATACTCTGCATTGAGTTAAACCTCTACTCTGCATATCATCCTGAGACAAATAGGTTGGTAGAGAGGGCCATCCAGACCTTGGTCACATACTTGCGACATTTTGTCTCTGCCAGGCAGGATGATTGGGCATCCTTGCTCCCGTGGGCGGAGTTCGCGCTAAACAATGCTGTGGCTGACTCCACCAGACAGACCCCATACCTCTTAAATTATGGCCAGCATCTGCGGGTACCGGTGCCCATGCCCGTGGCTTCTGCCGACTCCAGGGTGGCAGACTGGGCTGTGGAGGCACGGGACATATGGGACCGCACCCAGGATGCCATTCAGGCTTCCAAGGAGAGGATGAGGTCTTCTGCCGATGCCCATCGGCGTCCCGCTCCGACATTTGCTCCTGGTGACCTAGTGTGGCTCTCCGCCTGAAACATCAGGCTCCGAGTGGAGTCCACTAAGTTGGCACCCCGCTATTTGGGTCCCTTCAATGTCCTCGAGCAGGTGAACCCTGTGGTTTACCGTTTGGCCCTTCCGCCTCGCCTTGGTATCTCCGACACCTTCCATGTGTCCTTCCTAAAACCCGTGGTCATCTCCCGGTTGCGTGAGTCATCTGCTGGGACGTCAGATTCGTCTACGGACGATCACGAGGTGAACGTCATTGTAAGGTGCAATGTGGTACGGGGCAAAAAAAATTTTGGGGGGGATTGGAAGGGTTTTGTGCCAGAGGATAGGTCCTGGAAGCCTGCCGAGCATATTCATTCTCAGCAGCTCATTGCTGCCTTTGAATGTAGCGAGGCCCAAAGAAGGGGGGTAATGTTAGGGGTCGAGTTGCCGCTTCTGCACAAGTGGAGTCTCGAATCAGTCCCGATGCAGTCCCCATCCATCTCCGGCCACAGTAGAGCCTGCTCAGCAAAGACATCGGTTCCAGCGTCTCGCCCGGTCTAATACTGTGCAGAGACTTGCTGCTGCCTCTCCAGTTTCTGCTATTGTAGCCAGTTCTGGTTAGTGGCGAGCAGACGTTTTTAAGACTAAGTCCTGCGTTTCCCCTTCTGAGCATGCCCAGGGTAAGATCTCTCATTGGAGATCGGGGTCACATGCTCAGGTACTGCTGCAGCTCCTATTGGTCCTCTAGGAAGGTCCTGAAACTACATGTGTTCTGGAATAGTTTCTTATTGGTTCTTTTCTGGCAGGCCCTGTAGTTGCTGCTATAAAAGGGTTGTATGACCATGCGGCCATGCGCTAGTATCAATTGCATTTTGTGCTTTGCGCCAGTGTGATCTTGCACCCATGTGTTAGGGCTCGGCTAAAATAAGCCCCTAGAATATCGGCACCTCCGGTGAGGAGACGTGTATGCATGTGTTTAGGGCTTGGCTGAAATAAGCCCCTAGAATACCGGCTTCTCCGGTGAGGAGATTGTCTGATTGCGTTGCTGATTGCATTACTATGGACTCAGTTGTCTGTGCATCCCTGTGGAGTTAACAGGACACAGTCCATATCTCTGCAACTCTACCTTAGCGACTCTGTGGTGTAACAGAGTTCGCTTATACCGCCATATAGTGCCACAGTATCTATAGTTGCGACTCTGTGAAGTAACAGAGGTCGCCATAGCGCCATCTTACTAGCAGCAGGCTCTGCCTGCACGGTGGACCCCGGGCTGCGAACGCACCTATTATTTATATTTATTTTGTGCGTTCCACCAGCCCTAACATATAAGTATGCATATATGACCAGCAGTAAGTGATGTTTGTCTTAGGCTGCAGCTCTCCACACAGTTCATGACCTCATGTTAGCCTGACTTTCAGTCTCCTAGTCTCCAATCTCTCCAGGGTGCCTTCCTTAGAGCACATAGAATTGGAGCATTTCACACCTTCTGGCTCTTTTGAAGCTAGATGCCAAATGCTAGCTATCTATGAGAAGTTTACACCAGAGTTTCAGAGAGAAAATAATGTATTCATTGGTAGCATGGCATGGTCCACTCACAAACCAGCTATTAGAATATTATAATGAGAGGCTGGTCTAGAAATTGGATTCCCAAGGCATATCTATAAATTAGACGTCCACACAAAGAACTGTGTTACATACAGTTATGAGGGCAGCCAAGCTGATGTGATCATCTCATATTCCCCCCCTCCCTCAGGAACAGAGTACCAGAATGCAAAGTTCGATATTTCTGTAGGTTTTTCTCCCTTTTATTTTATACTATTTTGCATATTTGTATGTCTCTTTTTATTACCATTTTTATATCCTTTTTATTGTTAGCACTGTACCTTTTATATTAAAGCTTAAAACTTTAATAAGTCAGAACCTTGTTGCTCTAAAGAATCCATAGCCTTAGAAGTGTGTGCTTCTGGTGATTGGCACATAGTAGTAATATTTCCGGGACTCATCGCCCGTGTGTTCGGTGAGTGGTGGCAGCGTGTATGAAGCGGGCTGTGTGGTCTGTGTCGGGGTGTGATTTATGCTCCCATTGCAGCATAGGACAGAGGTTGAATGCTGGAATGAGTGAGAGGAGATAGATTAACCCTTGCAGGAGCAACCCCAGACCATGTGTGTTGGTTTTCGTGACAGGAGGTAAGTTCCAAAGAGGACCACGGTAAGGTCATGTGTGTAGATGATGTGTGTTGTTGGGTAACAACTGGCTCAGGAATAGGAAACAGAGAATGTTTACTAACAGAATACACTATGATTGGGTCACAGTTACCAATGAATTACTGTAAGGGTTAGTATTGGGCCCTCTTCTGTTTTATATATTTGTTAGAGACACTGTAGAGGACATATAGATCAGAATTGCATTATTTTTAAATGATGCTAAGTTCTGCAAGGTAATAAACACAGGGTTGACGATAATTTAGTCTTACAGCGAGATTTATGTTGGGGGAGTTGGGGTGAGAAATGGTAATTGAAGCTGAACATAGATAAATGTAAGGATAGGCATGTACTGAGTAAACAAACTATAAAATTATATGCTAAATCGTAAAATATTGACTCTAACAATGACTTGGGTGTATGGGTGGATCGCAAACTCTATTTTAGTGACCAGTGCCAGACAGCTGCATATAAAATAATAAACTGCATTAAAAGAGACATAAATGTGTTCAATTTTGGGCTCCAAATGTATAAAAAACACATAGCAAAACTAGTGCAGAAAAGAGCAACTGAAGTTATAAAGGGAGTGTATGTATTGCCGTGCCAAGACAGGTATGAAACTTGGGGTTATTCAGTTTTGAAGGTTAGGGACAATCTTATTACTTACAATGTGTAAATATATGAATGAACAGTACAGAAATATTTTTAATGATCTTTTTACATCTAGGCGTACATAAAAAAACAGACAAGGGGGCATCCTCTCTGTCTAGAGGTAAGAAGGTTTTATCATCATTACACATGACAATTCTTTACTGTAAGAGCAGTGAGACTACAGAACTCTTGGCCACAACCTGTTGTAATGGTCCATTCACTATTGAAGTTCAATGAGGCCTGAATGACTCTTTTGAAATATTATGTTACAAGGTGTGAGTATTAGATTCTGTAGATGAGGAAGTGATCAAAAGAAGTAGTTAAGAAAAAAAACTTCTAATAATATAGGGCAATTTGCATCTGCCTCATGGGAGTTTTGCCTTCATCTGGAACAAAATGTTAGAGTATAGATTGAACTCAATGCAATTTTGACTTCTTTTCAACCTTAACATTATCATTCTGTTTTATATATTTGTTAGAGATACTGACTAGTGATGGTTTGGGGTGCCATAGTAATTAATTTGTATTGAGTCTCATCAGATTCAATCTAGGCAGCTGCGTGTCTTTTGCTTATAGCTACCATTAAAATTTTAGTCCTTTGAAGATAAAGTCATTTTTTAGTAAACACTGCCTTTTACTTGTTTAGAAAGTATAACAACAATGCATTAAAATGGAAAAAAGGAAAGTAATAGGTGACCTGGCACAGAAAAAAAAAATCGGAAAAAAAATTACACTTAACATCCAAGTTAAACAACATGTCAAAGAATATGAACATCAGATGCATTCTGCTTACATTTCTTTAAACAATTACTTAAGCCAACCTACAGGCCAAATTATAGAGTGGCAATAATGAAGTATTATGTCAACTCAACAGTGGTTATGGAATAAGAAGAAAGTTGATGTTAATGTGATGATCTTCCAAAATGGGGCTTGTAATGGTAAAGGAAAAATATTTGCTTAAGAGAAAAATCTGACAAGAACAAGAACAACAGAAAACACAGCTTAAAGGGAACCTGTCAGCTCGTTTTTCCACAATAAGCTGCGGCCACTGCCTTTCGGGGCTTATCTACAGCATTCTATAATCCATGGTGCAGCTACTAACAACTTATTTCATAAAACTCAAAGCATCTTTCTGCTGTATCATAAGAAATTAATCACAAATGAATCATTTGTTGTTAATGGCTGCACAGTTTCTGCAAAACCATTTGGCCATCAAAAATAAGCAAGGAATTTGCACTTGATTTCTATTTATAAAGTGGAAAGATGTAAATACCCCTACCCAGATTAAAAAACATCCACCACACAGTGCTCTTTGTTACATAAATATATCAATTTAATTCAAAGCAATTTTCATTCCCTCATCCTGAAAGATCCAGAGTGCTGCTGCAACATAGTAAATACAGTACACCAATAATTCTCCAAAGTGTTTTAGGTGCTATTTTTCATTATGACAATATCAGGCCACATGTTGCTCATGCTATTGAGAGCAGCCTGTGTTAATATGCTACTATGGCATGAAGCATCTACAGACTTGATTGACAATTACAAAGTGAACTGCCAGCAGTGGATCTTGATAATTCACATACCAAGTGCATTGACCATTCCTTAAACAGCCACTAATAATCTCATAGATAGCATGTGAAGATGTGTAAGTATATGTTTTTCAGAATGTGCCGCTCATACTCAATGCTGAGTAAACAAGCTGTTTGAAAATTTTTGTTTTCACTTTTTCATCATTTTCATATCATTAACATGTCTGTCATCCTGTGATTTCCATAATTCCACAATTATTCCTTCCACAATTTCAATCTTGATATGTGTATACATAACCAGTTGACCGTTGCCACCAGTGTGGCACAACAAGACACACACTCCCCAGTGGCGCATTGAGAGCAGTGCCGAGCAGCCTACGTAAGTACTACCATGTGAGTGATCAATCTTACCTGGTGTCCCAACCAGTCACCCTGCAGAACATCACTTCTCTCAGGCCTTCTAGAAAAGTCCCATCATGCACTCCATTGCTCTTTGTGTCTGTGGCCATTAACAGATACATTTAACCTAAAATAAAAACATTAAATAGATATCCTGCGGTAAGGAACGAGGAGTAGAAGTGAAGATGATGGCACTCACCTCTTCATGAAAGAAGCCTTTAGTGTGGTTTTCAGGCTTTCTGTATGGCTTATGCTGCATGCTAACTGGTGGTATATGTGATTGTTGGTGCTTGTGTCCTCTAATGCATATCTAATCTATCTCTACACCTTATCCGTTACACTAAAAGCCTATGGAGCCTTGTTCTGAGACAAATTCTGATGCTCCACAGGCTTACATTGTAAAACTCACTGCTGTGCTCTGCGTGACTCAGAGAAGTCTGCAGAGTGCTGATATCATTCAGAAAAGCAGAAGAACAGCGCTGAAGACAAGACAGGTGAGTTTACTAATACTCAAGATTACATTACATCCATATACACATATTTAAACAGTAAAAATGTTAGTGAGAGTGCTTCTTTAACTATAGTGGGTAAGGAGTTTCAAACGTCCTTGGTATCTGGATCCTAGGGGGGATCAATGCTCCCTTTTTTCTTATATGAGAGGACAAATCCTATTAAAAACCTGTGATATTTGGGACTTTGTTTTAGGTTGTGCACTTGGACCCACAAACTCGAAGTCTTGCCACTGATTATAGAATGCTGGGCCAGAGTCACCACCCGGCGCACCCAGGCAAGTGCTGGTGCCCTGAGCAAGCGGGGGGCCCACTCATTGTCGGGGACACTGGCACACTATGTCCTTCCCCATGCTTTAAAATACTTATCTCTCCTCGTTCCCCGCTGGCTGAAGGTTCTGACTCTTCCACGTTTCCTAACTCTGTGACATCTCAGGGCAGAGGGCGTGATAATGTCACTACAGTGCACCCTCTGTGTTGAGCGGTGCAGAGAGCCAAAATAAGCTAAAGGCACCGTAGCTAAGGACACCGGAACTGCAGCAAGTGGGGAACAAGGAGAGGTAAGTATTTGATTATTTTTTTTATATACGGTATATGGAGCCCACTCTGTATGAAGCATTATATGGGGTCCATTACATGTATGAAGCATTATATGGGGTCCAATATTCTGTATGGAGCACAATATCTGTATGGAGCACAATATGGAGATCTCTATTCTGTATGGGGCATTATATGAGGCCCATTATTCTGTATGGAGCAATATATGGGGTACAATATTCTGTATTGAACATTATAAGGGGTAATTTATTCTTTATGGAGCATTATATAGGGTCAATTATTTTGTATGAAGCATTATATGGGGGTCTGTAATTCTGTATGGAGCATTAGATGAGGACCATAACTCTGTATGAAGCAATATATGGGGCCCATTATTCTGCATGGAGCATTACATGGGGTCCATTATTTTGTATAGAGCATTATATGAGGCCCATTATTCTGTATGGAGCAGTATATGAT
This sequence comes from Oophaga sylvatica, assembly GCA_033576555.1. Classification (NCBI taxonomy): domain Eukaryota; kingdom Metazoa; phylum Chordata; class Amphibia; order Anura; family Dendrobatidae; genus Oophaga; species Oophaga sylvatica. The sequence continues at coordinate 99,506,071 of JARQOD010000005.1, forward strand.
GCCACATTATTCTGTATAAAGTGCTATATGGGGCCCATTATTCTATTTGGAGAAATATATGGGGCTAATTAGACTGGGAGCAATATGTGTATGGAGGACTATGCGGTGCCGATAATACTGTATGGAGGACTATACTGTCCAGTATAAAATGCAAGTTTTGAATCCCCCCAGGGCAAGCACCGGTTTCTGACCTATTGTAGAATTTACAATAGATATCACACATGTAATGTAAGAAGTAAGTGAAATCTTTGGCATTGTACTATACCTACAGTACAGACCAAAAGTTTGGACACACCTTCTTATGTAAAGATTTTTCTGTATTTTCATTACTATGAAAATTGTAGAATCACACTGAAGGCATCAAAACTATGAATTAACACATGTGGAATTATATACTTAACAAAAAAGTGTGTAACAACTGAAATTATGTCTTATATTCTAGGCTCTTCAAAGTAGCCACCTTTTGCTTTGATGACTGCTTTGCATACTCTTGGCATTCTCTTGATGAGCTTCAAGAGGTAGTCACCGGAAATGGTTTTCACTTCACAGGTGTGCCCTGTCAGGTTTAATAAGTGGGATTTCTTGCATTATAAATGGGGTTGGGACCATCAGTTGTGTTGTGCAGAAGTCGGGTGGATACACAGCTGATAGTCCTACTGAATAGACTGTTAGAATTTGTAATATGGCAAGAAAAAAGCAGCTAAGTAAAGAAAAACGAGTGGCCATCATTACTTTAAGAAATGAAGGTCAGTCAGTCAGAAAAATTGGGAAAACTTTGAAAGTGTCCACAAGTGCAGTTGCAAAAACCATCAAGTGCTACAAAGAAACTGGCTCACATGAGGACTGTCATGGGTGCATCGCCACGAGGATCGTCGCGATTGCACATTCTGACTTCTCGCAGCTGAGTTGCTGTTACTTTGTGTTTGGTAGTGAGGGAGTTAATTTTACCTAGCTCTTTGCTAAGACTAGGTCCAGCCTCGCCCGGCTGCTTTTGATTATGTACTAATTAGCTTCCTTTATATTCCTGCCAGTCTGTGTGTTAGATGCCAGTGAAAGCATTCATACAGACTGCAGATAGGATCGGTTCTGAGAAGACTTAAGCTAAGAGCTCCTTTGTTGTTTCTCCTCTCCTTGCTTATAGTTTATCTCCTAGACCTTTGGTGTTCCCTCTGTGTTTAAATGTTGTATGCAAGACAGTATTTACTTTATCCCTTGTCTGTCTCGTTTGTCCTAACTGTTTGTTAACCTTTACCTGTCCATTCCCTATGGTGGTAATCAGGGTCCTTCTAAGGACTAGATTACAGTGGTCAGGGATTTATAGGAGACAGGGTTTACGCTGGCGGCCTGGACCTCTGTACCATTAACAGTACCTCCAGGTAGAGGGACTAGTCAGGACCCCAGTTTAGGGTCAGCATAGACCCCGGTCCACCTCTAGCCAGAGACAGCGTGAAAAGGATTCAGTATTAACCCACAGGATATTATGTCAGGTAATACTATGCTATATATACATGTTAATGTTACCTATTTATATGTTATATAGAATGTTGTCCCACTTGATAGATTACTGACATTATTTATATATATATCTGCTAGACAGCGTGACATTTTCACCGGCCAAAAACTAAAGATTCTCCCCAGCTACCATGGATCCAGTAGCCCAGCTTGCCCTGCAGTTGCAGAGGTTGTCCATGGAGTTTACGGACATTAAGTCCAAGGTTTTGTCCCCCCCGGAGCAAACCAGATCTGAACCTAAGGTTGCTCTCCCGGACAGGTTCACTGGTGGGCGGGACAAATTTTTTACCTTCCGGGAGGCATGTAAATTATACTTTCGGCTGCGGCCTCGGTCTTCGGGGAGTGAAGAGCAGAGGGTGGGAATTGTCATCTCGCTCTTACAGGGGGACCCTCAATCCTGGGCAATACATAAAGAACAGTTGTCTTGTTATGTGTTGGAGGGTCTTCCTACTCCTATTGTGTTGGGACTTCCTTGGTTGGCTAAACATAACCCAGTGATTGATTGGCAATCCAGAGAGATAAGCCAGTGGGGTGAATTTTGCAAGAATAACTGCATGAACACGGTCATCGGTGCGGTCGTGCCTAGGACCTTGCCTCCTTTTCTGGAGGACTTGGAGGATGTGTTCTCAGAGGAGGGGTGTCAAGAGTTACCTCCTCATCGCGCGTATGACTGCTCAATAAAATTGCCGCCTGATGCCTTATCTCATAGTTTCCCAGGGGCCGGAAAGACGGATGACCCGGTTCCTATCCTTCAGGAGGGAGTGGTAGTGTCGGCTGTATGCTCTGAGCTTGAGAAGGAGGTATTGGAGGCTCAGGGGGACGCCCCTGTAGGACCTCCAGGGAAACTGTTTGTTCCTAATCAGTTAAGACAAAAAGTTATCGAGGCACATCATAATTCTGCTTTAGCAGGACATCCAGGGAGTAAAGCAACTGTGGATCTCCTTTCTCGCCGGTTTTGGTGGCCTAACTTAAATAAAGAGGTAATAACTTTTGTCGCGTCCTGTGGAGTTTGTGCTCGCTCTAAGACCCCACATACCCGTCCGTCTGGGGTTCCTGAGGAGGAACGATTCTCGTCGTCACTTGCTTCAGTTTGGAGAGGAGTGCTGAATGGTCTGAGTGCTATGGGGAACCGTTACAAGCGGAGGGCTGATAGGAGGAGAGTGTCTGGTCCGGACCTAAGTGTGAACGATCTGGTGTGGTTGTCTACCAAGAATATAAAACTCAAGGTTCCCTCCTGGAAACTGGGTCCCAGGTTCATCGGTCCATACAGGATCAGTTCTATAATTAATCCTGTGGCATTTCGTCTGGACCTCCCTCCTACGTTTAAAATCCACAATGTGTTCCACAAATCGTTGCTTAAGAGGTACGTGGCGCCAGTTATGCCGTCACCTCTACCTCCTCCTCCGGTGGTGGTCAATGGTAGCTTGGAGTTTCAGGTGTTGAAGATCATTGACTCACGTCTGAATCGTCGGTCCCTTCAGTACCTGGTTCATTGGAAGGGGTATGGTCCTGAGGAGAGGACGTGGGTCCCTGCGTCGGAGGTTAACGCAGATCGATTGGTTCGGACCTTCCACACAACTTACCCGGGCAGACCTGGCCCTGAGGGTCCGGAGGCCCCTCGTAGAAGGGGGGTACTGTCATGGGTGCATCGCCACGAGGATCGTCGCGATTGCACATTCTGACTTCTCGCAGCTGAGTTGCTGTTACTTTGTGTTTGGTAGTGAGGGAGTTAATTTTACCTAGCTCTTTGCTAAGACTAGGTCCAGCCTCGCCCGGCTGCTTTTGATTATGTACTAATTAGCTTCCTTTATATTCCTGCCAGTCTGTGTGTTAGATGCCGGTGAAAGCATTCATACAGACTGCAGATAGGATCGGTTCTGAGAAGACTTAAGCTAAGAGCTCCTTTGTTGTTTCTCCTCTCCTTGCTTATAGTTTATCTCCTAGACCTTTGGTGTTCCCTCTGTGTTTAAATGTTGTATGCAAGACAGTATTTACTTTATCCCTTGTCTGTCTCGTTTGTCCTAACTGTTTGTTAACCTTTACCTGTCCATTCCCTATGGTGGTAATCAGGGTCCTTCTAAGGACTAGATTACAGTGGTCAGGGATTTATAGGAGACAGGGTTTACGCTGGTGGCCTGGACCTCTGTACAATTAACAGTACCTCCAGGTAGAGGGACTAGTCAGGACCCCAGTTTAGGGTCAGCATAGACCCCGGTCCACCTCTAGCCAGAGACAGCGTGAAAAGGATTCAGTATTAACCCACAGGATATTATGTCAGGTAATACTATGCTATATATACATGTTAATGTTACTTATTTATATGTTATATAGAATGTTGTCCCACTTGATAGATTACTGACATTATTTATATATATATCTGCTAGACAGCGTGACAAGGACCACCCGAAGAAAGGAAGACCAAGAGTCACCTCTACTTCTGAGGATAAATTTATCCGAGTCACCAGCCTCAGAAATTGCAGGATAACAGCAGCTCAGATTAGAGACCAGGTCAATGCCACACAGAGTTCTAGCAGCAGACACATCTCTACAACAACTGTTAAGAGGAGACTTTGTGCAGCAGGCCTTCATGGTAAATGGACATTAGACCAGTGGAAATCTGTGCTTTGGTCTGATGAGTCCAAATTTTAGATCTTTGGTTCCAACCACAGTGTCTTTGTGTGACGCAGAAAAGGTGAATAGATGGACTCTACATGCCTGGTTCCCACCGTGAAGCATGGAGGAGGAGGTGTGATAGTGTGGGGGTGCTTTGCTGGTGACACTGTTGGGGATTTATTCCAAATTGAAGGCATACTGAACCAGCATGGCTACCACAGCATCTTGCAGCAGCATGTTATTCCATCCGGTTTGTGTTTAGTTGGACCATCATTTATTTTTCAACAGGACAATGACCCCAAACATACCTCCAGGCTGTGTAAGGGCTATTTGACCAAGAAGGAGAGTGATGGTGTGCTACGCCAGATGATCTGGCCTCCACAGTCACCAGATCTGAACCCAATCGAGATGATTTGGGGTGAGCTGGACCGCAGAGTGAAGGCAAAAAGGGCTAAGCATCGTTGGGAACTCCTTCAAGATTGTTGGAAGACCATTTCCGGTGAGTACCTCTTGAAGCTCATCAAGAAAATGCCAAGAGTGTGCAAAGAAGTCATCAAAGCATAAGGTGACTACTTTGAAGAACCTAGAATAGAAGGCATAATTTCAGTTGTTACACACTTTTTTGTTAAGCATATAATTCCACATATGTTAATTCATAGTTTAGATGCCTTCAGTGTGAATTTACAATTTTCATAGTCATGAAAATACAGAAAAATCTTTAAATGAGAAGGTGTGTCCAAACCTTTGTTCTGTACTGTCTGTGCATCATGAATCATGATATGTGTTAAAAGGGCCCACTGAGACTCTTTTGCCCAGGGCCCATGAAAACCTAGAGCTGGCCCTGATAGGATTTGTCCTTTTTCTAAATAAAAAGACAGCATTCAGAAAATATGCTATTAAAGATTAATTTATGCAAGTCATAGTTTACTAATTTTTGGTTTCAATCCAATAATCTAGAAATAGGTGAACAGGTGTTGTTGAAGAGTATATCAATATTAATATGCTCTCATACCACACTTGTTTCCTCATTGCTAATTTAGAGGTGGTTTCACACACAGAATATTTTGGAAACACGCCACTTTTTTGTGCCAGTTTTTAATACTGTTTTTTGAGCCGGAGCCAGAACTGAATCCTGCAGAAGATAAGGTATAAGTTCATCCTGTATGCTCCCTATTAATTTTGAATCCATGTCTGGCTTTCCTTGAAGGGAACTGAAAAAGCTAACAAAAATGCTATAGGAAACCTCAATATCTAAAACTCTATCACTCACAAGTTACAAACTTTTGCCTCTTAAAGATATATCAGAACAAGAACTGTGCATCTGGATCTTCAAGAAATGGGTTTCGTTGGTAGAGCAGTTGGACACAACAACAAGGTCACCATGTGCAATATCAAATGTTGGCTGAAGTGGTTCTTAAAATGTGTTAAAATTTTGAATCTTGTTTTTATTGGATCTTATGGGAACCTCTATAATAGGCTTACAGGATGCAGAAATCTCATTTTATTTTTGCAAAACCAAAGTGTCCTCTACACTTCTGTGCATTTGACATACAGTATCCAGGTGAGGTGGACATTGTGCTCTTGTGAGGGTAGGATGGGATATAACATCAAATTTGTTTTTTTTATTTCAGCACCATTCTGGAGAGTCAAAATGGTAAATCAATATTTCTAATAGAGAGTTTGTTAAGAACAGGGGCGGGCACAGACAGCTTGGGGCTCCAGTGCAAGAAATGTATCTGAGTCCGCCTCCTTTTATAGCTACCAAGCTATAGATATACATTTTTTTTACAGTCTCCTCTCATTATATATATTGACACCACTTATTACACAGTTGCCTCTCTTTATGTATAGCGCCGTCCCTTATCACATAGTTCCCTCTTGTTATGTACAGCACCATCCCTAACATATCAGATTCTGGTTATTTTTGTTATTAAAACCTCCCTGCTCTTTATTACAGATCATCTGCTCTTGTTAGATATAAAGTGAAATGATGGCTGATGGAGCATGGGAAAGCGTCTTTTGTGATGGATGCGGCTGATGGACTGGTCTTCAGGTCAGATGCTGCTCTAACAGCTGTCATTTTTCTTTTTACAAGAGAGGACACTACGCAATAAAGAGCGGGCTCTGTGAATAAAAAAAATAATGAGAATACTTAATATAAGGGACTGTGCTGTAGATGACAAGCGATGATACTGTGTAATAATGGAGCGCGCTCCACATAACAGGACGCTGTATAATAAAGGATGGCATCATACATAAATAGAGAGGATGTTATGTAATAAGGGTTGGGAGGGTATCGGTACCGCGGACGCGATTTCAGGATATGGACACTGCCGAAGCGGTCACAGTAAGCAAGCACTAATATCAGTACACAGGGTACGGGATACTATATCAGACTAAGGATGAGGGAACAGCAACATACAGTTGCATACATACCAACCACCTAACATATAGTGGAGGAAATAAGTATTTGGTCCCTTGCTGATTTTGTAAGTTTGCCCACTGACAAAGGCATGAACAGTCTATAATTTTAAGTGTAGGTTTATTTTAACATTAACAGATAGAACTTATCAAAAATAAAATCCAGAAGATCACATTGTATAAATTATATAAATTTATTTGAATTTTGAAGTGAGAAATAAGTATTTGATCCCTCTGGCAAACAAGACTTAATACTTGGTTGCAAAACCCTTGTTGGCATGCACAGTAGTCAGACGTTTTTAGTATTTGATGATCAGGGGGAATTTTGGTCCACTCCTCTTTGCAGATCATCTCTAAATCATTAAGATTTTGAGGCTGTCAGTTGGCAACTCGGAGCTTCAACTCCCTCCATATGCTTAGTATGGGATTAAGGTCTGGGGAATGATTAGGCCACTCCATGACCTTAATGTGCTTCTTTTTGAGCCACTCCTTTGTTGCCTTGGTTGTACAGTACAGACCAAAAGTTTGGACACACCTTCTCATTCAAAGATTTTTCTGTACTTTCATGATTTTGAAAATTGTACATTCACACTGAAGGCATCAAAACTATGAATTAACACATGTGGAATTATATACTTAACAAAAAAGTGTGAAACAACTGAAATTATGTCTTATATTCTAGGTTCTTCAAAGTAGCCACCTTTTGCTTTGATGACTGCTTTGCATACTCTTGGCATTCTCTTGATGAGCTTCAAGAGGTAGTCACCGGAAATGGTTTTCACTTCACAGGTGTGTCCTGTCAGGTTTAGTAAGTGGGATTTATTGCCTTATAAATGGGGTTGGGACCATCAGTTGTGTTGTGCAGAAGTCTGGTGGATACAAAGCTGATAGTCCTACTGAATAAACTGTTAGAATGTTTATTATGGCAAGAAAAAGCAGCTAAGTAAAGAAAAACGAGTGGCCATCATTACTTTAAGAAATGAAGGTCTGTCAGTCCGAAAAATTGGGAAAACTTTGAAAGCGTCCCCAAGTGCAGTTGCAAAAACCATCAAGTGCTACAAAGAAACTGGCTCACATGAGGACCGCCCCAGGAAAGGAAGACCAAGAGTCACCTCTGCTTCTGAGGATGTTTATCCGAGTCACCAGCCCCAGATATCACAGGTTTACAGCAGCTCAATTTTAGAGACCAGGTCAATGCCACACAGAGTTCTAGCAGCAGACTCATCTCTACAACAACTGTCAAGAGGAGACTTTGTGCAGCAGGCCTTCATGGTAAAATAGCTGCTAGGAAACCACTGCTAAGGACAGGCTACAAGCAAAAGCTAAAGAAAACAATGAATGGGCTAAAGAACACAAGGAATGGACATTAGACCAGTGGAAATCTGTGCTTTGGTCTGATGAGTCCAAATTTGAGTTGTTTGGTTCCAACCACCGTGTCTTTGTGCGACGCAGAAAAGGTGAACGGATGTGAGTCGCACGTACAGGGCTTGGGGTACTCGGCACTGAGCCCGTTCACTTCAATGGGGGAGAGGTCACGAGTAGCGCGGCTCAGTCCGTTGCCCTGGGCGCTCATTCAAGGGGGATATTTACAGGGGATTTTAGGAATTGTTCGTGACGCCACCTGTGGTGTCTGATCAGGATGACCAGCGCTGCAGGGTGAATCCTCTGAGGGGTTGTTACTGGGCAGCAAGGTGTTAAGTCTCCCACAGGCGAGACTGATCCCTCGAGGTATATGGCGGTGCAGGGGGTGAGCAATAAGGCAGTCACACACAAGTCAGTCTCTTTCCATACCTTTACTGGTGATGGTTGCAGGCATGTCCCGGGAAGCTGCTCAGGGTGGAGGATGCACATCCAGTAATCACTGAGTAGGTTTAAGGCCTCCTTACTTCTCTGTGTGTGTGGGTTTATAACTTGCATGAAGCTAAGTTTAACTCCTTCTCCTTGCTACGCCCGGCTGATCTTGTGATGAGGTCTTCTTGTGGACAGAACAGTGTCTCTATGGCGGTACCTGCCAGACCCCCGTCTTCCTGACCCTGGTTACGTATCAGCACTGAAGGGCCCCTCTGCGACTTGAAGTCCAGAGTCTCCGGTTTTTCCCACTAGCTGTGAAGATACTAGCAAGCTCGGACCCGGTGTCCGGTAGTGCAGAGTGGAGGTTAGCTGTCAATGCTATTTTCTCCTCAGTCACTCTCTCTCCCCTTTGTCCACTTGCCTGTCGTCCTACGCACACCTTAATATAAGCACAGGCAGCAGTAGCTTCTCACTCAAACTTCCTCAGCCCTCAGGCTAATCTGACAGGAGTTTCTCCCTCACAGCTTGTCTGAGGTAACTGCGTTCTCAAAAATGTGTCTGCTCTCCTGAGGTAACACCAACGACTCACTAACGTTCAGCTAGACTGTCTTTATCTCACTGCTGTCTCAAGGGCTCCCTCTGGTGGAACCAGGAAAAATGTGAAGTGTTGTATGCTTATCAGGTATTTGTGAATTACCTTTCTGTGCATCCTCCAGGGAACATGTGGCACCAAGCGCAGCTAGGCTACACAGATGGACTCTACATGCCTGGTTCCCACCGTGGAGCATGGAGGAGGAGGTGTGATCGTGTGAGGGTGCTTTGCTGGTGACACTGTTGGGGATTTATTCAAAATTGAAGGCATACTGAACCAGCATGGCTACCACAGCATCTTGCAGCAGCATGCTATTCCATCCGGTTTGCGTTTAGTTGGACCTAGATTTGAGCGAAACAGGTCGGTCAGATTCAAAAGTCGCCGACTTTCGCCAAAGTCGGTTTTCGTTGGCCGAAACCCAACCATAGCATGCAGTCGGCCATGCGGTCGTTGAACTGAAAGCCCAAGTCGGTTTTCCCATAATGCTTGCAGGCGCCTTTTTTCAGCCAATGAGCAAGGATGTACACTGTGGGCAACAAGATAACATATGCAGCGTCCACCACCATCTTAGAGAAGGGCATTGCAGTGATTGGCTTGCTTTGGGGGGGCGTCAAAGTGTCTATAAAAGCCCTGAGCGCCGACCTCCATTTTACTTCTGCCGATATTAACAGTAGGTAGAGGTTGCTGACGCTGTTTATCAGTAGGGAGAGAGTTAGGGCAGGAAAGAGAAGTTCTTCTGTACTTGTGCTGATAGCAATTGTGCTGTACAGTTAGTGCGCAGTGACAGGGGAGGATTTTCTTGCGTGCAGCAGCGCTGGTTATTAGGCTGCCTGCTAGCTGTATTGCTGTGTGTACACTGCTGTGCAGACTGCTTTTTACAAAGCACTAATACATTTATTCTTTTTTTCTCCACACTTACCAACCGTTCATTTTTTCCCACACCGTATTGAGCTGTACGCTACTCACACACTACCGTGTAACGGCTGATATCACGGACAAATACATGCTGACTATCTGTGTGTGACTCCGGAAGTATATACGGAGATTTAAATTTTCCCCAAAACCGTATACAGCTGTCCACTTCTGATACAGTACCGTATATCTGCTCTTTGTATTAGGTCAAATTCATACTGAGTGAGCGTCTGTGTGTGAGTGCGGATATATATACGGAGACTTAAATTTTCCCCAACGCCATATACAGCTGCATGCTGCTCATACAGTACAATATATCTGCTGGTATTTTTGGCACATTTTCCCAAACATGAGGAAGTATGGTGGAAGAGGCCGCGGACGTGGGCGGGGGGGGCCAGCTGGGAATGATGGTGGTGGTGGTGGTGCATCTGCTGGTAGTGCCAAAAGCCCAAGAGCACCTAAGGCAGGAGGTGTTGAGCCTGGTCATCGTCTGGTTCCAGAAGCCTGGAAGGCTCCCTTTTCTGGGAGTAGGTAAACCGCTTTTAAAGCCGGAGCATCAGGAACAGATTTTGGCTTACATTTCCAAAACAGCCTCCAGCTCTATCGCCTCCTCTTCTGAAGTTTCAAAAAATGCAAGCACTGAGTCATCAGCGCAGGCTCCTGGTCAGGAACAACACCTTTCCTTGTGTCCTTCACCCCTACCAAAAGTGAAGGATGCGGCAGGCACACTTCAGATTACTCCATGGAGCTCTTTTCACATACCATGCCTGCGTTACCAAGTCAAATACTGAATTCCACAATCCAAGATGAATATGACATGGAGTGCACTGATGCACAGCCACGGCTATCTGATTCTGCTGGTACATTCACCCAGAGCACTGCATTGCTCTCGCAGTCTACTGAGCTAGAATCTGACCCTGATGAAACTCAGGTGCCCTTCCCGCATACGATACCACCTTACACGGTGACAAAGAGGAAGGTGCAGATGAAATTGAAGAGGAGGTGATGGATGACCCAGTTGACCCAGAATGGCATCCATTGGAGGAAGAGGGTGCCGCTGGCAATAGATCAGAAGAGGAGGATCCTCGGCAGGCATCGACATTGCAGCTGCGGTTATCTGGCAGGCCTGTAGCTGTCCAAAAACATGTTAAAAAAACAAAAAGAGTTGCAGGACAGCTTGGCCAGATGGTCAAATTAGCACAGCGTGCAAGCCTTGAAAATCTATCCCATAGTAGGAAGAGTGCAGTGTGGCACTTTTTTGACCAAAATCCTATTGATGAGGCAAAGGTTATCTGTAAGAAGTGCGGAAGGACCTTTAGCCGAGGGAAAAATCTCGAAAATTGAATACCAGTTGCATGCTTAGACATTTAAACACCATGCACTTGCAAGCATGGACGGACTACAAAACCTCACTGGCTTTGAATGCCTACATTGCCAAACTGATCTCATTAGAGATGATGCACTTCCGTTTGGTTGAAAGTGCAGCGTTCCGAGAGCTCATGGCCTACGCTGTCCCACACTATGACCTACCCAGTCGGCACTTCTTTTCTAGAAAAGCCATCCCTGCCCTCCTCCTGCATGTGAAAGACAGCATTGTCCATGCACTCAAACAATCAGTGAGTGGAAAGGTGCACCTCACATCAAATGCATGGGCCAGTGGGCATGGCTAGGGCCGTTAGGTGTCCATCACTGCGCACTTGGTTATTGTGGTGGATGCAGGGTCCACAGGGTACAGCAGCGGTGGGACAGTGCTGCCTAGCACATAGTATAGGCAACAGTTGGCTGTAGGCGCTCGACCCTCCTCATCCTCCAGAAGCAAAAGCTTGTTGATAGAGCGCAGTCGCACGAGCTCTCCATCCGCAGCTGCCAGTGTTGCACACGAGGTGTCCCACTATTGATCAGCTAGTGGTAAGCTTCAGCAGGCTGTTTTAAAGATGATGTCATTGGGCGACAACAAACACACCGCGGAGGTACTAGCCGACTACTTGCAGCGAGAAACTGAGTCATGGCTGGGCAGTCTTCATCTTGATCCAGGCAAGGAAGTCAGTGATAATGGCCATAATTTTGTGGCAGCCAAAGCCCTGGCAAAACTCAGACACATACCTTGCCTGGCTCATACCTTGAACCTGGTGGTGCAGTGCTTCATAAATAATTATCTGGAGTTACCAGCCCTGCTCCATAAGGTATGAAGACTGTGCTCGCACATCCGTCGCTAACTCGTAGACTCCAGTCTTATGCAGTGGCTGCAGCGATCGCTCCACCTCCCTAAGCACCGCCTAATCATAGATGTTGCATCAAGATGGAACTCCACCATGCACATGGTTGAGAGGCTGTGCGAACAGAGGCAAGCTGTAATGCATTTTGAGGGTGGACATTGAGTTGTCAGGTGTGCAGTGGTCAAAGCAGAAAGACGTCTGTAAAGTCCTTCAGTGTTTTGAGGAATGCACACGGCTGGTAAGCGCAGACGACGCTATCATAAGCATGAGCATCACACTTATGTGTCTGCTCCTGCAAACTTTGACGCACATTAAGGATCAGGCATCTGCAGAGGAGGAGGAGGGAAGCCTTCATGACAGTCAGGCATTGTCTGCTCAGGGAACTGTCCTGGATGAGGTGGAGGAAGAAGAGGAAGAGGAGGAGGAAAAGGATGAGGATGAGGGGGATGATTATTTTGGGGAGGATGATGCTTCTCAGGGAGCAAGAGAAAATGTTGGCTTTCCAAGGTCAGGTGCAGGGTTTGTGCGTGACTGGAGGGATGTGGATTTGGCAGAAAGTACTCCTCGACCCACCACTGGCAGTGCATCATTGACACCTGGAACATTGGCCCACATGTGTGATTATGTTTTGCGGATCCTAAAATGGGACCCTCCATTGTCAAAATTATGAAGGATGACGACTACTGGTTAGCCAGCATCCTCGATCCATGCTATAAAGGCAAATTATAGAACATCATGCCACAGGAGAACGTAGAGCTAATATTGGTGAACAAACAAGGAATTCTGGTAAACCGTTTGTTAGAGGCATTCCCAGCACACAGTAGCGGTGCAGGTTCTACCATGAGCCGTACTGGGCCAAATGGAAGAGGTGTTCGTGGTGCACACAGCCGAAGAGGCGTTGGAGACAGGGGTTTCATAACCATGTTGTGGTCTGATTTCTCGAATAACGCTCACACGACTGGTAATACTGAATCGATTTCAACAGACAGGAGACAACAGTTGTCAAGTATGGTTCAAAATTACCTCTCCTCCCCTATCGATGTTCTTCCTCACAGTTCATTCCCCTTTGACTACTGAGCCTGTAAACTGGACACATGGCCTGAATAGGCACAATATACCTTACAGGAGCTCGCTTGCCCTGCTGGTAGTGTGCTATCAGAAAGAGTCTTCAGTGCTGCTGGATCAATCCTGACAGAAAGAAGGACCTGGCTGTTGACCCAAGATGTAGGTTATCTCACCTTCATTAAAATGAACCATGCCTGGGTTTCAAAGGATTTTGTACACCTTCCCCTGATGACACATAGGTTGCCAGCAAAATGGCTCTGTTTGTCCTCCTCTTCCTCCGACTTCTCCAATTTCTCCATTTGCAGCTGCTGAACGTCCAGCCTACACCTTAACATATGCCTCTTTTTCCACCTCCCTAACTGGGCTGTCCCCCCCAGGGCCGGCTTCAGCACATGGCGCACCCGGGCAAGTGCCGGGGCCCTGAGCAGGTTGGGGGGCCCACTCGCCTTCAGAGACACCGGTGTACTATGAGGGGCCCTATGCCAGTTCCCGGCGCCCACGAGTGTCCCCCCCTGCTTGCTCAGGGCCCCAGCACTTGTAATACTTACCTCTCCCTGCTCCACTGCTGTGACATCTTCCGCATTTCCTAACATTGACATTCTGGTCAGAGAGTGAAATGATGTCACGTCTGTGCGCCCTCTGCCTGAACAGTCACAGTGCAGAGAGCTGGATGATGGCGACACTGAGGAGTCCAGAGTAGAGCAGTGCCCAGCGAGGAGAGGTATTTCCTTTTTTTTAATGGTTGGAGCAATCTATGGGGAGCATTATACACTGGAGAATTATATATGGGGCCCATCATACACTTGAGCATCATAGATAGGGCCCATTATACACTGGAGAATTATATATGGGGCCCATCATACACTTGAGCATCATAGATAGGGCCCATTATACACTGGAGCATCATCCATGGGGCACATCATATACTGGAGCATCATATGGGACCCATTATATATGGCGCATCATATGGGGCACATTATATATGGAGCATCACATGGAGACCATTATATATGGAGCATTATATATGGGGACCATTATATTTGGAGCATTATAGGGGCTCATCACACACTGGAGCATCATATATGGGGCCTATCATATTTTAGAGCATCATATGGGGTTCATTATTTATGGTGCATCATATAGGGCCCTTTATATATGGAGCATCATATGGAACACATATGGGGCCTATTCTGTATGGAGCATTATATGGAGCCCATTCTGTATGGAGCAATATATGGGGCTCATTATTCTGTATAGAGCAATATATAGGGCTCATTATTCTGTATGGTACACTATGTGGTGCCCATAATACTGTATGGAGGACTATACTGTCCGTTTTTTGAGCTATTGTAGAATTTAAAATAGATATCAGTCATGTAATGTAAGAAGTGAAGTATTTGGCATTGTACTATACCTATATTTCTGTGCCGTATCGGAGCAACATGAATTGGGGTATGTGTTAAAGGGGCCCACTGAGACTCTTTCGCCCAGGTCCCAAGAAAACCTGGATCCAGCCCTGCCCCCCCCAAAACTTTAGCCAAGTAACCCCCAATTTTCAATGCGTTACTATGATTATAAAGTAAATGAAGGTTGACAAGCTTACGTAATAAGAATTGATGTCTTTGGCATTGAAATGGGCACTGTAGGTGTGTTTACTGTCCTCCACTCCCTGACGACTTTTATTCCCCATTGACTTGCATTGGGGTTGGATTTTCGACTCCGACCCAAACTTTTCCGTTAGTCGACCGACTTCGTTTGACTCGACTCTTGAAAAAGTCGGGTTTCACGAAACCCGACACAACCCTAAAAAAGGCAAAGTCGCTCATCTCTAGTTTGACCATCATTTATTTTTCAACAGGACAATGACTCTAAACTCACCTCCAGGCTGTGTAAGGGCTAGAAGGAGAGTGATGGTGTGCTACGCCAGATGACCTGGCCTCCACAGTCACCAGACCTGAACCCAATTGAGATGGTTTGGGGTGAGCTGGACCGCAGAGTGAAAGCAAAAGGGCCAACAAGTGCTAAGCATCTCTGGGAACTCCTTCAAGACTGTTGGAAGACCATTTCCGGTGACTACCTCTTGAATCTCATCAAGAAAATGCCAAGAGTGTGCAAAGCAGTCATGAAAGCAAAAGGTGGCTACTTTGAAGAACCTAGAATATAAGACATATTTTCAGTTGTTACACACTTTTTTGTTAAGTATATAATTCCACATGTGTTAATTCATAGTTTTGATGCCTTCAGTGTGAATGTACAATTTTCATAGTCATGAAAATGCAGAAAAATCTTTGAATGAGAAGGTGTGTCCAAACTTTTGGTCTGTACTGTTTGTTTTGGGCTATTGTCTTGATGGAAGACCCAGCCACGACTCAGTTTTAATGTCTTAGTGAAGGGAAGGAGGTTGTCACTCAGGATTTTGCGGTACATGGCTCCATCCATTTTCCTATTGATGTTTTGAAGTAGTCCTGTGCCCTTAGCAGAGGAACACCCCCAAAACATAATGTTTCCACTTCCATGCTTGACAGTGGGGATGGTGTTCTTTGGGTTATAGGCAGCATTTCTCTTCCGCCAAATACAGCGAGTTGAGTTAACACTAAAGACCTCAATTTTTGTCTCATCTGACCACAGCACCTTATCCCAATCACTCACAGAATCATCAAGGTGTTCATTGGCAAACTTCAGACGAGCTTGCACATGTGCCTTCTTGAGCAGGGGAACTTTGCGAGCACTGCAGGATTTTAAACTTTTATGGTGTAATGTGTTACCAATGGTTTTCTTGGTGACTTTGGTCCCAGCTGCCTTGAGATCATTAACAAGTTCCCCCCGTTTAGTTTTAGGCTGATCTCTCACCTTCCTCATGATCAAGGATACCCCTCAAGGTGAGATTTTACATGGTATCCCAGATTGATGTCGACTGACAGTCATTTTGTATTTCTTCCATTTTTTACTATTGCACCAACAGTTGTCTCCTTCTCACCCAGCATTTTACTTATTGTTTTGTAGCCAATTCCAGCATTGTGTTGGTCTATGATCTTGTCCCTGACATCCTTATAAAGCTCTTTGGTTTTGACCATGTTGTAGAGCTAAGAGTATTACTGAGAGTAAGTGAACAGGAGTCTTTTATAAAGGTAACTATGTAAGACAGCTGTGTTTAATGCAAGGTAATGAGTTGATTAGGAGCGTCTAACTGGTCTGTAGGAGCCATAACTCTTAGGCTAAGTGCACACGTTCAGGATTATTCGCGTTTTTTTGTGGCAAAAAACGCACAAAAAACGCATGAATTAAGCATCCTATCATTTAGAATGAATTCTGCAATTTTTGTGCACATGGTGCGTTTTTTTCCGTGAAAAAACGCATTGTGAAAAAAGAAGCAACATGTTCAATAATTTTGCTTAATTCTAGCGTTTTTCCCGCTATATTATTGACCTAGAAAGTTCAGGGAAAAATCGCGGTAAAAAACGTGTGAAATCTGCGCAAAAAACGCACCAAAAACGCGCAAAATCCACGCATTTTTACCGTGAAAAAAGTCCGGTTTTGCTCAGGAAAATTCTGCACACATTCCTGAACGTGCGCACTTAGCCTTAATGGTTGGTAGGGGATGAAATACTTATTTCACACTGCAAAGTGCAAAATATTTAGAACTGAGAGTCCTCAGTGGTTGATACCTTTTAATCCCTTCCCGACCCATGACGCCGGCGTCGGCGTTATGAAAACCAGTGCCATCCCGACCCATGACGCCGACGTCAGCGTCATGCTATAAATCATGTTCCTGCGGGCCGGGTGACCGGGGTCACTGAAAGGTCACCCGACCCGCAGGCACAGGACCCTTAGTGCATCACCACAGGGGGGTTGGCTTAACCCCCACGTGGCCACGATCGCTCTGATTGGCTGTTAAAAGTGAAACAGCCATCAGAGCGATTTGTAATATTTCACCAATGAAACTGGTGAAATCTTACAATCCAGCCATGGCCGATGCTGCAATAGCATCGGCCATGGCTGGACACCAAGATCTGACCCCCCCACACCAAGTCACGGCGGTGATCGGCCGCCGCCACCGAAAGATGGAAGCGATCGGTCACCGCCGTCACTATCTGCTCCCCTGCTCCTGCGATCCGCTGCCCCCACCTACCGATCCCCCCTCACCTTCCGACCCCCCCTACTCACCTCTCCCGGTCCACCGATGTCCCTGAATCCGTCCCGGCGGCTGCCCGGGATTCTTCATGGGCGCCGCCATCTTGGAAAATGGCTGGCGCATGCGCAGTGCACCCTCCAGTGTACAAAAATTTATTTTGATCACTGTGATAAACTGTCACAGTGATCAAAATAAAAAAAAAGTAAATGAACCCCCTCTGTCATAGGTAGGGACAAATAAAAAAATAAAGATTTTTTTTTTTTCCTAGCGGATTTTGCTGCTGATCCGCGGCTGATTTTGCTGCTGATCCGCGGTGGATTTTGCTGCTGATCCGCGGCGGATTTTGCTGCTGATCCGCGGCGGATTTTGCTGCGGATCCGCGGCATGATTTTTCTGCGGATCCGCGGCGGAGATTTTGCTGCGGATCCGCGGCGGATATTGCTGCGGATCCGCGGCGGATTTTGCTGCATCCGCGGCGGATTTTGCTGCATTCCCGGCGGATTTTGCTGCTGATCCGTGGCGGATTTTGCTGCTGATCCGGGCGGATTTTTGCTGTTTATCCGCGGCGATTTTGCTGCGGATCCCGGCGATTTTGCTGCTGTCCGCAGGGATTTTGCTGCGGTCGGGGCGGATTTTGCTGGGGATCCGCGGCAGATTTTGCTTGGGATCCGCGGCAGATTTTGCTGCTGATCCGCGGTGATTTTGTGCTTGCAGTAGCGGCGGATTTGCTGCTGATCCGGGCGCGTTTTGCTGGATCCAGCGCGGGGATTTTGCGGCTGTTCCCGGATTTTGCTGCGCATCCGCGGCGGATTTTGCTGCATGTCCGCTGCAGATTTTGCTGCTGATCCGCGGCGGATTTTGCTGTGGATCCGCGGCGGATTTTGCTGAGGATCCGCGGCGGATTTTGCTGCGGATCCGCGGCGGATTTTGCTGCTGATCCGCGGCGGATTTTGCTGGGGATCCGCGGCGGATTTTGCTGCGGATCCGCGGCGGATGTTGCTGGGGATCCGCGGCAGATTTTGCTTGGGATCCGCGGCAGATTTTGCTGCTGATCCGCGGCGGATTTTGCTGCGGATCCGCGGCGGATTTTGCTGCATGTCCGCGGCGGATTTTGCTGCATGTCCGCGGTGGATTTTGCTGCTGATCCGCGGCAAATTTTGCTGCTGATCCGCGACGGATTTTGCTGCTGATCCGCGGCGGATTTTGCTGCGGATCCGCGGCGGATTTTGCTGGGGATCCGCGGCAGATTTTGCTGCATGTCCGCGGCGGATTTTGCTGCTGATCCGCCTTAGACCCTCAGAGCAGCGCGATGTGTCGCGCTGTTCCGAGGGTCCGTCCTCCCTCCAGGTCCCTGGATCCAAAATGGCGCCGGGGTCCTGCAGGGAGGCGGCTTCCTCAGTGCCTGCTGAGAGCAGGCACTGAGAAGCCCGCAGCACTGCCAGAGCGATCGCTGGTGTGACAGAGTGCTGTGCACACTGTCACACCAGCGATCTGATAAAATACAGTGATGTCCCACCCTGGGACAAAGTAAAAAAGTAAAAAAAAAAATAAAAATAAAAAGTGGTAAAAAAAATCATCAAAAAAAAAAATATATATATTCCCCAATAAATTCATTCTTTCCTGTAAATAAAAAAAACAAAACAATAAAAGTACACATATTTGGTATCGCCGTGTCCGTAATGACCCCCCCTATAAAACTGTCCCACTGGTTAACCCCTTTAGTGAACCCCTTAAAAAAAAAAAGAAAACGAAGCAAAAAATCAATGCTTTATCATCATACCGCTGAACAAAAAGTGGAATAACACGCGATCAAAAAGACCGATATAAATAATCATCTTGTCCCGCAAAAAACGAACCATCATACAGCATCATCAGTGAAAAAATAAAAAAGTTATAGCTCGCAGAATAAAGCGATGCAAAAATAATAATTTTTTATATAAAATTGTTTTCATTCTATAAAAGCGCCAAAACATAAAAAAAAATGCTATAAATAAGGTATCACCGTAATCCTACTGACCCGAAGAATAAAACTACTTTATCAATTTTACCACACGCGGAACGGTACAAACGCCTCCCCCAAAAGAAATTCATTAATTGCTGATTTTTGTTCATTCTAACCTCCCAAAAATCTAAATAAAAAGCGATCAAAAAATGTCACATGCTCAAAAATGGTACCAATAAATACGTCACCTCGTCCCGCAAAAAATAAGATCTCACATGACTCTGTGGGCCAAAATATGCAAAAATTATAGCTCTCAAAATGTGGTGATGCAAAAAACTATTTTTTGCAATAAAAAGCATCTTTTAGCGTGACAGCTGCCAATCATAAAAACCTGCTATAAATAGTAAATCAAACCCCCCTTTATCACCCCCTTAGTTAGGGAAAAATAATAAAATTAAAAAAATGTATTTATTTCCATTTTCCCGTTAGGGTTAGGGTTGCGGATAAAGTTAGGGTTAGGGTTGGCGCTAACGTTAGGATTAGGATTAGGGTTGGGATTACGGTTAGGGGTGTGTTAGAGTTAGGTTTGTGGTTAGGGTTGGGACTAGGGTTAGGGGTGTGTTGGGGTTAGGGTTGGAGTTAGAATTGGAGGGTTTCTGCTGTTTAGGCACATCAGGGGCTCTCCAAATGTGACATGGCGTCTGAACTTAATTCCAGCCAATTCTGCGTTGAAAAAGTCAAACGGTGCTCCTTCACTTTTGAGCTCTGCCATGCGCCCAAACAGTAGTTTACTCCCACATATGGGGTATCAGCGTACTCTGGACCACAAGAGTTATTGTGCAATTTGTCCTATTTCTCCTGTTACCCTTGGGAAAATAAAAAACTGGGGGCGACAAAATCATTTTTGTAAAAAAAAAATGATTTTTTTGTTTTTAAAGGCTGTACGTTATAAACTTCTGTGAAGCACTTCGGGATTCAAAGTGCTCACCACACATCTAGATAAGTTCCTTGTGGGGTCTATTTTCCAAAATGGGGTCACTTGTGGGGGATTTCCACTGTTTAGACGCATCAGGGGCTCTCCAAATGCGACATGACTCCCCCAGACAATTCCATCAAAGTCTGCAATCCAAAATGTCACTACTTCCCTTCCGAGCCTCGACGTGCGCCCATACAGTAGTTTACTCCCACATATTGGGTATCAGCATACTCAGGACAAATTGGAAAACAACTTTTGGGGTCCAATTTCTCCTGTTACCCAGGTGAAAATAAAATATTGGGGGCGAAAAAAATCATTTTTGTAAAAAAAAAAGATTTTTCATTTTACGGCTGTACGTTATAAACTTCTGTGAAGCACTTTGGGGTTCAAAGTGCTCACCACACATCTATATATGTTCCTTGAGGGGTATAGTTTCCAAAATGGTGTAATTTGTGGGGGGTTTCCACTGTTTAGGCAGATCAGGAGCTCTCCAAACACGACATGGCATCCAGCCAATTCTGCGTTGAAAAAGTCAAACGGCGCTCCTTCCCTTCCAAACTCTGCCATGCACCCAAACAGTGGTTTACGCCCACATATGGGGTATCAGCGCACTCAGGACAAATTGCACAATAACTTTTGGAGTCTTGTTACCCTTGGGAAAATAAAAATTGGGGTGAAAAGATCAATTTTGTGGAAAAAATATGATTTTTTAATTTTACGGCTCTACGTTATAAACTTGTGTGAAACACTTGGGGGTTCAAATTGCTCACCAAAGATCTAGATAAGTTCCTTAGGGGGTCTAGTTTCCCAAATGGGGTCACTTGTGGGGGGTTTCCACTGTTTAGGCACAGCAGGGGCTCTCCAAATGCAACATGGCGTCCAATCTCAATTCCAGCCAATTTTGGTTGGAAAAAGTCAAATGGTGCTCCTTCCATTCCGAGCTCTGCCATGCGCCCAAACAGTGGTTCCCCCCCACATATGGGGTATCAGCGTACTCAGGACAAATTGGACGACAAATTTTGTGGTCCAATTTCTCCTGTTACCCTTGGGAAAATAAAAAATTAGTGACTAAGAGATAATTTTTGTGGGAAAAAAATAGGATTTTTTATTTTCATGCCCGGGCATTATAAACTTGTGTGAAGCACTTGGGGGTTCAAAGTGCTCACCAAAGATCTAGATAAGTTCCTAAGGGGGTCTAGCTTCCAAAATTGGGTCACTTGTGGGGGTTTCCACTGTTTAGGCTCATCTGGGGCACTACAAACGGAACATGACCCCCATCAATGTTTGCATTCCAAAACGTTACTGCTTCCTTTCCAAGCCCTGCCGTGCGCCCAAACAGTTTCCCCACCCCACAAATGGGGTATCAGCGTACTCAGGACAAATTGAACAACAACTTTTGGGGTCAAATTTCCTTGGGAAAAATCAAAAATTTGGGACTAAAAAATCATTTTTGTGGAAAATTGTTTTTTTTTTCACACCCTGGTATTATAAACTTTTGTGAAACACTTTGGGGTTCAAAGTGCTCACAACAGATCTAGATAAGTTCCTTAGGGGGTCTAGTTTCCAAAATGGTGTCACTTGTGGGGGGTTTCCACTGTGTAGGCATATCAGGGGCTCTCCAAACACGACATGGCGTCCAATCTCAATTCCAGCCAATTTTAGTTTGAAAAAGTCAAACGGCGCTCCTTCCCTTACGAGCTCTGCCGTGTGCCCAAACAGTGGTTTTCCCCCACATATGGGGCATTGGCGTACTCAGGAGAAATTGCACAACAACTGTATCTGCCCATTTTCTCCTTTTACCCTTGTGAAAATAAAAAAAAGTTTGTAAAAGATCATTTTTGTGGCTAAAAAGTTAAATATTAATTTTTTCCTTCCACGTTGCTTCAGCTCCTGTGAAGCACCTGAAGGGTTATTAAACTTCTTGAATGTGGTTTTGAGTACCTTGAGGGGTGCAGTTTTTAGAATGGTGTCACTTTTGGGTATTTTCTGCCATATAGACCCCTCATAGTGACTTCAAATGTGAGGTGGTCCCTAAAAAAATGGCTTTGTAAATTTTGTTGTAAAAATGAGAAATCACTGGTCAACTTTTAACCCTTATAATTTCCTAACAAAAAAAAATTTTGGTTCCAAAATTGTGCTGATGTAAAGTAGATATGTGGGAAATGTTATTTCTTAACTATTTTGTGTGACATATCTCTCTGTTTTAAGGGAAAAAAAATTCAAAGTTTGAAAATTGCAAAATTTTCAAAATTTTCGCCATATTTGCGTTTTTTTCAAAAATAAACGCAAGGTATATCGAAGAAATTTTAC
Organism: Oophaga sylvatica; assembly: GCA_033576555.1. Taxonomy (NCBI): domain Eukaryota; kingdom Metazoa; phylum Chordata; class Amphibia; order Anura; family Dendrobatidae; genus Oophaga; species Oophaga sylvatica. The sequence continues at coordinate 99,528,553 of JARQOD010000005.1, forward strand.
CACTAACATGAAGCACAATATGTCACGAGAAAACATTCTCAGAATCGCGAAGATCCGTTGAAGCGTTCCAGAGTTATAACCTCATAAATAGAAAGTGGTCAGAATTGTAAAAATTGGCCCGGTCAGTAACGTGCAAACCACCCTTGGGGGTGAAGGGGTTAAATCCGCAGCATGTCAATTCTTTGTGCGGATTCCGCAGAGGTTTTACACCTATTCCATTATAGGTGTAAAACCGCAGGGAAAAACCGTAGCAAATCCGCGCTAAATTCGCAGGTAACACGCAGGTCATTTCACCTGCGGATTTAAGAAAAATCCGCAAGTGAATCCGCAACGTGTGCACGGGGCCTCAGGGTTAGGGTTAGGCTGGGTTCATATTGCATTATGGCAGTCCGTTAGATGGACTGCGTTTCACCGCGGTATAACGCGGTGTAACGCAGTCCGTTAACGCTGCCATTCACCCCATTTGTGTGCGCATCGCAACGCATGCCGTAAAGCGGCATGCGTTCGCGACGTGCCATCATTCAGTGATGGAGCCTCGGACACGGGCTGCAGCGTCTGGGCTCCGTCACCGCTAGCACAGATGAATCATCTGCTGATTCATCTGCGCTAGCGGGTATAGCATAACGCGATCGCGTTATGCTATACCGTTACCAGCCGGTCAACGATACGTGTTGAACGGGCTGGTAAAACGCAATATGAACCCAGCCTTAGGGTTAGTACTAGGGTTAGGGTTAGCATTAGGGTTAAGGTTAGAATTAGGGTTAGGGTTGGAATTTGGGTTAGGGTTGGAATTAGGGTTAGGGTTGGAATTAGGGTTAGGCTTGTGGTTAGGTTTATGGTTAGAGTTGGGATTAGGGTTAGGGGTGTGTAGGGGTTAGGGTTTGGGTTAGGGGTGTGTTGGGGTTAGGGTTGGAGTTAGAATTGAAGGGTTTCCACTATTTAGGCACATCAGGGGGTCTCCATACGCGACATGGCGCCACCATTGATTCCTGCAAATTTTGCATTCAAAAAGTCAAACAGTGCTCCCTTTATTCCAAGCCCCGACGTATGCCCAAACAGTGGTTTATCCCCACATATGGGGTATCAGCGTACTCGGGAAAAATTGCACAACAACTTTGGAGGTTCTAATTTCTCCTGTTAACATTGGGAAAATAAATTGGGAACTAAAAAATTATTTTTGTGGAAAAAAATGATTTTATATTTTCACAGCTCTGCGTTATAAACTTCTGTGAAGGACTTGGAGATTCAAAGTGCTTATCACACATCTATAGGAGTTCCTTGGGGGATCTAGTTTCCAAAATGGGGTCATTTGTGGGGAGTTTCTACTGTTTAGGCACATCAGGGACTCTGCAAACGTAACATGACGCCTGAAGACCATTCCATCAAGTGGGCATTTCAAAACGTCACTACTTCCCATCCGAGCCCCGACGTGTGCCCATACAGTAGTTTTCTCCCACATATGGGATATCAGCATACTCAGGACAAATTGGACAACAACTTTTGGGGTCTAATTTCTCATGTTACCCTTGGGAAAATAAAAAAATTGGGGACTAAAAGATCCTTGTTGGGGAAAAAATATGATTTTTTTATTTTCATGCCCGGGCGTTATAAACTTCTGTGTAGCCCTTGGGGGTTCAAAGTGCTCACCACACATCTAGATAGGTTCTTTGCGGGGTCTAGTTTCCAAAATGGGGTCACTTGTGGGGAGTTTCTAGTGTTTAGGCACATCAGGGGCTCTGCAAACGTAACAAGATTCCCGCAGACCATTCCATCAAGTCGGCATTTCAAAGCATCACTACATCCCTTCCGAGCCCTGACGTGTGCCCAAAGAGTGGTTCCCCCCCACATATGGGGTACTAGCGTACTCAGGACAAACTGGACAACTTTTGGGGTCCAATTTCTCCTGTAACCATTGTGAAAATAAAAAATAGTGGGCTAAAAAATCATTTTTTGAAAAAAAAAAATGATTTTTTATTTTCACGGTTCTGCGTTATAAACTTCTTTGAAGCACCTGGGGTTCAAAGTGCTCACTATGCATCTAGATAAGTTCCTTAGGGGGTCTAGTTTCCAAAATGGGGTCACTTGTGGGGGAGCTCCAATGTTTAGGCACACAGGAACTCTCCAAATGCGACATGGCAACCGCTAAATATTCCAGCATATTTTCTATTCAAAAAGTCAAATGGCGCTCCATCCCTTCTGAGCCCTGCCGTGCGCCCAAACAGTGGTTTATGACCACATATAAGGTATCTGTGTACTCAGGAGAAATTGCCCAACAAATTTTAGGATCCAATTTATACTGTTGCCCATATGAAAATGAAAAAAGCTGAGCCTAAAAGAAAATTTTTGTGAAAAAAAAGTACTTTCTTATTTTTACGGATCAATTTGTGAAGCACCTGGGGGTTCAAAGTGCTCACTTTGCATCTAGATAAGTTCCTTAGGGGGTCTAGTTTCCAAAATTGGGTCACTTGTGGGGGAGCTCCAATGTTTAGGCACACAGGAACTCTTCAAATGCGACATGGCAACCGCTAAATATTCCAGCATATTTTCTATTCAAAAAGTCAAATGGCGCTCCTTCCCTTCTGAGCCCTGCCGTGCGCCCAAACAGTGGTTTATGACCACATATGAGATATCTGTGTACTCAGGAGAAATTGCTCAACAAATTTTAGGATCCAATTTATACTGTTGCCCATGTGAAAATGAAAAAAACTGAGGCTAAAAGAAAATTTTTGTGGAAAAAAGTACTTTCTTTTTTTACGGATCAATTTGTGAAGCACCTGGGGGTTCAAAGTGCACACTATGCATCTAGATAAGTTACTTAGGGGGTCTAGTTTCCAAAATGGGGTCACTTGTGGGGGAGCTCCAATGTTTAGGCACACAGGGACTCTCCAAATGCGACATGGCAACCGCCAAATATTCCAGCATATTTTCCATTCAAAAAGTCAAATGGCTCTCCTTCCCTTCTGAGCCCTGCCGTGCGCCCAAACAGTGGTTTATGACCACATATGAGGTATCTGTGTACTCAGGAGAAATTGCCCAACAAATTTTATGATCCAATTTATACTGTTGCCCATGTGAAAATGAAAAAACTGAGGCTAAAAGAAAATTTTTGTGAAAAAAAAGTACTTTCTTTTTTTTACAGATCAATTTGTGAAGCACCTGGGGGTTCAAAGTGCTCACTATGCATATAGATAAGTTCCTTAGGGGGTCTAGTTTCCAAAATGGGGTCACTTGTGGGGGAGCTCCAATGTTTAGGCACACAGGGACTCTCCAAATGCGACATGGCAACCGCTAAATATTCCAGCATATTTTCCATTCAAAAAGTCAAATGGCGCTCCTTCTATTCTGAGCCCTGCCGTGCGCGCAAACAGTGGTTTATGACCACATATGAGGCATGTGTGTACTCAGGAGAAATTGCCCAACAAATTTTATGATCCAATTTATACTGTTGCCCATGTGAAAATGAAAAAACTGAGGCTAAAAGAAAATTTTTGTGAAAAAAAGTACTTTCTTTTTTTTACAGATCAATTTGTGAAGTACCTGGGGGTTCAAAGTGATCACTATGCATCTAGATAAGTTCCTTAGGGGGTCTAGTTTCCAAAATGGGGTTAATAATGGGGGAGCTCCAATGTTTAGGCACACAGGAACTCTCCAAATGCAACATGGCAACCGCTAAATATTCCAGCATATTTTCTATTCAAAAAGTCAAATGGCGCTCCTTCCCTTCTGAGCCCTGCTGTGCGCCCAAACAGTGGTTTATGACCACATATGAGGTTTCTGTGTACTCAGGAGAAAATGCCCAACAAATTTTAGGATCCAATTTATACTGTTGCCCATGTGAAAATGAAAAAAACTGAGGCTAAAAGAAAATTTTTGTGAAAAAAAAGTACTTTCTTTTTTACGGATCAATTTGTGAAGCACCTGGGGTTCAAAGTGTTCACTATGCATCTAGATAAGTTCCTTAGGGGGTCTAGTTTCCAAAATGGTGTCACTTGTGGGGGAGCTCCAATGTTTAGGCACACAGGGACTCTCCAAATGCGACATGGCAACCGCTAAATATTCCAGCATATTTTCCATTCAAAAAGTCAAATGGCGCTCCTTCTATTCTGAGCCCTGCCGTGCGCCCAAACAGTGGTTTATGACCACATATGAGGCATGTGTGTACTCAGGAGAAATTGCCCAACAAATTTTATGATCCAATTTATACTGTTGCCCATGTGAAAATGAAAAAACTGAGGCTAAAAGAAAATTTTTGTGAAAAAAAGTACTTTCTTTTTTTACAGATCAATTTGTGAAGTACCTTGGGGTTCAAAGTGATCACTATGCATCTAGATAAGTTCCTTAGGGGGTCTAGTTTCCAAAATGGGGTCAATAATGGGGGAGCTCCAATGTTTAGGCACACAGGAACTCTCCAAATGCAACATGGCAACCGCTAAATATTCCAGCATATTTTCTATTCAAAAGTCAAATGGCGCTCCTTCCCTTCTGAGCCCTGCTGTGCGCCCAAACAGTGGTTTATGACCACATATGAGGTTTCTGTGTACTCAGGAGAAAATGCCCAACAAATTTTAGGATCCAATTTATACTGTTGCCCATGTGAAAATGAAAAAAACTGAGGCTAAAAGAAAATTTTTGTGAAAAAAAAGTACTTTCTTTTTTACGGATCAATTTGTGAAGCACCTGGGGGTTCAAAGTGTTCACTATGCATCTAGATAAGTTCCTTAGGGGGTCTAGTTTCCAAAATGGGGTCACTTGTGGGTGAGCTCCAATGTTTAGGCACACAGGGACTCTCCAAATGCGACATGGCAACCGCTAATTATTCCAGCATATTTTCCATTCAAAAAGTCAAATGGCGCTCCTTCCCTTCTGAGCCCTGCCGTGCGCCCAAACAGTGGTTTATGACCACATATGAGGTTTCTGTGTACTCAGGAGAAAATGCCCAACAAATTTTAGGATCCAATTTATACTGTTGCCCATGTGAAAATGAAAAAAACTGAGGCTAAAAGAAAATTTTTGTGAAAAAAAAGTACTTTCTTTTTTACGGATCAATTTGTGAAGCACCTGGGGGTTCAAAGTGTTCACTATGCATCTAGATAAGTTCCTTAGGGGGTCTAGTTTCCAAAATGGGGTCACTTGTGGGTGAGCTCCAATGTTTAGGCACACAGGGACTCTCCAAATGCGACATGGCAACCGCTAATTATTCCAGCATATTTTCCATTCAAAAAGTCAAATGGCGCTCCTTCCCTTCTGAGCCCTGCCGTGCGCCCAAACAGTGGTTTATGACCACATATGAGGTTTCTGTGTACTCAGGAGAAAATGCCCAACAAATTTTAGGATCCAATTTATACTGTTGCCCATGTGAAAATGAAAAAAACTGAGGCTAAAAGAAAATTTTTGTGAAAAAAAAGTACTTTCTTTTTTACGGATCAATTTGTGAAGCACCTGGGGTTCAAAGTGTTCACTATGCATCTAGATAAGTTCCTTAGGGGGTCTAGTTTCCAAAATGGTGTCACTTGTGGGGAGCTCCAATGTTTAGGCACACAGGGACTCTCCAAATGCGACATGGCAACCGCTAAATATTCCAGCATATTTTCCATTCAAAAAGTCAAATGGCGCTCCTTCTATTCTGAGCCCTGCCGTGCGCCCAAACAGTGGTTTATGACCACATATGAGGCATGTGTGTACTCAGGAGAAATTGCCCAACAAATTTTATGATCCAATTTATACTGTTGCCCATGTGAAAATGAAAAAACTGAGGCTAAAAGAAAATTTTTGTGAAAAAAAGTACTTTCTTTTTTTTACAGATCAATTTGTGAAGTACCTTGGGGTTCAAAGTGATCACTATGCATCTAGATAAGTTCCTTAGGGGGTCTAGTTTCCAAAATGGGGTCAATAATGGGGGAGCTCCAATGTTTAGGCACACAGGAACTCTCCAAATGCAACATGGCAACCGCTAAATATTCCAGCATATTTTCTATTCAAAAAGTCAAATGGCGCTCCTTCCCTTCTGAGCCCTGCTGTGCGCCCAAACAGTGGTTTATGACCACATATGAGGTTTCTGTGTACTCAGGAGAAAATGCCCAACAAATTTTAGGATCCAATTTATACTGTTGCCCATGTGAAAATGAAAAAAACTGAGGCTAAAAGAAAATTTTTGTGAAAAAAAAGTACTTTCTTTTTTACGGATCAATTTGTGAAGCACCTGGGGTTCAAAGTGTTCACTATGCATCTAGATAAGTTCCTTAGGGGGTCTAGTTTCCAAAATGGGGTCACTTGTGGGTGAGCTCCAATGTTTAGGCACACAGGGACTCTCCAAATGCGACATGGCAACCGCTAATTATTCCAGCATATTTTCCATTCAAAAAGTCAAATGGCGCTCCTTCCCTTCTGAGCCCTGCCGTGCGCCCAAACAGTGGTTTATGACCACATATGAGGTATCTGTGTACTCAGGAGAAATTGCCCAACAAATTTTAGGATCCAATTTATACTGTTGCCCATGCAAAAATGAAAAAATTGATGCTAAAAGAAAATTTTTGTTGGAAAAATTAAAATGTCCATTTTTTCCTTCCACGTTGCTTTAGTTCCTGTGAAGCACCTGAAGGGTTAATAATCTTCTTGAATGTAGTTTTGAGTAGCTTGAAGGGTGCAGTTTTTATAAAGGTGTCACTTTTGGGTATTTTCTGCCATATAGACCCCTCAAAGTGACTTCAAATGTGAGGTGGTCCCTAAAAAAAATGGTTTTGTAAATTTTGCTGTAAAAATGAGAAATCGCTGGTCAAATTTTAACCCTTATAACTTCCTAACAAAAAAAAATGTTGTTCCCAAAATTGTGCTGATGTAAAGTAGACATGTGGGAAATGTTATTTATTAACTATTTTGTGCCAAAATTTTTGACAAATTTCCATTTTTTTACAAATAAACGCAAAAATTATCGACCTAAATTTACCACTAACATGAAGCCCAATATGTCACGAAAAAACAATCTCAGAATCGCTAGGATCCGTTGAAGCATTCCTGAGTTATTACCTCATAAAGGGACACTGGTCAGAATTGCAAAAAATGGCAAAGTCCCCCTTCATGACCTGTGACACAGCGTATGTGTCATGAAAGGATCGCGTTCCTGCGGGTCGGGTGACCGGGGTCACTGAAAGGTCACCCAAGACTCAAGCACAAGACCCTTTGTGCTTCACCACAGGGGGATTGGCTTAACCCCTTCGTGGCTACGATCTCTCTGATTGGCTGTTAAAAGTGAAATAGTGCTCCCTTTATTCCGAGCCCCGAAGTGTGCCCAAACAGTGGTTTACCCCCACATATGGGGTATCAGCGCATTCAGTAAAAAATTTCACAACAATTTTGGGGGTCTAATTTCTCCTGTTACTCTTGAGAAAAAAAATTGGGGACTAAAAAATTATTTTTGTGGAAAAAAAATGATTTTTTATTTTCACAGCTCTGCGTTATAAACTTCTGTGAAGAACTTGGAGATTCAAATCGCTCACCACACATCTAGATGAGTTCCTTGGGGATCTAGTTTCCAAAATGGGGTCACTTGGGGGGGTTTCTACTGTTTAGGCACATCATGGGCTCTGCAAACGTAACATGACGCCCGCAGACCATTCCATCAAGTCGGCATTTCAAAACATCACTACTTCCCTTCCGAGACCCGACGTCTGCCCATACAGTAGTTTTCTCCCACATATGGGGTACCAGTGAACTCAGGAAAAACTGTACAACAACTTTTGGGGTCCAATTTCTCCTGTTACCCTTGTGAAATAAAAAAATGTGGGTTAAAAAAATCAGTTTTTGAGGAAAAAAATGATTTTTTGTTTTTACAGCTCTGCATTATAAACTTCTGTGAAGCACATGGGGGTTCAAGGTGTTCACCACACATCTGGATAAGTTCCTTGGGGGGTCTAGTTTACAAAATGGGGTCACTTGTGGTTGGTTTCTACTGTTTGGGCACATCAGGGGCTCTGCAAACGTAACAAGATGCCCGCAGACCATTCCATCAAGGCGGCATTTCAAAGCGTCACTACATCCCTTCCGAGCACTGACGTGTGCCCAAACAGTGGTTACCCCCCACATATGGGGTACCAGCGTACTCAGGACAAACTGGACAACAACTTTTGGGGTCCAATTTCTCCTGTAACCATTGTGAAAATAAAAAATAGGGGGCTAAAAAAATCATTTTTTGAGAAAAAAAAAGATTTTTTTTTTCAAGGCTGTGCGTTATAAACTTCTGTATAGCACCTGGGGGTTCAAAGTGCTCACTGTGCATCTAAATAAGTTCCTTAGGGGTCTTGTTTCCAAAATGGCGTCATTTGTGGGGGAGCTCCAAAGTTTAGGCACACAGGGGCTCTGCAAACACGACATGGTGTCCGCTAACGATTGGAGCTAATTTTCCATTAAAGTCAAATGGCGCTCCTTACCTTCTGAGCCCTGCTGTGCACCCAAACAGTGGTTCCCCCCTCATATGGGACACCAGCGTACTCAGGAAAAACTGGACAACAACTTTTGGTGTCTAATTTATCCTGTTACCCTTGGGAAAATAAAAAAATAGACTAAAAAATCATTTTTGAGAAACAAAAATTACTTATTTCACTGCTCTGCGTTTATAAACTTCTGTGAAGCACTTAGGGGTTCAAAGTGCTCACTACACATCTAGATAAGCTCCTTGGGGGGTCTAGTTTCCAAAATGTGGTCACTTGTGGGGGTTTCTACTGTTTAGGCACATCAGGGGCTCTGCAAACGCAACATGACGCCCGCAGAACATTCCATCAAGTCTGCATTCCAAAATGGCGCTCCTTCCCTTCTGAGCTCTCCCATGCGCCAAAACAGTGGTTCCCCCCCACATATGGGGTATTGGTGTACTCAGGACAAATTGCACAACAACTTTTGTGGTCCAATTTCTGCTGTTACCCTTGTGAAAATAAAAAATAGCGGCTAAAAAATCATTTTTGAGGAAAAAAATGATTTTTTTATTTTCACTGCTCTGCGTTATAAACTTCTGTGAAGCACTTGGGGGTTCAGAGTGCTCACAACACATCTAGATAAGTTCCATAAGAGGTCTAGTTTACAAGATGGTGTCACATGTGGGGTTTTTTTCATTGTTTAGGCACACAGGGGCTCTCCAAACGCGTCATGGTGTCCGCTAATGATTGGAGCTAATTTTCCATTCAAAAAGTCAAATGGCGCTCCTTCCCTTCTGAGCCCTGCCGTGCGCCCAAACAGTGGTTTATGACCACATATGAGGTATATGTGTACTCAGGAGAAATTGCCCAACAAATTTTAGGATCCTTCTATCCTGTTGCCCATGCAAAAATGAAAAAATTGATGCTAAAATAAAATTTTTGTTGGAAAAATTAAAATGTCCATTTTTTCCTTCCACGTTGCTTTAGTTCCTTTGAAGCACCTGAAGGGTTAATAATCTTCTTGAATGTAGTTTTGAGTAGCTTGAGGGGTTCAGTTTTTATAATGGTGTCACTTTTGGGTATTTTCTACCATATAGACCCCTCAAAGTGTCTTCAAATGTGAGGTGGTCCCTAAAAAAATGGTTTTGTAAATTTTGCTGTAAAAATGAGAAATCGCTGGTCAACTTTTAACCCTTATAACTTCCTAAAAAAAAAAATGTTTGCTTCCAAAATTGTGCTGATGCAAAGAAGACAAGTGGGAAATGTTATTTATTAACTATTTTGTGTCACATAACTCTCTGGTTTAACAGAATAAAAATTCAAAATTTGAAAATTGCAAAATTTTCAAAATTTTCGCCAAATTTCCATGTTTTTCACAAATAAATGCAAAAATTATCGACCTAAATTTACCACCAACATGAAGCCCAATATGTCACGAAAAAACATTCTCAGAATCGCTAGGATCCGTTGAAGCATTCCTGAGTTATTACCTCATAAAGGGACACTGGTCAGAATTTCAAAAAATGGCAAGGTCATGAAGGGGTTAAGGTCAAAATAGGCTGGGTCGTGAAGGGGTTAATGGCTAACTGCAAAGTGCAAATACATTTATAAAATTTATACAATGTGATTTTCTGGATTTTATTTTTGATATTCTATCTCTCAATTTTAAAATTAACCTACCCTTAAAATTATAGTGTTCATGTCTTTGTCAGTGGGCAAACTTACAAACACTTCAAAGGATCAAATACTTATTTCCCCCAGAAGTTCAAAGCCAGATTTGGATACAAAATGATTTCCAAAACTTTAAACATCCCAAGGAGCACTGTGCAAGCGATCATATTAAAATGGAAGGAGTATCATACCACTGCAAATCTACCAATACCCGGCCGTCCCTCTAAACTTTCATCTCAGACGAGGAGAAGACTGATCAGAGATGCAGCCAAGAGGCCTATGATCACTCTGGATGAACTGCAGAGATCTACTGCTGAGGTGGGATAGTCTGTCCATATGACAACAATCAGTCGTACACTGCACAAATCTGGCCTTTATGGAAGAGTGGCACGAAGAAAGCCATTTCTCAAAGATATCCATAAAAAGTGTTGTTTAAAGTTTGCTACAAGCCACCTGGGAGACACACCAAACATGTGGAAGAAGGTGCTCTGGTTAGATTAAACCAAAATAGAACTTTTTGGCAACAATGTCAGACGATATGTTTGGTGTAAAGGCAACACAGCTCATCACCCTGAACACACCATCCCCACTGTCAAACATGGTGGTGGCAGCATCATGGTTTGGGCCTGCTTTTCTTCAACAGGGACAGGAAAGCTGGTTCAAATTGATGGGAAGATGGATGGAGCCAAAAACAGGACCATTCTTGAAGAAAACCTGTTGGAGTCTGCAAAAGACCTGAGACTGGGACAGAGATTTGTCTTCCAACAAGACAATGATCCCAAACATAAAGCAAAATCTACAATGGAATGGTTCACAAATAAACATATCCAGGTGTTAGAATGGCCAAGTCAAAGGCCAGACCTGAATCCAATCGAGAATATGTGGAAAGAGCCGAAAACTGCTGTTCACAAACGATCTCCATACAACCTCACTGAGCTAGAGCTGTTTGCCAAGGAAGAATGGACAAGAATTTCAGTCTCTCGATGTACAAAACTGATAGCGACATACCCCAAGTGACCTGCAGCTGTAATTGCAGCAAAAGGTGGTGCAGCAAAGTATTAAGTTAAAGGGGCCGAATAATTTTGCACGCCCCACTTTTCAGTTTTTGTATTTCCACAAAAATTTAAAAAAAACAATAAATTTCGTTCAACTTCACAATTGTGTCCCACTTGTAGTTGATTCTTCACCAAAAATTAACATTTGGAATCTTTATGTTTGATGCATGATATGTGGGAAAAGGTTGAAAAGTTCCAGGGGCCGAATACTTTCGCAAGGCACTGTACATATATATTATGCATTATAAACACACAGATAACTACTGTACACTCAGGCTCAGGTACTAATATATATATATATATACAGTACAGACCAAAAGTTTGGACACATGTTCTCATTTAAAGATTTTTCTGCATTTTCATGACTATGAAAATTGTACATTCACACTGAAGGCATCAAAACTATGAATTAACACATGTGGAATTATATACTTAACAAAAAAGTGTGTAACAACTGAAAATATGTCTTATATTCTAGGTTCTTCAAAGTAGCCACCTTTTGCTTTGATGACTGCTTTGCACACTCTTGGCATTCTCTTGATGAGCTTCAAGAGGTGGTCACCGGAAATGGTCTTCCAACAATCTTGAAGGAGTTCCCAGAGATGCTTAACACTTGTTGGCCCTTTTGACTTCACTCTGTGGTCCAGCTCACCCCAAACCATCTCAATTGGGTTCAGGTCTGGTGACTGTGGAGGCCAGGTCATCTGGTGTAGCACCCCATAACTCTCCTTCTTGGTCAAATAGCCCTTACATAGCCTGGAGGTGTGTTTGGGGTCATTGTCCTGTTGAAAAATAAATGATGGTCCAACTAAACGCAAACTGGAGGGAATAGCATGCCGCTGCAAGATGCTGTGGCAGCCATGCTGGTTCAGTATACCTTCATTTTTGAATAAATCCCCAACAGTGTCACCAGCAAAGCACCCCCACACCATCACACCTCCCCCTTCATGCTTCACGATGGGAACTAGGCATGTAGAGTCCATCCGTTCACCTTTTCTGCATCGCACAAAGACACGGTGGTTGGAACCAAAGATCTCAAATTTGGACTCATCAGACCAAAGCACAGATTTCCACTGGTCTAAGGTCCATTACTTGTGTTCTTTAGCCCAAACAAGTCTCTTCTGCTTGTTGCCTGTCCTTAGCAGTGATTTCCTAGCAGCTATTTTATCATGAAGGTCTGCTGCACAAAGTCTCCTCTTAACAGTTGTTGTAGAGATGTGTCTGCTGCTAGAACTCTGTGCTGGCATTTAACTGGTCTCTAATCTGAGCTGCTGTTAACCTGCGATTTCTGAGGCTGGTGACTTGGATAAACTTATCCTCAGAAGCTGAAGTGACTCTTGGTCTTCCTTTCCTGGGGCGGTCCTCATGTGAGCCAGTTTCTTTGTAGCGCTTGATGGTTTTTGCAACTGCACTTGAGGACACTTTCAAAGTTTTCCCAATTTTTTGGACTGACTGACCTTCATTTCTTAAAGTAATGATGGCCACTAGTTTTTCTTTACTTAGCTGCTTTTTTCTTGCCATAATACAAATTCTAACAGTCCATTCAGTAGGACTATCAGCTGTGTATCCACCAGACTTCTGCACAGCACAACTGATGGTCCCAACCCTATTTATAAGGCCAGAAATCCCACTTACTAAACCTGACAGGGCACACCTGTGAAGTGAAAACCATTTCCGGTGACTACCTCTTGAAGCTCATCAAGAGAATGCCAAGAGTGTGCAAAGCAGTCATCAAAGCAAAAGGTGGCTACTTTGAAACACCTTGAATATAAGACATAATTTCAGTTGTTACACACTTTTCGTTAAGTATATAATTCCACATGTTAATTCATAGTTTTGATGCATTCAGTGTGAATTTACAATTTTCATAGTCATGAAAATGCAGAAAAATCTTTAAATGAGAAGGTGTGTCCAAACTTTTGGTCTGTACTGTATATATATTGTAGTGACTGCACTCATTCAGGTGCGACAGGAGGAATAATGGAGGCAGGTTCCTTTAAAAATTCATCTGGATTTATTGCTTCAAAACCCAGAAGCACAAACAAAAAGTAAACACTTAACAGCCTTTAAATCAGGCAAAAACAAAGCATAAATGTCCATAGCAGGGCTCTGCCCCGCCAGGCCTGTGGGCACACAGGGGTAATGTCCAGCATTCAGGCTCGGTCTGAAGCCACATACACAGGAGGCCTTCTCCCTCCCAACACACAGACCATGTGCCAAACAACAGCCTCCATTATATAGGCTGTAACCATATCCAGATTTGAGGTATGCGGGTAGCGAGACCCGCCTATCTCTCATAGCTACCCACAACCTGGACCCAGGTGCACCTAACAACATCTAAGTGCTTACGTGCACTAAAGAAAATACTCCAGGTTACATCACAGAGAGCAGCCATCTCTGTGACACAAACCTCCTGTTGATTATGCGGCCATTAGCCTCCTTACATACCTCCCCCTCTGCTTAAAGCCATGGGGCTTGTCACTTTCCACTACCAGACAAGGATTCTTGAGAGGGCATCTGCATTACCATGTAGCTTCCCTGCCCTATGCTCCACATGGAAGTTGAAGTCTTGCAGGGCTAAGAACTAGCAGGTGACCCTAGCATTTTTACCCTTTGTCTCCCTCATTCATCTGAGTGGGGCATGTTTGGATACCAATCTAAATTTACATCACTCCTACCAGAGAGTACCATAATTTGTCCAAAGCCCACTTTATGGCCAAGTACTCTTTCTCCACGACTGAATAATTCCTCTCACATGAGGAAAGCTTCCCAGGTCTCCTTAGCTATATCCAAGAGACCTTGCGTATGTCGACCATATAAAAGTTCGAAGGGCGAGAACCCCATAGAGGCCTATGGAACCACATGGATGGATAACAGCAGATACAGTAAGCGACAGTCCCAGTCTCATCCGTTTTTCTCTATGGCTTTCCGCAGCATGCTCTTCAATGTTTTATTAAATCTCTCGACAAGGCCATCTGTCTGAGGATGGTACACTGAAGTCCACAACTGGGAGATTTGCAGGACCTTGCATAACTCCCTCATCCCCTTACTCATAAAAGATGTTCCCTGGTCGGTCAGGATTTCCTTCGGTAAACCTGTCCGGGAAAACACATGGACCAATTCACGGCCTATACTCTGCGCGGAAGAGTTTCTCAGGGGAATTGCCTCAGAATAGTGTGTGGCATAGTGCAGGAGGACCAACATATACAGTGGTTACGGAAAGTATTCTGACCCTTTTAAATTTTTCACTCTTTGTTTCATTGCAGCCATTTGGTAATTCAAAAAGGTTCATTTTTTCTCATTAATGTACACTCTTCACCCCATCTTGACTAAAAAAAAATAGAAATGAAGAAATTTTTGCAAATTTATTAAAAAAGAAAAACTGAAATATCACATGGTCATAAGTATTCAGAACCTTTACTCAGACACTCATATTTAAGTCCATTTCCTTGTGATCATCCTTGAGATGGTTCTACTCCTTCATTGGAGTCCAGCTATGTTTAATTTAACTGATAGGACTTGATTTGTAAAGGAACACACCTGTCTATATAAGACTTCAAAGCTCACAGTGCATGTCAAGATAAATGAAAATCATGAGGTCAAATGAACTGGTCAAGGAGCTCAGAGACAGAATTGTGGCAAGGCACAGATCTGGCCAAGGTTACAAACGAATTTCTGCAGTACTCAAGGTTCCTAAGAGCACAGTGGCCTCCATAATCCTTAAATGGAAGAAGTTTGGGACCACCAGAAGTCTTCCTAGACCTGGCCGTCCTGCCAACCTGAGCAATGTGGGAGAAAAGCCTTGGTGAGAGAGGTAAAGAAGAACCCCAAGATCACTGTGGCTGAGCTCCACAGATGCAGTAGGAGGATGGGAGAAAGTCAATTATCACTCCAGCCCTCCTCCAGTCGGGCCTTTATGGCAGAGTGGCCTGATGGAAGACTCTCCTCAGTGCCAGACATATGAAAGCCCACATAGATTTTGCTAAAATACACATGAAGGACTCCCAGACTATGAGAAATAAGATTCTCTGGTCAGATAAGATGAAGATAGAACTTTTTGGTGATAATTCTAAGTGATATGTGTGGAGAAAACCAGGCACTGCTCATCACCTGCCCAATACAATCCCAACAGTGAAACATGGTGGTGGCAGCATCATGCTATGGGGGTGTTTTTCAGCTGCAGGGACAGGACGAATGGTTGCAATTGAAGGAAACATGAATCTGGCCAAGAACAGAGATATCCTGGATGAAAACTTCTTCCAGAGTTCTCTGGACCTCAGATTTGGCTGAAGGTTCACCTTCCAACAAGACAATGACCCTAAGCACAGAACTAAAATAACAAATAACTGGCTTCAGAACAACTCTGTGACCATTCTTAACTGGCCCAGCCATAGCCCTGACCTAAACCCAATTGAGCATCTCTGGAGAGACCTGAAAATGGCTGTCCACCAATGTTCATAATCCAACCTGATGGAAGTAGAGAGGATCTGCAAGGAAAAATGGCAGAGGATCCCCAAATCCTGGTGTGAAAAACTTGTTGCATCATTCCCTAGGAGTCTCATGGCTGTACTAGCTCAAAAGGGTATTTCTACTCAATATTGAACAAAGGGTCTGAATGATGCCCATGAGCTGATTTAACCAGGGGACCGACCAAGTCCATAGCAATTCTCTCAAAGGCACTTTAATAATGGGCAATGACACGAGGAGACTCCGAAAGTGAGAAGTGGGGACGGTTAACTGATATGTGGGACAGGACCTGCAATAGTTTAATATTTCACGGTGACACCAAGGCTAATAGAACATCTGCATAATCCATTCCTGAGTTTTTTCCACTCCCAAATGTCCCCCCAGGATGTGTGAATGGGCCATGTCCAACACCTTCCGTTTATAGGGCCCCGGCACTATTAATTGCTCCACCAACTCCTCCCTTATTTTCGTGACCCAGTACAACAATTCCCCACTCATCAAACAATAGGGAAATCTTGTGTCAGCCCCCCGCTCCCGTGCAACTCCATTAATGACCGTGACATTGTTGAAGCCTTCTCTCAGAGTAGGGTCCCTATGTTGGTCAATCCCAAAATTCTCACTGGTCATCCCTAACTCTGGAATGTCAGACACAGGGGACACTTCCTACTCATCCCCCACAAGGACACAAAAGGGAAACCCGTCTGCCTCTGGGTGTAGTGATACCTTGTTAGAGTTCACTGGTTCTCTATTCATGCCAGCAAACTCAGAACCCTTCCCTCACAGATCCCAAAATAAACAAAAGGCCAAGCCTATAATTATAGGGTGCAACAAGTCCCAAACGACACCGAGCTCATGGGACTCAGTACCATGGGCCATTTCAAAGTCCACTCTGGCCATAGGGTAGTCCTTAGCATCACCATGAATGCACTGCACGCCGACCTTTTTCCCCGGGATCAGTTGAAGTGGAAGGGTGGCCCTCAAAAGGGTCATTAGACTCCCGGAGTCTAGCAATGCCGTTACCTCCCTCGCATTTACCTTCACGGGACATGCTTGAGGCCCCTCGCTGGGTGTACAGTTCACAATGCAGGCCAGATACACGTAATATGAACATCTGCGTCCCATGCTGCAGTCCATCTGCTCAGGGGTCAGGGGACAACGGGTGGCTATATGGCCAAGGCCGTGGCACCTCCAGCAAATAATATCACCCGTAGGGACCTTGGGAAACACCTCACCCGCCCCTTTGGACCTTGGGTGCCCCACCTCCTTTTGGGCTTCCACCCCCTGTTGGGACCCCCAGTATAGAGTGGGATGCTTTCCTGCAGAAACTTCCATCTCCTGGTATCTCTCGACCAGTCTGACCAGTTCATCAGCATTCCAGGGATCACCCTAGTCAACCCAAGTCTGTACAGGCCTTGGCAGGGAGTGCACAAACCAGTCCACCACCACCCATTCTACCATCTGTGTAGGCGTAGAGGACTCTGGCTGTAGCCACTTCAGGACTAGGTGCAACAGGTCAAACATTTGGGAGCGCAGTGGTTTGTCCTGATGATACACCCAACGGTGAACAAGCTGTGCCTTGAGAGTCATTGTCACCCCAAGCGTGCAAGAATTTCAGTTTTTAGCTTGCCATACTCTTTGGCGTCCTGCCAAGCTAAGTCATAGTTAGCCTTCTGGTGTTCTCCCGTCAAGTATGGCACCAATACCTCTGCCCACTGCTCTGGAGGGAGTTTCTCCCTTTTGGCGACCCTTTCAAACACCGTCAGGAAGACCTCAACATCATCCCCAGGAGTCATTTTCTGCAAAGCCCATCTTACTGCCTTCTGGACGTGGGCGTCATCAGCTGGACCTGGGGTTGGGGTGCCCATCCTGACCTGGATGGCAGTTGCCAGAAGCTGCATTTGCTGCAATTGCTCCTGCTGGCTCTGCTGGATCTGCTGGAACTACAACCTGTTGGTCTCTTGCTGTTGCTGCTGTGACTGGACTAGGTGTTTTAGCAGGTCATTCATTTTGTCTGGTGATGCCTGCTGGCTTGCGACAGACTTAACCCAGGACATACAGTCCTTCCTGTAGCAGTCTCACATCTCTGCTGGGAACGCTGCCCGCACACCTAGCACCAATTGTAGGGGTTGTCTTAACTCAGGTGCGACAGGAGGAAAACAAGAGGCATGTTCCTTTAAAAGTTCTTGTGGATTTATTGCTTCATAAACTCAGAAGCACAAACAAAAGGTAAACAGCCTTTAGATCAGGCAAAAACAAAGCATAAATGACCATAGAAGAGCTCTGCTTCTCCAGGCCTGTGTGCACACAGGCTCGGGCAATGTCCAGCACTCAGGCTTGGTCTGGAGCCACATGCACAGGAGGCTGTTGTGATAATCTGGAGGCGACTTCTGAGCTGGAACTCCCTCCGGTGGTTGCTGAGGGTAATGAAATAATTGCCGAATAGTCTTCAGCTGGCTCTGAATGGTCTGATATAAGTGACCTGAACTCCCTTCAGCCTTGCCGGTAATCAATTGTTCTTCCTGTCTTGCTTGGAGCTCAGTTTGCATTCCTGCTCTCATTCAGTTAAGTGATTTTCTGTTTTTTTTCCTCTGGTTGGATTTTCTTTGCTGGTTTGCTGCTTGCAATGGAATTCAGCCAGGTCTCCTTTTGGGGTCTGGCGCTGCAATTGTGCTCATTTTGTATTTGCACTTTTGCTCTGTTCCTTTGTCACTTTTTGTTTGCTGAATTGCTGGGTGTTACACCAGAGATCTGATTGAGGTGGTAGAGATCGTGTGATCTCAGGTTTTTTGTTAATCAGAAGTGTTGGTATTTTTGTCAGGGTTTTTTTGGGTTGCAGTCAGAATTCTTTCCTATACTTTTCTATCTAGACAGATTGGGCCCCAGAGTTTGCTCATTCTATTTTCAGTCTGTGTCCGTATTTTCTTCTTGTCTAACCGCCATTACATGTTTGGGGGCTTCCTATTTCTTTCGGGGTTTTGCCCCGGCAGACAGCTTTCATCTTTCTGCCTTTAGGTGTAGTTATCTCTCCGGCTGTGACGAGGGTCTGGGATCACCATAGGTACGCTCCACGGCTACTTCAGTGTGGCAGTTAGTTTAGGGTACTGCAATCCAAAAGTTTCCAGCCTCTCTGGTGTATTACTACTTTTGCTATTTTTTGCACTTTCTCCTCAGCTACCGAAATATAACAGGAGGCCAACACACAGACCATGTGCCAAAAAACAGCCTACATTATATAGGCTGTAACCACACCCAGAGTTGAGGTATGTGGGTAGTCAGACCCGCCCATCTCTCATAGCTACCCGCAACCCGGACAAGGTGCACCTAATGACATCTTAGTGCTTATGTGCACTAAAGAAAATACTCTGAGTTACATCACAGAGAGCAACCTTCTCTGTGACACATACCTACACATCTGTGGATGGTGGATTGGCCATAGTAGGATACACTTGGGGCCTGTCCTTGTTAGAATGGGAGCACTGCAGGGGCATGATAGGGAGATAATAATAATAATCTTTATTTATATAGCGCCAACATATTCCGCAGTGCTTTACAGTTTAACAGTTTCAAAACACAAGTCATAAGTAAAAACGTTAACAATACAATAATTAAAGCAAAATAAGACGACCCTGCTCGTGAGAGCTTACAATCTACAATGAGGTGGGGGAATACAAAGTACAGGTGTGTATATACAATGGTGCATTTACAATGATGGTCCAGCCATCTTGAGGGAGTGAGGGATGGATGGAGATAGTGAATGGGCTACACACACACACTTACACCTAGAATGACTTTGATAAGTGAATGTAATAGGCCGCTCTGAACAAATGTGTTTTGAGGGAGCGCCTGAAACCATGCAAATTGTGGATAGTCCAAATTTCTTGGAGTAGAGCATTCCAGAGGATTGGCGCAGCGCTGGAGAAGTCTTGGAGTCGGGAGTGGGAGGTACGGATTAGTGCAGAGGTTAGTCGAAAGTCGTTTGTAGAGCTCAGCAGTCGGTTAGGCCGATAGATAGAAATGAGGGAGGAGATGTAGGGGGTGGTGCACTGTGGAGAGCTTTGTGGGTGAGAACAAGTACTTTGAATTGAATCCTATAATGAATGGGCAGCCAGTGTAAGGACTGGCGAAGAGCGTACGTGTCCGAGTACCGATTAGCCAGATGGATGACCCTGGCTGCTGCATTAAGGATGGACTGGAGAGTGGATAGTCGAGTAATGGGGAGGCCAAGTAATAGAGCGTTGCAGTAGTCCAGGCGGGAGTGGATCAGGGCGACAGTGAGGGTTTTTGTTGTTTCCATGGTGAGAAAAGGGCGGATTCTAGAGATGTTCTTTAGGTGTAGGCGGCAAGAGCGGGCAAGAGATTGTATATGGGAGGCGAAGGAGATATTGGTGACAAACATAACACCCAGACAGCGAGTCTGCTGCCAGGGTGTTATTATGGTGCCGCCCACAGAGAGGGAAATGTCAAATTTAGGGAGGTTAGTAGATGGCGGGAGCAGAAGAAGTTCAGTTTTGGAGAGGTTGAGTTTCAGATAGAGAGCGGACATGATGTTGGAGACTGCGGACAGACAGTCGGTGGCGTTCTGTAGTACAGCGGGGGTAAGGTCGGGGATGACTTGTATAGTTGTGTGTCATCAGCATAAAGATGGTACTGAAAGCCAAATCTGCTGATGGTCTGTCCAATTGGGGCCATGTAGAGAGAGAAGAGAAGGGGGCCAATGACTGAGCCCTGGGGTACACAGACAGTGAGAGGAAGAGGAGATGACGTGGAGCCAGAGAACAAGACACTGAAGGAGCGGTCAGTGTCAGTATTCCGGGTTTTCTAGGTAACTTTGTCAATGATTTTGCCCTTTGTTAAAATGGAGTTTGCTGTTTTGTGTGCCCTACTTCCTGTTCGTTTGTTTAAAACCCGGCTCAGGTGCTGGCTTCCCTGCTGGAGTATTCTGCTTCCGTTTCCCTGCAACCCAGCTGCTTTGTTCCTCACAGATCTTTTGTGTATTTACCAGGAAAGTGCATAACCTTATCTTCAGGTGTTTCTCAGCCACAGCAGTTTCTACCCATGGCTCTGGACATTCTCTGCATATGTAAGTTGCACGTACTGTGTTATCACTAACCTGTTGACTTGGGAATTTAACCCTTGGTTCACTCCATCTGATAAGAACTGTGTTTCTGAACTGTTGCTGTTTAACCCTTCGTGCACTACCTCTGGTGAGAGCTGTTGGAACTGTTACTGGAATCTTACTGACATATGAACTTGTTGTTGGACTTCACTGAATTAAGCCACAACTGAGATTAACTTGTTCCTGGACCTCCCTGTGTTTTCTGCATACCTGGATCTGACTCTTCACACACCAGCAGTGTGTAAATCCAGCCACATTTACCTGTGCATCAGACTTACCTTATGGTCACATTTGTGTGAGGACTCCGTCGTAAGAACTTTACTACCCTCGCTATAGAGGTTCAAGGACTTATATTTCCGGATTCATATAACTGGACTTGTATATATATGGTTTCGTTTCATTGCATGTCACTACGGGTTGTTTGAATATTGTTTTTGGGTGTTTTGCTGTTTCACAAATACATTATTTGCATTCAAAGAAACCCGTCTCTGATTGTTCATTGCCCCACGCTATCAGAATCCTCGAGTTCCTACAATAGTATTACAGGATACTCCAGCCTAAAAAAGGTGATTCTGCTGGGGCAATGACGGAGACACAGGCAGACAAATTGTTCACCATAGTTAACTCCTTGCAGCAGGAGGTGGCGGCTGCACACAATCAGATTAGAGACTTGGAGTCTCGGGTTAACCACAATGCACAGGGTTTGGTCAGGCTCTCCAAGATCTACGTGCTAGGTTAGGAGTCCTGGAGGCCTTACCTACTGAGCCTACCTCATCCACCAGTATGCCCAAATTGCCTCCATTCCATTTTAATGGTGACCGAAGTCAATTCCGTGGGTTTGTTAATCAATGTATATTATTTTTTGATGTACATGCCTCCTATTACCGGTCTGATAGATCTAAGGTTCTATGTATTATTATGTTGTTGACATCACGGGCACTGGCTTGGGCAAATCCTATGGTTGAAAGTCACGATACCAGTCTAAATAATTTGGACAATTTTCTGGCAGCCATGGCGCAAATGTTCGACGATCCCAACCGCCGTGCTACCGCTGAATCTGCCTTGCTTTCCTTACGCCAGGGGAAACGGTCAGTCATAGAATATGTTACTGAATTTAAAAGGTTAGTGGTGGACACCCAGTGGGAAAACAATGCTTTATTACCAATCTTTAGAAAAGGTTTGTCAAATGCAATCAAGGATGAGCTAGCTCGTTCAGAGTCTCCACAGGAGTTTGAATTGTTTATACAGCACTGTGTACGTATTGATATCCGTTTAACTGAACGCAGACAAGAAAAATGGGCCGCTGTAAATCGCATTACTAATTTCTCTCTTCCGTCCAGGGAAACCACAGGCAAAAACCCGCGAGGCTGAGGAGGTGCCTATGCAGGTGGACTCACTGCAGAGACGTGAGAATAATGAACGCCGCGAATACCGTCTCCGTGAGCGCTTATGTTTCTATTGTGGTCAATCGGACCATTTCCTCATCAATTGTCCTAAATGTCCTAGGCGACCCAACAAGGTGTTGGCGGTAGTAGGGGATTATGATAACACAGACGCTGAGTCTGAAGTTTCGGAGACCAGTCTACATCTAGATGCGGTTTTCCCCCCAATACTGATGCCGACTTCCCCTAAAGATCAAGGGGAGAAATATTCTCATTGTTCTCTTCCTATTCAGATTCAGTGGGAGGAACAGTGGATATCAAGTTCTGCCATGATAGACTCTGGAGCAGGTGGGAATTTCATGGATTCTTCTTTTGCAAAGGAACATGGTATAAAGACACAACTAAGAGCTTCACCAATCACTATGGAAATGGTGGATGGTTCCCCATTAGTTTCTGGACCAGTAGATCGGGAGACAGTGCCTCTGGAGTGTAAGATGGAACCAGACCATCAAGAAACACTTTCATTCATGTTAATATCTTCTCCTCATTTTCCTGTAATTTTAGGAATTCCCTGGTTACGGTCACAAAATCCAATCATCAATTGGGAAACCAAGGAGATAACCTTTCACCCGAAGTGCAGTTTTACCATCAGTCCAACTGTAGCGGCTCCAGTTACCCAGAACTTGGAAGAGGTGATACAGGTACCTACTCTCCCTCTGATTTATCAGGAATTCTCAGACATTTGTGATAAAAGGAAGGCAGATCAACTTCCCCCACATAGACCGTATGACTGCCCCATAGAATTGCTTCCTGGAGCAGCGATTCCTTTCGGCCATGTTTACCCGTTGTCGGCTCCGGAATTAAAATCTTTACGAGAGTATATAGATGAGAATTTAGCCAAGGGGTTTATCCGACCATCTTCTTCACCAGCGGGAGCTCCAATATTCTTTGTAAAGAAGAAGGATGGTACTCTAAGACCCTGCATTGACTACCGGGAGTTAAATAAGGTAACCATTCGTAACAGGTACCCGTTGCCCCTAATTCCAGAATTGTTGGAAAGAGTTCGCCAGGCCAAAGTATTTACCAAATTAGATCTTCGTGGGGCATATAATTTACTCCGTATACGGCCCGGAGACGAATGGAAGACAGCTTTTAGATGCCGGTATGGACATTTTGAATATTTGGTGATGCCATTCGGACTCTGTAACGCTCCTGCTGCTTTTCAACATTTAGCCAACGACATTTTCAGGGATTTATTGGACCAATATGTGGTAATTTACCTCGATGACATCTTAATCTTTTCTGACTCCTTACAGGAACATCAGGAACATGTCAAAACCGTACTTAGACGTTTGAGAGATAATCATTTGTACATCAAACTCGAAAAGTGTGAGTTCCATTGTTCTGAAATTCAATTTTTAGGCTATGTTATCTCGCCTCAGGGATTGAATATGGAGTCCAGCAAGATCCAGGCAATCTTGGACTGGCCGGTACCAGGAAACATTAAGGAGGTACAACGATTCATTGGCTTTGCTAACTTTTATAGACGGTTTATCCGAAATTTTTCAGAAATTGTCCGTCCCATCACTCTCCTCACCAAGAAGGGGAAGAAGTTTGAATGGTCTTCGCAAGCTCAGGAAGCCTTTGATCGCCTGAAGGGTTGTTTTACCACGGCTCCAATATTGATGCATCCGGATCCTGCACAGCCTTTTATCGTGGAGGTGGACGCGTCTGACTGTGCATTGGGAGCTATCCTCTCACAACGTACCGGAGACAAAGGTTTGCTGCACCCGTGTGCCTTCTTCTCTCGTAGGTTATCTTCTGCAGAACTGAACTATGATGTGGCAGATAAGGAACTTTTGGCAATTATTTCTGCCTTTAAGGAATGGAGACACCATTTGCAGGGGGCAACTCAGCAGGTAGTAGTACTCACGGATCATAGCAATTTGGAATTCCTTAAGTCTGCCAGGTGTCTTTCTCCTCGACAAGCTAGTTGGAGTTTGTTCTTGAACCAGTTTAATTTTATTATTTCGTACCGCCCAGGTTCACGTAATGGGAAAGCTGACGCATTATCCCGAATCCATACCGTGGATTCCGTGCCTGGGACCCCGTCGAAGACCATCTTGTCGGAGGCCAATTTCGTTGGAGTGCTCCGGAACCGGGACTTGTGGCAGGAGATCAAGCTGGCCTATGACGGTGACGTATTTCTTGCAGCTCCACCTGACAATGTGAATCTTGTCCTTCTGAATGGTGTGTGGCTTAGAGATCGATGTATTTATGTCCCAGAGGCTGTAAGACTTCGAGTTCTCAAATTGGTCCACGACTAGAGTTGAGCGATACTTTCCGATATCCTAAAGTATCGGAATCGTAATGGTATCGCCGATATCACTAAAATATCGCGATACCCGATACCGATACCGGAAGTCCCATGTAAGTCTATGGGAACAAATATCGAAATTAAAAAAAACCATTCTTGTCTTGTTGGTTAATTGTACATGAAGGAAAACAACAAAGAGTAATGTAGAATGTATTGGGGAGTTGAGGAGACATTAAAGGCATAGATGTTTGACCCAATCCAATGGAATAGCATTATTTATTTTTTTTTAGGAAATACGTTCGGATTGACGAACAAATTGACAATGTTGTTACCTTTTTTCTATTTTGTCAAATATGTCTGTTTCACAACTTCCATGGTCTTCACCTTTTTAACTTTTCACACACTTTCTCCTTCATAATTTTCAGCAGCATCATCTTTCTCATCAAATTATTCTTCATCTTCACCTTCTTAATCTTCTAAAACTTCTTGCTATTCATCTTTTTGTTAACATTACTTATATTGTTCTTATTAAACAGTTATTATTCTTCATATTCTACTTCTTCATCTTCTTCCTATTCATCCTTTTCATCATATTCTTATTTGTGACAGACATTCCTGTACTTGTAATCTGTAAAACTCTGAATTTTCATCCTTCCGTTCTTGCTGTCACAAAAGATTTTAATTACAACAGTATTTGTCCGCGTTCAGTTTAGCCTGCAGCAGCATCAGGCATTTTCCAGGGGCACCACGAGGAGGAACGGACTCACCCCCATACACTGCTTAGTCTTCTTCTGCTTAGAATTTAGAGCATATATTTTGCTCTTCATTTTGGTCTTATACTTAATGTTCTTCTGCTTTTTGATCTTCTGCTTATTGTTCTTCTGTCTCTTGTTCTGTATCTTGTAGTTTGTCTTAACCTTCTTTGTCCTGTTGGTGATGGTACAAAAGCCAATGGAAGTAACGAGGACCAGCTGACTGTGCTGGAACCCGGAGGGTCAGCAGAAGGAAAAGAGCCAATGGCACAACCGAGGACCAGCTGACGTTACTGGGACACGGTTACTAAGCAGGAGGTACCTGTGCTCCAAAGCACTACCAAGGACCAGCAGACGTTGCTGGAACTCGGATACCGACATGGAGGCACCTAGGCCAAAGGCACTGCGGAGAACCAGCTGACGGTACTGGAACCCGGATGAGTAGCAGAAGGTACAAGAGCCAATGAAAGTAACGAGGACCAGCTGACTGTGCTGGAACCCGGAGGGTCAGCAGAAGGAAAAGAGCCAATGGCACAACCGAGGACCAGCTGACGTTACTGGGACACGGTTACTAAGCAGGAGGTACCTGTGCTCCAAAGCACTACCAAGGACCAGCAGACGTTGCTGGAACTCGGATACCGACATGGAGGCACCTAGGCCAAAGGCACTGCGGAGAACCAGCTGACGGTACTGGAACCCGGATGAGTAGCAGAAGGTACCCATGGAAATTAAAGTTGAGGCAGCAGGACTGTTTGCCTGTTCACACAGCAGGGAACAGCTGACATTACTGAACCCAGTAACAGGAGCAAGTGTAACTGTGCTACAGCACTTCCAGGAAACAACTGGCGTGTGTAACCAGGATGAGAACAGAACATGTGGAGGCACAGACTTGCGTTCCACACAGGGAACAGCTGTATGAACCCAGTAACACGAGCAAGGTAACGTCTACAGCACTCGAGAAACAACTGGCGGTGTTGTAACCCAGGGATGAGAACAGAACATGGTGGAGGCAGCAGGACTTTTTGCCGTTCACACAGCAGGGGAACAGCTGACATTACTGAACCCCAGTAACACGGGAGCAAGTGTTAACTGTGCTAACAGCACTTCCGAGAAACAACTGGCGGTGTTGTAACCCAGGGATGAGAAGAGAACATGGTGGAGGCAGCAGGACTATTTGCCGTTCACACAGCAGGGGAACAGCTGACATTACTGAACCCCAGTAACACAGGAGCAAGTGTTAACTGTGCTAACAGCACTTCCGAGAAACAACTGGCGGTGTTGTAACCCAGGGATGAGAAGAGAACATGGTGGAGGCAGCAGGACTATTTGCCGTTCACACAGCAGGG
Source organism: Oophaga sylvatica (assembly GCA_033576555.1). Classification (NCBI taxonomy): domain Eukaryota; kingdom Metazoa; phylum Chordata; class Amphibia; order Anura; family Dendrobatidae; genus Oophaga; species Oophaga sylvatica. The sequence goes on from JARQOD010000005.1 coordinate 99,555,064, forward strand.
GAACAGCTGACATTACTGAACCCCAGTAACACAGGAGCAAGTGTTAACTGTGCTAACAGCACTTCCGAGAAACAACTGGCGGTGTTGTAACCCAGGGATGAGAACAGAACATGGTGGAGGCAGCAGGACTTTTTGCCGTTCACACAGCAGGGGAACAGCTGACATTACTGAACCCCAGTAACACAGGAGCAAGTGTTAACTGTGCTAACAGCACTTCCGAGAAACAACTGGCGGTGTTGTAACCCAGGGATGAGAAGAGAACATGGTGGAGGCAGCAGGACTTTTTGCCGTTCACACAGCAGGGGAACAGCTGACATTACTGAACCCCAGTAACACAGGAGCAAGTGTTAACTGTGCTAACAGCACTTCCGAGAAACAACTGGCGGTGTTGTAACCCAGGGATGAGAAAGAACATGGTGGAGGCAGCAGGACTATTTGCCGTTACCACAGCAGGGAACAGTGACTATTACTGAACCCCAGTAACACGGAGCAAGTGTTAACTGTGTAACAGCACTTCCGAGAAACAGACTGGCGGTGTTGAACCCAGGGAGAGAGAGAACAGGTGGAGGCAGACAGGACTTATTGCCGTTCACACAGCAGGGAACAGCTGACAGTTACTGAACCCAGTAACACAGGAGCAAGTGTTGACTGTGCAACAGCACTTTCCGAGAAACAACTGGCGGTGTTGTAACCCAGGATGAGAACAGAACATGGTGGAGGCAGCAGGACTTTTGCGTTCACACGCAGGGGAACAGTGACATTACTGAACCCAGTAACACGGAGCAAGTGTAACTGTGCTAACAGCACTTCCGAGAAACAACTGGCGTGTTGTAACCCAGGGATGAACGAAACACTGGTGGAGGCAAGCAGGACTATTTGCCGTTCACACAAGCAGGGGAACAGCTGACATTTACTGAACCCCAGTAACACAGGAGCAAGTGTAACTGTGCTAACAGCACTTCCTAAGAAACAACTGGCGGTGTTGTAACCCAGGGATGAGAAACAGAACATGTGTGGAGGCAGCAGGACTTTTGCCGTTCACACAGCAGGGGAACAGCTGACATTACTGAACCCCAGTAACACAGGAGCAAGTGTAGACTGTGCTAACAGCACTTCCGAGAAACAACTGGCGGTGTTGTAACCCAGGGATGAGAAAGAACATGGTGGAGGCAGCAGGACTATTTGCCGTTCACACAGCAGGGGAACAGCTGACATTACCTGAACCCCAGTAAACAGGAGCAAGTGTAACTGTGCTAACAGCACTTCCGAGAAACAACTGGCGGTGTTGTAACCAGGGATGAGCAGAACATGGTGGAGGCAGCAGGACTTATTTGCCGTTCACACAGCAGGGGAACAGCTGACATTACTGACCCCAGTAACACAGGAGCAAGTGTTAACTGTGCTAACAGCACTTCGAGAAACAGCATGGCGGTGTTGTAACACCAGGGATGAGAAACGAACCTGGTGGAGGCAGCAGGACTTTTTGCCGTTCACACAGCGGGGAACAGCTGACATTACTGAACCCAGTAACACGGGAGCAAGTGTAAACTGTGCTAACAGCACTGAGAACAACTGCGGTGTTGTAACCCAGGGATGAGAAAGAACATGGTGAGGCAGCAGGATAATTTGCCGTTCAACAGCAGGGGAACAGCTGAACATTATGAACCCCAGTAACACAGGAGCAGTGTTAACTGTGCTAACAGCACTTCAACAGAACACTGGCGGTGTTGTAACCCAGGGATTGAAAGAACATGGTGGAGGACAGGACTTTTGCCGTCACACAGCAGGGGAACAGCTGACATTATGACCCGTACACAGGAGCAAGTGTAACTGTCTAACAGCACTTCCGAGAAACAATGGCGGTTTGTAACCAGGATGAGACAGAACAGGGTGAAGGGCAGCAGGACATTTGCCGTTCACACGCGGAAGTGCATATGAACCGTACAGAGCAGTAACTGCTACGCATCGAGAACAGCGGTTGACCGGGTGAAAAAGTGGAGAGATTGCGTTCACCAGGAAGGACATGACCGACGATGTACTGCTAAGCACTTCGAGAACACTGGTGTTTCCAGAAGAAACTGAGAACTTTGCGTTACCAGGAAGACTTAACCATACGGAAGTGTTAAGATTCGAACAATGCGTGTGAACAGTGAGAGATGTGGGCAGATTCTTCCACGCAGGGAATGACATGACCATACCGGGAGGTACGTGTAACATTCGAAAACAGGTTTGTAACAGGTAAACGGAGAAGACTTTGCCTCACACGGGGACGCGACATGACCAAGCATGTATGTACCTTCAACAATCGTGTTGTACGATAAGACGGTAGATTTGCGTCACCAGGAACTGTATGACCAGTACACGAGCATGACGTGACAGACTCGAGACATGCGTGTGTACGTAAAGATGGGCGAGACTTGCTTCAAAGCAGGCTGCATATGACCTAACACGGCATGGTAGCATCAAAAGCGTGTACCGAAGAAGACGTAGCAGCAGGATTCTTCCGGGAGGACTAGACCAAGGCAGTGATTGTACCATCGAAACAACGCGTGTGTACGATGAGAAAGGGGAACAGCTGACATTACTGAACCCCAGTAACACAGGAGCAAGTGTAGACTGTGCTAACAGCACTTCCGAGAAACAACTGGCGGTGTTGTAACCAGGGATGAGAACAGAACATGGTGGAGGCAGCAGGACTATTTGCCGTTCACACAGCAGGGGAACAGCTGACATTACTGAACCCCAGTAACACAGGAGCAAGTGTTAACTGTGCTAACAGCACTTCCGAGAAACAACTGGCGGTGTTGTAACCAGGGATGAGAACAGAACATGGTGGAGGCAGCAGGACTTTTTGCCGTTCACACAGCAGGGGAACAGCTGACATTACTGAACCCCAGTAACACAGGAGCAAGTGTTAACTGTGCTAACAGCACTTCCGAGAAACAACTGGCGGTGTTGTAACCCAGGGATGAGAACAGAACATGGTGGAGGCAGCAGGACTTTTGCCGTTCACACAGCAGGGGAACAGCTGACATTACTGAACCCCAGTAACACGGAGCAAGTGTTAACTGTGCTAACAGCACTTCCGAGAAACAACTGGCGGTGTTGTAACCCAGGGATGAGAAGAGAACATGGTGGAGGCAGCAGGACTATTTGCCGTTCACACAGCAGGGGAACAGCTGACATTACTGAACCCCAGTAACACAGGAGCAAGTGTTAACTGTGCTAACAGCACTTCGAGAAACAACTGGCGGTGTTGTAACCCAGGGATGAGAACAGAACATGGTGGAGGCAGCAGGACTATTTGCCGTTCACACAGCAGGGGAACAGCTGACATTACTGAACCCCAGTAACACAGGAGCAAGTGTAGACTGTGCTAACAGCACTTCCGAGAAACAACTGGCGGTGTTGTAACCCAGGGATGAGAACAGAACATGGTGGAGGCAGCAGGACTTTTTGCCGTTCACACAGCAGGGGAACAGCTGACATTACTGAACCCCAGTAACACAGGAGCAAGTGTTAACTGTGCTAACAGCACTTCCGAGAAACAACTGGCGGTGTTGTAACCCAGGGATGAGAACAGAACATGGTGGAGGCAGCAGGACTATTTGCCGTTCACACAGCAGGGGAACAGCTGACATTACTGAACCCCAGTAACACAGGAGCAAGTGTTAACTGTGCTAACAGCACTTCCGAGAAACAACTGGCGGTGTTGTAACCCAGGGATGAGAACAGAACATGGTGGAGGCAGCAGGACTTTTTGCCGTTCACACAGCAGGGGAACAGCTGACATTACTGAACCCCAGTAACACAGGAGCAAGTGTTAACTGTGCTAACAGCACTTCCGAGAAACAACTGGCGGTGTTGAAACCCCAGGGATGAGAAGAGAACATGGTGGAGGCAGCAGGACTTTTTGCCGTTCACACAGCAGGGGAACAGCTGACATTACTGAACCCCAGTAACACAGGAGCAAGTGTTAACTGTGCTAACAGCACTTCCGAGAAACAACTGGCGGTGTTGTAACCAGGGATGAGAACAGAACATGGTGGAGGCAGCAGGACTTTTTGCCGTTCACACAGCAGGGGAACAGCTGACATTACTGAACCCCAGTAACACAGGAGCAAGTGTAGACTGTGCTAACAGCACTTCCGAGCAACAACTGGCGGTGTTGGAGCCCAGGGTCAAGGAGGGTGTAGGCATAAAATATTGAGTTATTGCCTTGTTACGTGGCCATTGCAAATGTATGTACTTCAAACAAGAATAAATGAAGTTTTACTACAACAATAAAATGATAAATTTCAATTACAAGAATAGAAAAATATTTATACTTGACAGTCCTCTGTGGTTGATAACGTTTAATGGCTAACTGAAAATATGGTAACAAATTCAAAGCTTTCGAGACTACTCAGGTGTCTTCATCAGGCTAAGAGTAAAGCCAAAAATGAAGAATCACATATTTCTACACACAACAGGACACAGGAATAGCTAAGACAAGTGAGGGAGGGACAAGTGAGGGGAGACCGGCAACAAAAAGGAGAACAAGGATGAATTATCAGCGCCACACAATCACAGATAAATTAATGAATTTAGCTGTGGCAAAAGACTTTTGTATGCCCGCCCGGTCATAGCATCATGGATATGGAATTACTGTTATTAAAATATAACTTCAAATATGAGAAACGTACAAAGGTTTCAGAATATAAGCTCATCATGACCTTTGACACTGTTAGTGATGGAATGAATAGATCACATGGATTTATGTCATTCTATATCAATTAAGGAATCTGCGTCTATGCCCTTCCAGGGTCATGAAAACCCAAAAAATACGCCAATGAGAGGGCAATCAAACTTTCTATCCTTATCTAGGAACTGTTTGAATATTTATGTTCATCCCTGTGAGATAATGACAGTTCTGATACACGTCACTTACTTGTCTTACCTATTGCAATATTCCTGTGTCCTGTTGTGTATAGAAATATGTGATGCTTAATTTTTTTAGTTAGTCTTTCCCTGATGAAGAGACGTGAGTAGCCTTGAAAGCTTGCAATTTGTTTCCATCTTTTCAGTTATCCATAAAAAGGTATGAACCACTGCTGACTCTGAAGTCTAAATATTTTTCTATCTACTGGCTAACACGGTACAAAGATACACATGTTTTCTAATTTCAAGAAGGAAAAATAAAGAAAATACAAATCTAAACGCATATATGCACATGCCAAAAATAAATGGAACAACACAACACCCAAAAAATTGGTAACAAAATATAGTGTTGTAAATTTAAGAATAAAAGTACATTTTATTTTTTATGAATAATGCTTAAGGAACGCAATGTTAAACTATAACATAGTGAAGACAATGGATTTTGTAATAGTCACTCATCATCATCATCGCAAATTTTATGTGACAGTCACAGACAATTTAATTATTTAAGTTCATAAAATCGTAACTTTCTATAGCATGTATGACATGTCCAGCATGGACTCATCAATGTGATTGATGACACAATAATGTACAATAAAAAATAACCATTTAAAAAAACATTAGGCATTGTTTGTCACAATTTAAGTGTGTGCCTGCAAGTGTAGGTGAAACAAAGGCTACGGATAGCAAAGGTATATTCTATGTCTGTATCAGACAGTGGACAGCCTCTGATGGGTAATGCCGATGTTATACTGTACGTCAATAAAGTCTGCGGCTGAAATCATGCATTTTTTGCTTGTAGAGTGTTGAAGAGGGTAAAAGAATGTCTGTTTGCGCAAAGCTTTATCCGTCAACACTACCTTCCTACTGTCACGCGTAGGGTAGGGTAGCGTGTGGCAATTAGCTGACTATCAAATGTGAGGTTAGGCTGCGTTATTGCGCACTAGGGACGCCAAAAAATATACAGCAGTAATAATTTAATGTGTAATACTACACCTATGACAAACCAAAAAATTACGTTCCCTCTTTAACAATGTACAAGACTAACAAGCCTAATGGTTGACGCTGACTTAATTGACATACAGTATTACATCAACATTGTCCATGAGTAACTATGCACTGTGATACCTATATACCAGTATTAATTTATATCTCTTGTGGTTGTTTCAACAGCACTTGCAGGTATAAGTACCTATTGTCAGTATGCATGATGCACTTTCTAGATGTAATAATTTATTATTGGACATTATTACCATGTTTACATGCTGGCCATTTCATATATGGTGTTTGAAGTTACAGTTGGCATCAGTATGTGTATTTTATAATGTCTGTCATAAATAAAACTCGTCATGATGATGATGAGGATGTAATGATTCGTACATCCATTGAGTGCATTATCTTACAGGTACAGATAAAGTTCCTTTAAAAGCATTAATTCATAAGTCTGAAATGTACTTTTATGCATTAATTTAAAAATGTGAAGAGTAGACTATGTTTTATTTTTTGTTACCATTTCTAATAGACATGTGCAGATATGCGCTGTGATGACAAATTATTATTTGTCCATATTTTTCTTAAAAATTTATCATTCTAGGCCTGCAAAAATTCACAATTTCATGTTTTCAGCATAACAAGCAGGGTGACGGCTCTTCCCTATTTGGAGCATGTTGGTCATGTGTTTTTCTGTCCATGTGTCGGGAACAGGACACTTCTTGCCGTTGACACAGCAGGGGAACAGCTGGCGTTACTGAACCCCACTAACAGTAGAGCTTGTGTTTTGTTCTGTGGACACGACACTTCTGAGCAGCAACTGGCAGTGTTGGAGCCCAGGGAGTAGAGTTCAGGTGGTAGAAAGATGAACATAACAGGAGACATGGATAACGTTGCGAACCAGTTATTTAATCTGAAAACGGACAGACAAATTCTGGCGAGATCCATGCCTTGTTCATTTTCAGAAAAGTAAGCCGGTCTACATTATCGGAGGATAGTCGCATGCGACGGTCTGTTAGTACACCACCTGCAGCACTAAAGACGCGCTCCGATAATACACTGGCAGCAGGGCAAGCCAGCACCTCCAATGCATACTGGCTAAGCTCTGGCCATGTATCCAGCTTAGAGACCCAAAACTTGAATGGGGAAGAGCCATCTGGGAGTACACTGAGAGGCAAAGCCAAGTAGTCTGTCACCATCTGACGGATACGTTGCCTCCCGCTGACTGGAGCCCTCTCGGATGGTGTAGACATTTGTGGCGCTGCCACAAAACTTTGCCACATTTTGAACATACTGGTCTTTCCCTGTGCAGAGGCACTGCGTGTGCTCCCTCTTGTTGCAGAGCTCTCTACACTGCCTCGACGCACAGAGCTGCTTTGTAAAGCAGTAGCAGCAGCAGTGCTCTCGGCAGTAAGGTAGAACATTAGGGATTGCACCAGTGTGTCTTGGTACTCCCGCATTTTACGCTCCCGGTTCAACGGTGTGATGAGGCTTTTGACGTTGTCCCGGTAGCGAGGGTCTAGGAGGGTGTACACCCAATAATCAGACGTCGTGAGAATGTGGGCGATGCGGCGGTCGTTTCTTAGGCACTGCAGCATGAAATCAACCATGTGCTGCAGACTCCCAACTGGCAAAGAAACGCTGTCCTCTGCAAGAGGCGTTATCTCTGCCTGCTCTGCATCACCCCACCCTCGCTCTACATACTGACTAGAGCGTTGTGTACCTCCCTCTGGAGCGATGTCTTCCTCCTCCATTGACTCCTCCTCCTCATCCTCCTCACAAAGTGAGCCCTGCCCAGCCCTTTGTGAGGAACCACGTTGCGCTGACTTTCCAGAAGGTGATGGAATTTGTGACTCCTCATCCTCCACCTCTTCCAAAACCTCATCCCTTATTGCTTGCAGTGTTTTTTGAAGCAGGCAGATAAGGGGGACAGTCAGGCTGACTAGTGCATCATCTGCACTCGCCATCCGCGTTGACTCATCAAACGCACGCAAAACGTGGCACATGTCCTTCATAGTGGCCCACTCATTAATGGTGAAGTGTGGACGGCGCAAATTGCGTGTTGATTGCGCCTGATGCAGCTGATACTCCATAACTGCTGGCTGCTGCTCACACAACCGCTCCAACATATGTAACGTTGAATTCCACCTGGTGGATACGTCACATATGATGCGATGTTCAGGAAGGCGCAATCTGCGTTGCAGAGCTGCAATGCGCGATCTGGCCATGCTGGAACGTCGCAAGTGAGCGCACTCTAGGCGGACCTTGTGCAGCAGTGCATCAAGATCCGGATAGTCCCTCAAAAAACTCTGCACGACCAAGTTGAGCACATGTGCCAGACATGGTATGTGAGTGAGGTTGCCAAGGCCCAGAGCTGCCACCAGATTTCGGCCATTGTCACACACTACCAAGCCTGGCTGGAGATTCGCTGGCAAAAACCACACGTCGCTCTCCTGCTTGATGGCATTCCAGACCTCCTGCGCTGTGTGGCTTCGATTCCCCATGGGAATTAATTTCAGAACGGCCTGTTGCCGTTTGGCCACGGCTGTGCTCATATCGGTCGCATCAGGTAAGCGTCCACGGGTCCATGTGGAGGTAGACCGTGACGGCTCCTGCAGCGATGATTCTGAGGAACTGGAGTAGGAGGAGGAGTCAATGTGGACAGACTTGATTCCGGCAATCCTTGGAGTTGGCAGAACACGTACAGCGCCACTCGCAAGATCTGTACCCGGCTCCACAACATTCACCCAATGGGCAGTGAGTGAAAGGTATCGTCCCTGGCCATGGGTACTGGTCCACGCATCGGTGGTCAGGTGGACCTTGCTACTGACGGCGTTTAGTAGCGCATGTTTAATTTTTGCCTCAACATGCTTTTGCAGACCAGGGACGGCTTGCCTGCTGAAATAAAATCGGCTGGGCACATTGTATTGTGGGACTGCCAATGCCATTAATTCACGGAAACTGTCAGTCTCCACCAGCCTGAATGACAGCATTTCAAGGGACAGGAGTTTTGCAATGACAGCATTCAGAGCCTGTGCTCGTGGATGGTTTGCCGAGTATGGCCGTCTTTTATCCCATGCCTGTGCTACCGATGGCTGTTTTGTGGCCTGGGTGTGTGAGGATGACAGGGAACTTGCACCTGTGGGTGGAATAACACTGTGTCTCTGGACAACAGTGACAGAGGTTCTTCCATGGCGATCCTTTGAGGAAGCCTTACCAGCTGTGTGTGAACTGGAGGAAGAGGCTCCAACAGGAGCTGAAGATGTAGGTGCTGCTGTAGGTTGGCCTACATCTCCAGTGTGTCTTTGTAACTCAACAAAGTGCTTTGACCGCACATGTTTCCACATATTTGTTGTATTAAGGTTACTGACACTTTTACCTCTTTTAATTTTTTGATTACACAGCTTGCATTTGACATAGCAAATATCATCTGCAACTGTATCAAAAAAGGACCACGCAGAGCAAGTCCTGGGAGCGCCCGGTTTGGCTGTTGTAAGAGAACTGCTCCGAACGGGTGCCAAACTGGAGGCTACAGGCAAGCGAGTCTGCAGCCTACCTCTCCCTACTGTTTGGACCGTTGGGGCAATCTCTTCCTCAGAGCTGCTCCCACCACCTTCCTGTTCCTCACGCCATGTTGGGTCTTGGACCTCATCATCTCCACCACTACCCTCTTCCAACACCTGCTGTTGTTGGGTGGTCTGGCCAGCACCATGCTCAACAGAAACTGGCAACTGAGTCTCATCATCATCAGATGCGTTCTGCGGTGTGCTGACCATCGGCACTGGCTCACCCGCCTCTTCAGATTCAGAGAGACACAGCTGTTGCGCATCACTGCATACTGCCTCTTCTTCACATTCCAGAATGCTGCTTGGCTGGGCCCCTGTTTCCAAGCCAACAGATTCTGAGAACAGAAGCAGAGACTCAGCTGGCTCCTGTACAGAGCTCTCTGACTGCCTGGGCAATTTGGCAGGCGGTGAAGAGACTGATGGTTGTTCAACAGTGCTGTGGTCCTGAGAGGAGGTGGAAGGTATTGAAGTCGATGCATTGGCTGCCATCCAACCAACAACGGCTTCAATTTGTTCTTCACGCAGCAGGGGGGTACGCTGAGCTCCTACAAAAGTGCGCATAAAGGAACGCTCACGGGGAAAACTGGTGGATGCTGTGTCACTGGGTGCGGCAGCAGCCACAGAATCCCCACGTCCTCTCCCTGCTGCAAATCCACGGCCTCGACCACGACCACGTGCCTTACTCACTGACTTCTTCATCTTGGTAGATTGATAAAGAAAGTCAGAAAAGTTAAGGCCTAAGTGTGGTTATTCCTCACAGACTACAGTGAACCCTGCAGACAACTGTTCACTATCTGTGAAAAGCTCCTTTGTGTAGTTCTATAGTGTTTGCAACCAATGTATTGTATACGGATGGAAGCGCGTCACACTAATAGATTATATTTTTTTCCACTAAAATGGAGCAGCACCAATTAGAGAAAAATGTGAAGGATGAGGCAGTGACACACGCTCAGCAGACTACAACCGGCAGTGGTTGAAGTACAAACTGGAGCGTAATCTGCACTCACAAAATGAAAAGCTCACAGACTACAGTGAACACTGAAACACAACTATTCACTATCTGTGAAAAGCTCCTTTGTGTAGTTCTATAGTGTTTGCAACCAATGTATTGTATACGGATGGAAGCGCGTCACACTAATAGATTATATTTTTTTCCACTAAAATGGAGCAGCACCAATTAGAGAAAAATGTGAAGGATGAGCAGTGACACACGCTCAGCAGACTACAACCGGCAGTGGTTGAAGTACAAACTGGAGCGTAATCTACACTCACAAAATGAAAAGCTCACAGACTACAGTGAACACTGAAACACAACTATTCACTATCTGTGAAAAGCTCCTTTGTGTAGTTCTATAGTGTTTGCAACCAATGTATTGTATACGGATGGAAGCGCGTCACACTAATAGATTATATTTTTTTCCACTAAAATGGAGCAGCACCAATTAGAGAAAAATGTGAAGGATGAGGCAGTGACACACGCTCAGCAGACTACAACCGGCAGTGGTTGAAGTACAAACTGGAGCGTAATCTGCACTCACAAAATGAAAAGCTCACAGACTACAGTGAACACTGAAACACAACTATTCACTATCTGTGAAAAGCTCCTTTGTGTAGTTCTATAGTGTTTGCAACCAATGTATTGTATACGGATGGAAGCGCGTCACACTAATAGATTATATTTTTTTCCACTAAAATGGAGCAGCACCAATTAGAGAAAAATTGAAGGATGAGGCAGTGACACACGCTCAGCAGACTACAACCGGCAGTGGTTGAAGTACAAACTGGAGCGTAATCTGCACTCACAAAATGAAAAGCTCACAGACTACAGTGAACACTGAAACACAACTATTCACTATCTGTGAAAAGCTCCTTTGTGTAGTTCTATAGTGTTTGCAACCAATGTATTGTATACGGATGGAAGCGCGTCACACTAATAGATATATTTTTTTCCACTAAAATGGAGCAGCACCAATTAGAGAAAAATGTGAAGGATGAGGCAGTGACACACGCTCAGCAGACTACAACCGGCAGTGGTTGAAGTACAAACTGGAGCGTAATCTGCACTCACAAAATGAAAAGCTCACAGACTACAGTGAACACTGAAACACAACTATTCACTATCTGTGAAAAGCTCCTTTGTGTAGTTCTATAGTGTTTGCAACCAATGTATTGTATACGGATGGAAGCGCGTCACACTAATAGATTATATTTTTTTCCACTAAAATGGAGCAGCACCAATTAGAGAAAAATGTGAAGGATGAGGCAGTGACACACGCTCAGCAGACTACAACCGGCAGTGGTTGAAGTACAAACTGGAGCGTAATCTGCACTCACAAAATGAAAAGCTCACAGACTACAGTGAACACTGAAACACAACTATTCACTATCTGTGAAAAGCTCCTTTGTGTAGTTCTATAGTGTTTGCAACCAATGTATTGTATACGGATGGAAGCGCGTCACACTAATAGATTATATTTTTTTCCACTAAAATGGAGCAGCACCAATTAGAGAAAAATGTGAAGGATGAGGCAGTGACACACGCTCAGCAGACTACAACCGGCAGTGGTTGAAGAACTAACTGGAGCGTGATCTGCACTCAAAAAATCAAAACCTCACAGACTGCAGTGAACACTGAAACACAACTATTCACTATCTGTGAAAAGCTCCTTTGTGTAGTTCTATAGTGTTTGCAACCAATGTATTGTATACGGATGGAAGCACGTCACACTAATAGATTTGATTTTTTTCTAATATAATGGAGCTGCACCAATTCCACTAAATAAAATAAAAAAAAAGAGTCAGTGACACGTGCAGATGCCTACAAACAGCGGTGGATGCAGAGCAAACTGCAGCGTCACCTGCACTGTCACACACACACCTTGCACAGAGCTGTTAAAACAACACTGGCAAAATGAAGCTTTACACAGCGGTTGGTAAACTAGCCTGCCTCAAGCACAGTAGTACACAAAATCGCAATATGTAACTGTCCCTCAGAGTTAGCAGAGTAGCGTTCTGTCCCTTACTGAGTTCACAGCACAGTGACGCTAAAATGGCGGCGGCGCCTTTTATAGTGCATTCTGACATCATTTCAGCAGCCAATCACAGCCATGCCATTAGTTAAGATGACCGCAGCATTACAGGATGTGCCCACACTTCGTAGGATTCCTCATTGGCTGACTAAAATCACATTGCCTCTCAAAGAATTATGGGAACTTCCGATTCCGGTATACGATATGGGAAAAGTATCGGAATTAAGTATCGGAATTCCGATAACGCGAATATCGGCCGATACCCGATACTTGCGGTATCGGAATGCTCAACACTATCCACGACTCTAAATTGGCGGTCATAGGGGGGTACAGAAGACGCAGGAATTGTTAACTCGTTTTTTTTGGTGGCCTACCTGCTTGAAGGATGTGAATGACTATGTCCGCTCTTGTGAAGTTTGTGCCCGGTACAAGGTTCCTCGCGTTTCACCTACTGGTCTTCTTAAACCGCTACCTGTACCGTCTCGCCCTTGGGGGTCTATTTCGATGGACTTTATTGTGGAGTTACCCACCTCTGGTGGTAAAAATACTATTTTGGTGGTAGTAGATCGTTTAACGAAAGCTGCTCATTTCATTCCGTGTGCTGGTCTTCCCTCAGCTACAGAGACAGTAGATCTAGTTATCCAGAACATTTTCCGGCTGCATGGGGTACCAGATGACATCATTTCTGACCGGGGAATACAATTTACCTCTAGATTTTGGAAAGGATTTTGTTCTGCGCTCCACATTAATGTTTGCTTGTCTTCTGCATACCATCCTCAGACCAACGGGCAGACCGAACGGACAAATCAAACCTTGGAGCAATATCTACGCTGTTACGTCAGTCATTTGCAGGACGATTGGCTGAAGCTACTTCCTTTAGCGGAATTTTCGTACAACAACTCCCAAAGCAGTTCCACAAAGGTAACGCCTTTTTTTGCCAACCTGGGTTATCATCCAAGTATTTTGCCTAGGTCTCCGGTTACGATTTCAGTACCAGCGGTTGAAGACAGAGTGACGGCGTTGCAACGTAATCTTGAAGTTTTGAAGGACTCCCTGACCACAGCACAGGAGCGTTACAAGAAGTCGGCCGATAGATTCCGGAAACCAGCACCTATGTATAAGGTAGGAGACTCGGTTTGGTTGTCCACCAAGAATCTAAAATTGGGTGTTCCTTCGCAGAAACTGGGACAGAAATTCATCGGTCCATTCAAGATCACTGGGATTGTGAGCTCTATTGCCTGTCGGTTGAAGCTACCACGGACTTTAAAGGTACACCCAGTATTTCATGTTTCCTTATTAAAACCAGTCTCTCCTAACACGTTTCAGGGACGTATCGTATCTCCCCCTCCACCAGTGTTGGTTGATGGCGAAGAACAATTCGTGGTACAGGATATTGTTAATTCGAGACTTCATAGAAACCGGCTTCAGTATCTAGTTAGATGGCAAGGTTACTCTCCTGAAAATGATTCTTGGGAACCAGTAAGTAACATCAATGCGCCTCTGAAGATTGCTCAGTTTCATCGGAGATACCCGGACAGGCCTGGTCCAGGACCGTCCGGAGGCCGTCTTTAGGGGGGGAGTAATGTCAGTATTCCGGGTTTTCTAGGTAACTTTGTCAATGATTTTGCCCTTTGTTAAAATGGAGTTTGCTGTTTTGTGTGCCCTACTTCCTGTTCGTTTGTTTAAAACCCGGCTCAGGTGCTGGCTTCCCTGCTGGAGTATTCTGCTTCCGTTTCCCTGCAACCCAGCTGCTTTGTTCCTCACAGATCTTTTGTGTATTTACCAGGAAAGTGCATAACCTTATCTTCAGGTGTTTCTCAGCCACAGCAGTTTCTACCCATGGCTCTGGACATTCTCTGCATATGTAAGTTGCACGTACTGTGTTATCACTAACCTGTTGACTTGGGAATTTAACCCTTGGTTCACTCCATCTGATAAGAACTGTGTTTCTGAACTGTTGCTGTTTAACCCTTCGTGCACTACCTCTGGTGGAGAGCTGTTGGAACTGTTACTGGAATCTTACTGACATATGAACTTGTTGTTGGACTTCACTGAATTAAGCCACAACTGAGATTAACTTGTTCCTGGACCTCCCTGTGTTTTCTGCATACCTGGATCTGACTCTTCACACACCAGCAGTGTGTAAATCCAGCCACGTTACCTGTGCATCAGACTTACCTTATGGTCACATTTGTGTGAGGACTCCGTCGTAAGAACTTTACTACCCTCGCTATAGAGGTTCAAGGACTTATATTTCCGGATTCATATAACTGGACTTGTATATATATGGTTTCGTTTCATTGCATGTCACTACGGGTTGTTTGAATATTGTTTTTGGGTGTTTTGCTGTTTCACAAATACATTATTTGCATTCAAAGAAACCCGTCTCTGATTGTTCATTGCCCCACGCTATCAGAATCCTCGAGTTCCTACAATAGTATTACAGTCAGAAAGATAGGAAGAGAACCAGGAGAGAACATTGTCCTTAATACCTAGTGACTGGATCCTAGACAGTAGGAGACAGTGGTCAACTGTGTCGAAAGCTGCAGAAAGGTCGAGAAGAATGAGCAGAGAGTGGTCACCGTTACGTTTTGCTGTCAGAAGGTCATTGGTCACGTTGATGAGTGCAATTTCAGTCAAATGTAGGGGGCGGAAGCCGGACTGTGAAGGGTCTAGAAGGGAGTGAGTGGAGAGGTAACGGGTAAGGCGGGAGAAGACTAGGTGCTACAAAAATTTAGAGATGAACGGGAGATTGGAGACCGGTCTGTAGTTGTTTGTGCAGACACAATGCTTATCTTCTGTGATGCTTTGCTTCTGGGATGCTTGCCTGCTGCACCCCACACTGCATACTTCCCTTAGACTACTCCTAAATATATAGCCCACACTACAGGGTCAGGAGAATGGGATTGTGGGAGCTGCTTTGGGATAATTTGGCAGCTAGGGCCAGCACACCAGGGGGTGATTAGATCATCAAAGGCACTAGACCTGGCTACATCTATATGGCTTAGCACCTTCGACCTGATAAGATCTAGAGAGGCCCCAGTCACACGGATATACAGCAGTAAGTATTAAACACAGTGCAAAAAATGAATTCTACCAAAGCTTTACCAGGCACATTAAACTATGTTGCAAGATGGTAAAGCAGTGGTTGGCAGCAAGCAGAAGTATGGAGTGCATATCCTTAGTATATATTGCAGCATACAAGACAGATAGCAGAGAAGGGGATTGTATCATTCAGCTGTTTGCTTCCAATGAATGCAGTGCATACCATTAGTATATATTGCAGCATACAAGACAGATAGCAGAGGTGGGGATTGTATCATTCAGCTGTTTGCTTCCAATGAATGCAGTGTATACCATTAGTATATATTGCAGCATACAAGACAGATAGCAGAGGTGGGGATTGTATCATTCAGCTGTTTTCTTCCAATGAATGCAGTGCATACCATTAGTATATATTGCAGCATACAAGATAGCGTTTAAATTATCTTATATCTCCCCCCTTCTCTCGTCTATTGTCCTGGAGAACTGGTTCGGATTGAAATTACTCTGGAACGGTGGTCTGCTTACATTGGTGACATCAAACTATTTTTTTAATATAGCACTGGTTCGCATGAGCACTTTATTTTGTTAGTTTTATGTGTCCATTGTTTTTGTCCATTTTATAATTATTATTAAAGGTTACGTTTTATTTATAGGGAGACTCTCTTAGCTATACTTCTTATTAAACCCCAAGGGTGTGGTAATAGTGTATCACATAGCACACTAGGCTTCTTGTGTACATATATATATATAGACTTTTACAAACAGGTGCACAGAAGTATGGTAATGCACATAGATAACAGGAAATCTGTACACATTATATTACTTCCATATGATTTCCCTCTGATGTCCTTCGTTTTCAGCAGCTACTGTACATCCTGGGGGTCTTCAGTCCATACATCAGCACTTAATGGCCAGATCTCCAGCTGTCATCAGTCCTGTCTCCTGTCTCTTCACTACCTCTGATAGCTGCAAAGTATAGCCTCCAAGCAGTCAGTACATCTGACACTTCTCCTCCTTCTGAGAAGTTCTGGCAGGTGCTTAACCCATGTGAATATCGGCCATCACATCAACCTCCCCTCCTCTCTGTAGCCTCTTATCACCCCTGTTTTAACATATTCTGCAGAGTGCATGCCCCTCTCTGACAGCAAAAGACTCAGGTTCGGCCCCCTTCCTCTCCTTTTAGTGTAGATGTTGCCACTAGCTCTATGAGAGAACAAGATATTTCAGCAGCTGTTTGGGCCCCATGTCCTCCTGGGCCCCTGTGCAGATGCACCAACTGCACCGGTGGAATGTCCATCCCTGACGTCACCGCACGAACACTGCCGGAAAAAGACGAAGACTGATGAGTGCAGTGAATACTGCCGGCAGTTAATGAACGCTCCCGGAAACAGATGTGCCCGGGAGACAGCGGGATGGGAAACGCGTTGCTGGACAGGTAAGTATAATTATAATGGCCCATATCTGTAAAGTCCAAGCTCAGGGTTTGGACGCAAGTTCACATCATCTCCGGCCCCGAGATCGAACTTTACAAAAAGTTCGGGCCAACCCACTGATCCCAACCATTGGGTGGTTTGCCCATCACTATCCATGACCTGCGACTGAGACCAAGCTTTCTGACACTGAGAAGCACATTTCTCTCTAGTATCCCTTGATAGTCTTGAGATTTCATTGTATCCTGCAGATTCTAGACACACTGTGCCAGATGCAGCAAAGCAGCCCCAGAACATAACAGAGCCTACTCCATGTTTCACAGTAGGGACAATGTTCTTTTCTTGATTTGCTTCATTTTTCTGTCTGTGAACATAGAGGTGATGTACCTTGACAAAAATTTCCATTTTTGTCTCACCTGTCCATAGGACATTCTCTCAGAAGATTTGTAGCTTGTCAACACGTAGTTTGGAAAATTCCAGTCTGGCTTTTTTATGATTTTTTTTCAACAATGGTGTCCTCCTTGGTCATCTCCAATGAAGTCCACTTTGGTTCATACAATGATGGATGGTGCGATCTGACACTGTTCTTCCTTGAGCTTGAAGTTCACCTTTAATCTGTTTAGAAGTTTTTCTGGGCTCTTTTGTTACCATTCGTATTATCTGTCTCTTTGATTTGTCATCAATTTTCCTCCTGCGGCCACGTCCAGGGAGGTTGGCTACATTCCCATGGAGCTTAAATTTCTGAAGAATATGTGCAACTGTAGTCACAGGAACATCAAGATGCTTGGAGATGGTCTTATAACTTTTACCTTCAATATATTTGTCTATAATTTTCTTTCTAATCTCCTGAGACAACTCTTTCCTTTGCTTCCTCTGGTCCACGTTGAGTGTGATACACACCATGTCACCAAACAGCACAGTGAGTATCTGTAGCCCTCTATACAGGCCCACTCACTGATTCCAAGATTGTGAACACCTGCGATGCTAATTAGTGGACATATCTTGATTTAACATATCCCATTTGTCACATTATTTTCAGGGGTACCACATTTCTGTCCAGGCCTATTTCATGAGTTTTATTTTATTTTTTTAATTTTGTGGAAGCATGGTTGAAAAGCAATGTCTGACTTTCATTTGTTCATAGACTTTTTATTTATTTTTACTTTTGTCAGATTCAAGTTATTTCTGTGACCATTGTGGGATTTTCTGTCATTAAACGAGGGGTACCAACAATTTTGACTACGTGTGTATTTGCCACAATTCATGTACCCAATAATATAAATATATGTCCCCATTATTCTGGTATAATATTGTTTGCACAAATCTTCAGTGCCATAGCAAAAATGATCAGCTATATAAAAAAGACTAAAGGAATCAAATCAAATATTTTTATTAAACATTCTATTCAATCAAGTAAATATAAACAATTTATCAAAGCCTGATTTTTAGAATAACTTTGAATTCATTTTGAGCATTTAGTAAATTGGACTTTTGAGCTCAAGCAATTGTACGGCCATTTACAAATCAACCGTTTAGGCTGAGGAAGTAACGGATAATTATTAGATAAGAGCTTATAAGTGAAAAGTAAAGCCTTTTCATTATGATGATGATCTGTTTGACGCATTCTGTTCCATGAGGAGGTTAAAAATCACCAATATATAAAAAAAATATGCAATAAAATTATTACTGCACATATTTTTGGCAAGACAATCTATTATTAAATGCGTTGAACTAATAAAATTGATTTTAGACTGGAAGTTAAATTAACCTTCAATGCCACGTTTTTAGGATGGCAGAAACAAATATACACAAACTCAAGTAGCTGGAAGCTAATTAGAAAATACAGTGTCTCAGGGTCAGTCATTTCATGGTCTGTAATTCTACCAAATAAAAGCACCGCAATTTGCATTACATTAACCGTCGCTTTAAAGCTTGATTTTATGAGTATCAAAAGCTCATTCTGGAAGATACATAGCTGTAAGTAAATGCAACGAACGTACTAATCGCCTTTTAGCACAGAGAAGCGGACTGAAGACAAAATATCGTCAAACATTTTGCAGGGCTTCACAATCAATGCACTTTTATAGCATATTAGTCGCTCGCTTTTGATTTGTGCAGACACCTTCCCATGAGCAAGAAGGGAAATTGGAGGGACTTGGCAGAATGTGGCAATTGAAGCATGACCCGGTTACTTCTGGGAGTCCAAAAGCCGCTCTGTCACAAAAACTAGCACCAGTATTATAAATATACATGCCTGATTTTTACAATTGCCTCTGTCTTTAAGGTGGATGCATATGATGTGTCATGTGAGGAACTAAAATGTTCCCACTCTAGCCAAGTCCTCTACATATACCCCGGCAGACATACATTTCACCTCCTGAATGTCTGTTTGGAAGCTTGGGCTCCATCCAGGGATAAAGAGTAGCTAGGGCCACTGCAGTTTAGAAGGCGTTGGTACTGCCCAGTACCTGATGTATCACATGACATGTCACATGATTACCCTTGATGAATCATGTGCCAAGTCATGTGAATAACACACAGGTGCTCTGGTGCACATCTGCAGATGTTAAACCACAAAAGTATTTTGTCCTTATGTAAGGTCATGTTTTGACCAAAATATCTCTAATTTTGTCTGGATACTCCAACATAATAAAATTAACATCTAAGTTTACAAAACCGCGAGAATGCCAATTTTTTTATTTAATTACACATGCACACTCAGTCACGCACACATACACGCAGTCACAGATGCACAGTCACACACATACATACAGTACAGACCAAAAGTTTGGACACACCTTCTCATTCAAAGATTTTTCTGTATTTTCATGACTATGAAAATTGTGGAATCACACTGAAGGCATCAAAACTATGAATTAACACATGTGGAATTATACATTACACTTTACAAAAAAGTGTGAAACAACTGAAAATATGTCTTGTATTCTAGGTTCTTCAAAGTAGCCACCTTTTTCTTTGATTACTGCTTTGAACGCAGAAAAGGTGAACGGATGGACTCTACATGCCTAGTTCCCACCGTGAAGCATGGAGGAGGTGGTGTTATGGTGTGGGGGTGCTTTGCTGGTGACACTGTTGGGGATTTATTCAAAATTGAAGCGGTGAGCGGTCCAGCTCACCCCAAAACATCTCGATTGGGTTCAGGTCTGGTGACTGTGGAGGCCAGGTCATCTGGCTTAGCACCCCAACACTCTCCTTCTTGGTCAAAAAGCCCATACACAGTCTGGAGGTGTGTTTGGGGTCATTGTCCTGTTGAAAAATAAATGATGGTCCAACTAAATGCAAACCGGATGGAATAGCATGCTGCTGCAAAATGCTGTAGTAGCCATTCAGGTTCAGTATGCCTTCAATTTTGAATAAATCCACAAAGTGTCACCAGCAAAGCACCCCCACACCATCACACCTCCTCCTCCATGCTTCACGGTGGGAACCAGGCATGCAGAGTCCATCCTTTAACCTTTACTGCGTGCAAAGAAGTAATCAAAGCAAAAGGTGGCTACTTTGAAAAACCTAGAATATAAGACATATTTTCAGTTGTTTCACACATTTTTGTAAAGTGTAATGTATAATTCCACATGTGTTAATTCATAGTTTTGATGCCTTCAGTGTGATTCTACAATTTTCATAGTCATGAAAATACAGAAAAATCATTGAATGAAAGGTGTGTCCAAACTTTTGGTCTGTACTGTACTGTACCTGCAGTCACACACACACATACACGCACACACACACCCACAGTCACACACATACGCAGTCGCACACAGTCACGCATGCAGTTACACACACACATGCAGTCACACATACACAAGCAGAAATGTGCACACAGACAATTATGATAAATATGGTATATTAAACCAAGAAAAAGTAGTAGTAATAGTACTAGTAGGCAGCCAAATCATTCTGGTGGGGTCTAATAAAATATGGGTACATGGAAAATCATATAGTATGTAATAAATAAATGGTCGGTTAGGATACAGAATAATTTTTTGGTATGCTATGTTAGCCAACATATACAGACATATGCAGGCATGCACAAAGACACATATAGGCATAAACATACTTGAAGACATACACAAAAATGCATATAGACAGACATATCACAGACATACACAGATAAACACAATTATATATGTACACACAGACACACAAAAGGTATTTTTACATTGGAAAGCACCACCCATCATTCACATTCTCCAGGCTTGTTTCTCATACAGCTCCTCTATGGGCAGAAGCAGCAGTGCAGTGTAATGCAGTGCAATGTGTAATGTCACTTTAGCAAACACAGCCACGCACAGGGCCACTCGCATCAGGTAGCTGTGACGCAGCCTGGCTGGCACACAAGCACGTTTATCTCCTTTCCAACATCGGGCATAATAGTATGCTGATGTCGGACACCCTCCCTTTGATGTGAGCTCCAGCTGTGAGTCCACATGGTTCCTGGCACGTCAGCTAGCTTGAACAGCTGACATGTGCCTCTAACAGCAATGGGTGGAATTACGCTGTCAGTGTAACATACGCTTCTGGCAATTATGCCGGAAATCCGCCCATCAGTTATCACCGTCACATGATCGCGGGTCATCGATCGGTTGGCATGACAACCAGAGGTCTCCTGGAGACCTCTATGATTGTCACTACCGGCTTGCTGTGAACACCACCCTGTGGTCTGCGATCGTAGCAAGTGAATAATTTAGCTATATACTGGTGAACTGATCATCGCCTGTAAGTAGCAGAGCCGATCGGGTTATGGCAGCTTCTAGTCTCCCATGGAGACTATTTAAGCATGCTAAAAAGTAAAAAAAAGTTTTAAACAATTTAAAAAAACCAAAATATAAAGATCAAATCACCCCCCTTTGGCCCCATTCAAAATAAAACAATAAAAAAATCAAACCTACACTTAATTGTTATCGCCCGATCTATCAATAAAAAAAGGATTAACCTGATTGCTAAACGGTGTAGCGAAAAAAAAGTCAAAAAAACAGAATAATGTTTTTTTTTGGTCACCGAGACATTGCATTAAAATGCAATAATGGCAATCAAAAGATCATATCTGCTCCAAAATGATATTATTAAAAACGTCAGCTTGGTGGGCAAAAAATAAGACCTCACCCAATCCGAGATCACGAAAAATGAAGACGCTACAGGTATCGGTAAATGGAGCAATTTTTTTTTAACAAAGTTTGGAACTTTTTTTCATCACTTAGATTAAAAAGAACCTAGACATGTTTGGTGTCTATGAACTCGTAATGACCTGAAGAATCATAATGACAGGTCATTTTTAGCATTTAGTGAACCTAGTAAAAAAGCCAAACAAAAAAACACTGTGAGATTGCATTTTTTTTGCAATGTTACAGCATTTGATATTTTTTTTCCCATTTTCCAGTACACGATATGCTAAAACCAGTGGTTTCATTCAAAAGTAAAACACTTCCCACAAAAAATCAGCCTTCACATGGCCATATTGATGGAAAAATAAAAAACTTATGGCTCTTGGAAGAATGGGAGCAAGAAAAGAAAATGCAAAACCAAAATTACAATGGGTCATGAAGGGGTTAAAGATGCAGTGCCTGCCCGGGGCAAAAGACAAAGAAGCAGGCAGCACTGCACAGCAGCTGCTGGAGCTGCCTGCACTTATCTGCCTGGATATATGCACCGCATCGGTTGTACACAATAAATTATAATGAGAGCAATCTGGCCATGGTTCCCCGGAGCTAGAGATTACCCTATTTATAATCCACTGATGGCTCCATCTAACAATTGGAGGTTCGAGAGTTGCCCACAAAATACCTACTAGAAATACAACTTTCCAGGAGGGTATATGAGGTGTATGGATACATTCACACGTTCAGTATTTGGTCAGTAATTTACATGAGTATTTGTAAGCCAAAACCAGGAGTGGAACTATCAGAGGAAAGTTAAAATAGAAACATGTCACCACGTCTGTATTTATCATCCATTTCTGGTTTTGGCTTACAAATACTGATGTAAAATACTGACCAAATGCCGAACGTGTGAACGTGGCCTAAATGTGAGCAGTTAGATATGCCATCTCTTTCATGAGTATGAGAATCCTCCTTTTTTCCTGGGAGCTTTAGGCTATGTTCACTTGTTCAGTATTTTGTTATTAGTTTACATCGGTGTTTGGAAGCCAAAACCAGGAAGGAACAATCCGAGAAAAAGTATAATAGAAACACGTCACCACTTCTGCATTTACCACCCACTCCTGGTTTGGCTTGAAAATACTGATGTAAAATACTGACCAAATACTCAACTTGTGAACGTGGCCTTAAAAATATTTTAAGAGAGTTTTCAAACATGAACATAAATAGTTATTGGAAGGTTGGGGGTGCAATTTCAGATTTTGTAATTGGGGCCTAGAGCTTTAATTTATGCTTCTGAAGCGATGGTATTTAGATTCAGGGTTAAGACAGAAAATTAAATATTTGTGTGAAGGAGGAAGAAATCTCTTCCCCAACATATTTTGCTTGTTTTTGGGATTGGCAGAAGTCCGCTGAATCATACTACCATGATAACTTTTTTATTACATTTCTGGTTGATCTATAAAGACAGCACATCGCTGGAAAATGATATTTGAATAGAGATATATTCTTTGTGCAAGTTGCTCCAATGTTTTCCTTTTTTTAGCCAATATTCCATGTTTTCCTATACCTCACTGTGTACATGATTCATGTAGCTAGAAATGAACACTAAAAGTGGAGCCATTGCCCATCAGATTACTGCTTCTGGAGATGGAATTTGATTTCTTTGAGTATTTGTGTTCACAAGCTTTTGAGATTTTATCTGCCTTTAAAGATTTATTAGAAGAACATTTGTTCCCATAATTCTAAATACTACATTTTGTAATATTTTTTCTTAAAATGTTTAAAGAGGTTATCTGGAACTTTTCTAAGTTTTGTGTATGGGGCTAAGAAATAACTGGCAGGTTTTTGTAACTACCTGCCTGTTCTGCCCAGGGCCAATGTCTGCTGCATCAAAGTGATCATAGACTGCTCCTACCAGTGATTCCTCTGCTTCCACTCACCTCACATCGACAGAGCAGCGTCTTTGCTTCCTCTCTGCTCTGTTGATGGTACATTTCTGCCGATGTCATGCTGATTGACAGCTGTCCCCCAGCTACCTAACCGCGGGTAGTAGACTGTCAACCATTGTGACATCTGCAGTGATACCTTGATGATGGAGCAGAGAGGACGAGAAGGTGCTGCTCCATGACCAGAGATGAAATGAAGCATGGAATCACCGGCTGAGATTATATCCATGCAGTAAAGGCAGGAAGTTAGCAACTACTGGCCTGATAGTTCTTAGCTAAAACAAAAATTACTAAAAGTCCTGGATAACCCCTTAAATGAGAAACATAAAACATAGTTATATAATTTGGTGAAATACCATGCAGGAAACTCTGCAAATTCTAGATATGCTTACTCAATTTTCAAAGCATAATATTTGCAAAAGAAACTGCTTAAGACTAAAAAAGGGAGGAATCGGTAATTGCGATGGTGGTAAAAAGGCTGGGGGTAGAAGGTATGGAGCAATCAGACAAAAACAATACCTCTGATGATAGGAAGATAAAATCTGATTGATAAGTGCACAGCTCCGGTCAGAGCGCACGAAGAGAGCGGTGTATGAATTTAATAGAAGGTCTTCTCAAATCTGTAGTGTTCTCAGTACAAAGTCACCCACCAATCTGCAGGGAATTTAATTGCCAAAAAAATATAAAAAAATTACTAAAATGTGATTATTCTACATTGAAAAAAAGTAAAAGAGCTAGTTCAGTTTAAATTGGGTCCACCAGCAGCTACATTGTTGTCTGTAAATGTAATGATACAGTTTGAACTTTAAGGCTATTTGTAGAAAAAAACAGGACTGTGAAAAGTATTAAAAAGAAACACTTCATATGAGAGACTTAAAGGATCTATACATCCCAAATTTCCTTAATACATGGATAAGACAAGGGTAGCTGACCTCCAGGCTGCAGGGCCATACTGAGGCCAGATTCCCAGGAACTCTCCCTCTCATTGAAATGCACACTCTGTTGCTGTAAACTCTGTGTGCACTCTTACCTATCCTTTTACAGTACAGAACTTCAAAGAACCTTCCTAATGTTGTTTACATTTTTGAGGATCGTGCTTAATAAGTAATATTTCCTCTCGCATAAGTAAACTCTTTGCAAATTGATTAAATGTACATGATTTCATAGCTGAAAAAATGTTTAAAAGTGGATGCAAGGCCAAGCCCTAAATTAAGCATTTGTTTCTTTTCACCATGTGTGTCCAATGAAACAGAAGAATTCTATGCAGAATTTGAGTTGACCTTTTGACTTCAAATTGATATATGACTTTTCAGCGATTGGATGGTCTTCTCCCTTCTATAATCACTATTATTCCCTAAACCTTCTCTTGTACACTTGTCAATATCTAGCAAGTAGGGCAAATGCCTATATAGATATTTAGTGTAAGACAAAATCTCTCTCCCCAGGACACGAACGTGAATTAATCAGTAAACTACAGTCAATTCTGTAATGCTGCTGCAGTGCAGTATACTAGCAGGATGCAGCAAGCTCCCATAGATAAAGGCTGGAGCAGCACAGGTGCCCTCCACTGATGAGAAGAGTCACCCTATCACAAAAATAGTAATGATGAAGGTGTTAGCTGCCTAGTGGAAAAAAACACACAAATAAGACTTGCTTAGGACATAAGTCACACAGGAAAGTGCAATGCATAGTGTCTGGATAGCAGCCTATTTATAACGCCTATAATGGAAGGTGGGCTGTTCAGCACTATATGTGCATAACACAGAAAACCAAGCCATCAAAAAGGAGCCTAGCTGCATCCTGCAAAAAGTGCCCTCCTCTGATGAGAACAACCACCCTATCACAAAAATAGTGATGAGAAAGGAGTTAGCTGCCCAGTGGAAGGCTATTTTTCATGTTTATGTTTTTGCTAAAAAAAAAATTCAGGATTTTTAAGCCCTTTTTATCCTTTTCTGTGAGCTTTGAAGTGATTTTTAGTTAGCTACTCGCAATATAATGGGGACCCTTGACATTGGTTGCGAGCTTATCTGCTTTGGCCAAAATAGTAACCAATACCTCATTTGATGCATTTATCATATGCATCATTTTTTGCACTTTTTATTATTTTTTGCAGGATGCAGCTAGGCTCCTTTTTGATGGCTTGGTTTTCTGTGTTATGCACATATAGTGCTGAACAGCCCGCCTTCCATTATACGAGTTATAAATAGGCTGCTATCCAGACACTATGCAGTGCACTTTCCTTTGTGACTTATGTCCTAAGCAAGCCTTATTTGTGTGCTTTTTTCCACTAGGCAGCTAACACCTTCATCATCACTATTTTTGTAATTGGGTGGCTGTTCTCATCAGTGGAGGGCACCTGTGCTGCTCCAGCCTTTATCTATGGGAGCTTGCTGCATCCTGCTAGTGCACTGGTCATTTGACAAGATTTGGTAAGGCTATTTTTCATGTTGTGTTTTTGCTAAAAAAAAAAAGTCAGGATTTTTAAGTCCTTTTTATCCTTTTCTGTGAGCTTTGTAGTGCAGTATAGCGCAACCTCCACCAGGGGGTGCTGGTGAGGGAAAAGAGGTTGCACAAACACCGTGTAGCAACACTGAGCAGCAGCACAGGTGTAACAGGTAATGAAAGAGTGGTCAAACAAGCCAAGTAATACACTGTCAGGAGCAGGAGTACCAAAGGTCAAAGCAAAACACGAAGTCAGAGACAAGCCAGAAGTCAGAGCCAGAAGTCAAGCCAGAAGTTTCCTAATGGGAACGTGGTTTCCAAAACGTGAGACGTAAGACGTAGTCGGGGTACAAGCCAGAGGGTCAAAACCAGTGGGGGAACACAGTATCAGGAACGGAAAACAAGAGATGGGGTACAGAGATCAGGCCGAGTCATACACAGTACGGGAAGTCAGAGGCAGAAGGATCACAAGGGTATACGGGTCAGATGCTCTAGCCTGGAAGCATGAACTATAGCTGACGCTGGCCCGCAGGCTGCAGAGGACTGAAATAGCCCAGCCAATTCCAAGACGCGGCAGAAGGAATTAACCCCCACATGACCAGTCCAGAGAGAAGATAGCAGCAAACAAACCCCGAACTGGGTCATGACAAATTCAAGTCTTACACCAAATGCCACAGTTATGTTACAGGCTACTATGGCTGCTTCTTATGCATGTATTATAAAGGGCATGTAAAACTTTGTAATTAAAGTATACTTACATGTACTAATAATATTCACTTACTTATAACAGAGTATTTGTTCGTTTTGTATTTAAATTAAGTTCTGACCCCTTGCCTTTATTTTTTCTTCAATAATTTATTCAGTTGCTTACTATTTTCTTCCAAGTACTCTGACTTTTATTTATTCTTTGTCCTCTTTACAATATGTATTGCAGTCTACAAAATATATTTTTTTTTAGTTCTACAAAAAATAATTCTATTGGTTTTAAAAAATGTAATTATTGGCTGTTCTAATGTTAACTAAGTACACTATATTACATTAAATATCATATTAATATATACAATTCATTTACTACAGTACAGTGTATTTGCTCATTTTGTTTTTATCTTGGGTTCTGTCTGCTAAATGGTCACAGTTTGTATGCACACATACCAGTGCTTCTCACAAAATTAGAATATCATCAAAAAGTTAATTTATTTCTGTTCTTCAATACAAAAAGTGATACTCATATATATTATATAGAGTCTTACAAACAGAGTGATCTATTTCAAGTGTTTATTTCAGTTAATGATGCTGATTATGACTTACAGCCAATGAAAACCCAAAAGTCATTATTTCAGTGAATTAGGATAATTAACAAAAACACCTGCAAATGCTTCCTAAGCATTTATTAAGGTCCCTTTGTCTGTTTTAGTAGGCTCCACAATCATGGAGCTCCACAATCATGGGGAAGACTATTGACTTGACTGATGTCCACAAGGCAATCATTGACACACTCCACAAAGAGGGTAAGCCACAAAATATCATTGCTAAAGAAGCTGGCTGTTCACAGAGTGCTGTATCCAAGTATATTAATGGAAAGTTGAGTGGAAGGAAAAAGTGTGGTAGAAAAAGGTGCACAAGCAACTGGGATAACCGCAGCATTGAAAGGATTGTTAAAAAAGGCCATTCAAAAATGTTAACTAAGTACACTATATTACATTAAATATCATATTAATATTTACAATTCACTTACTTATTACAGGGTATTTACTCATTTTGTTTTTATCTTGGGTTCTGTCTGCTAAATGGTCACAGTGTGAATGCACACATACAAGTGCTTCTCACAAAATTAGAATATCATCAAAAAGTTAATTTATTTCAGTTCTTCAATACAAAAGTGAAAATCATATATTATATAGAGTCATTACAAACAGAGTGATATATTTCACGTGTTTCTTTCTGTTAATGTTGATGATTATGGCTTACAGCCAATGAAAACCCAAAAGTCATTATTTCAGTAAATTAGGATAATTAACAAAATCACCTGTAAATGCTTCCAAAGCATTTAAAAAGGTCCCATAGTCTGTTTCAGTTGGCTCCACAATCATGGGGAAGACTGCTGACTTGACTGATGTCCAGAAGTCAGTCATTGACATACTCCACAAGGAGGGTAAGCCACAAAAGATCATTGCTAAAGAAACTGGCTGTTCGCAGAGTGCTGTATCCAAGTATATTAATGGAAAGTTGAGTGGAAGCAATCAGTGTGGTAGAAAAAGGTGCACAAGCAACTGGGATAACCGCAGCCTTGAAAGGATTGTTAAAAAAAGGCCATTCAAAAAATTGGGGGAGATTCACAAGGAGTGGACTGCTGCTGGAGTCATTGCTTCAAGTGCCACCACACATAAAGGTATCCAGGACATGGGCTACAAGTGTCACTTTATTGTTTCAAGCCACTCATGACCAATAGACAATGCCAGAAGCATCTTACCTGGGCCAAGGAGAAAAATAACTGGACTGCTGCTCAGTGGTCCAAGGTGTTGTTTTCAGATGAAAGTAAATTTTGCATTTCATTTGGAAATCAAGGTCCCAGAGTCTGGAGGAAGAGTGTAGAGGCACCCAATCCAAGCTGCTTGAGGTCTAGTGTGAAGTTTCCACAATCAGTGATGGTTTGGGGAGCCATGTCATCTGTTGGTGTAGGTCCACTGTTTTTTATCAAAATCAAAGTCAGGGCAGCCATCTAACAGGAAATTTTAGAGCACTTCATGCTTCCCTCTGCTGACATGCTTTTTGGAGATGGAAATTTCAATCTCCAGCAGAACTTGGCACCTGGTCACACTGTCAAAAGTACCAATACCTGGTTTAAAAACAACAGTATGACTGTGCTTGATAGGCCAGCAAACTCGCCTGACCTTAGAGAATCTACGGGGTATTGTCAAGAAGAAGATGAGAGACGCCAGACACAACAATGCAGACGAGCAGAAGGCTGCTATCAAAGCAACCTGGGCTTCCATGACACCTCAGCAATGCCACAGGCTGATCATCTCCATGCCACGCCACATTGATGCAGTAATTAATCCAAAAGGAGCACCGACCAAGTATTGAGTGCATTTACTGAACATACATTTCAGTAGGTCAACAATTCGGATTTTAAAATCATTTTTCAAGCTGGTGTTATAAAGTATTCTAATTTACTGAGATAATGACTTTTGTGTTTTCATTGGCTGTATGCCATAATCATCAACATTAACAGAAATAAACACTTGAAATAGATCATCTGTTTGTAATGACTCTATATAGTTTATGAGATTCACTTTTTGTATTGAAGAACTGAAATAAATTAACTTTCTGATGATATTCTAATTTTGTGAGAAGCACCTGTATGCATTGAACTTATACCAGCATAGGCTCTGGTTCATTTTTTTTTTAAATATAAAGGGCATGTAAAACTTTGTTATAAAATGAAAATGAATAATTGACCACAGCGCTACTCAAATGTACCTATAAAAGCTGAAATGTGAGTATAAAATCGATAAAAGGAAAGAAAAATGGAAACTCACTATTGGTTGCAGAGTTTCCCAGGAAATAGTGTGATGTTCGTGCTAAAATAGTGAAATGATCAGAGGTTAGTTGGTTTCTAAACAGTATATAACTTGTTTATAGATTTTACCTCGTGTATTTATACTCACTGTTATTACCACCATATGTTTGCACAATAGTGATCCTTGGTCGAAGATGGTAGTTTAGTAAGTAGTGTCTCCCCCTAGACGATGGGTCACAAGTGCAGTGATGCCAAAAATGAGGCAGAGTGCTGTATGGACAGGTAATGGAAATATGGTATTCTCAGGTCTCATTGGTACTTAGAGCCTCCCTGCAAAGAGTGTGGTAAATATTTATATAACTGTGCAGGGAGTACAGTTGTAAAGGCAAATGAACCGCTGTACTCACTGAATATAAATTGGTTGCAAGGAGAGCTGATTCATGGAGCCTTGGTGTGACTGCTAGTACAGGTATGTGATGGGTTAATACCAAATCAGGGTCGTACTAATGCTTAGAGCAGCTGTAACTGCAGAGGAGACCGCTGTGTAAGGCACTGTCACATCCGCTCAAAGGTGGCAAATAATCGCTGTACTCACTGTGTGTAACTGCAGAGGAGACCGCTGTATAGAGCGCTGTCACACTGATGTCGGTAAACACTCAGCGTGCTCCGGCCGGAAGCAACGCTGAGGTGACGACAGGAAGGGGCGGGACAAGAAGGTGACGTCACCACTTGGTCGCACATTCATGAAAAATGCAGGAGCTAGGATTAACTGACGCGTTTCCAGGGACTACTATCCCTCTTCATCAGAGTTCATGATGAACATTTCCTGGGAAACTCTGCAACCAATAGTGAGTTACCATTTTTCTTTCCTTTTATCGATTTTATACTCACATTTCAGCTTTTATAGGTACATTTGAGTAGCGCTGTGGTCAATTATTCATTTTCATTTTGTTAATTCTAGTGGGTTAGCACAGAGCCCACTCCCAAACCACTAGCAGCTCTCAAATTTGCATCTCCTTCCCCCTGCCCCCCCTGTTTTTACATCCTTTTTTTTTTTTTTTCCTTTGTGGATCTAGCACTATTCTGTGGGGTGTAGCGCCAGTGTTACTTTCTATACCTTTGTTATAAAATGATTTTTACATTTTACTACCATTTTTTGTTTTGCTCTAATATATCTATAAATCTATAATGCTGTCATGTGTCACTGCACTTACTATTCCATTTCCTTTTGCTAAGCTAGACAAGGTAGGAAAGGCACCAGATAGAAGAGAGTAACACTTGACTGTAAGAACATTTTACTTTCACGGCTTCTTTGTATATAACAAATATAGAGATATGTAAGCCTGCACAAGAGCCTTGGACACAAAGCACAAAGGATTAAAAAAAATTAGATATTAATGTTGACCAAACCTGCCTAAATTCAAATTCGGATGAAAGCCATGTCCCACCATAGAGCTCGCTTCTGTTCAGTCATCTTCTTCAGTCTGGCCATTAGTGTGGGCTACACAGGGCCATCTTCGGCATTTTCAGGTGCCTGGCATCTTTGGCATCTACAGTGCTGACTACTGTAGGTTGAGACATGAAGATGAAGGATGAAAAAAAGATGTCTCATTTCATCTGTATAGGAATTTTCAGATCATATTTCAACTGCTGAACCTACTAAGCCATGACCATATGACCATCACATTTGAATGGCACTAAAGTCATAAATGGTTAATGTTCTTCATTTAAAGGGAACCTGTCACCTTATTTTTCCACTATAAGATGAGGCCACTGGCTTTCGGGGCTTATGTACCGCATTCTATAATGCTGTAGATAAGCCTCTGGTCCGACTTGAAAGATAAGAAAAGCAAGTTTTATTATAGTCACCCGAGGGGCGGTCCGATGCTGTCCGATCCGATGGGTGTCGCAGGTTTGGTTATACGATGCTGTAGATAAGCCCCAAAAGCCAGTGGCCGCATCTTATAGCTGCAAAACTGAGGTGACAGGTTCCCTTTAATGTAAATTAAACTGTGGCCAGCCCCCCACTTTACCTGTAAAATAATGTTTGTCATGTCCCACTATTTGGGAATCATAATGTATTTTATTGCCATTGTATTGTTGCTGTTATACTGCTAAGAATCAGTTTACCATTCAGAAGTCTGCCCTCCCTCTCTCTTTGTAGTCCCGCTCTGATGTCAGCAACCCCCCTTTTAGTAAAGATTATTCAGTGATTCTGACATGGATGTACATTGAAACTCTATACAGCTTGTATTATAAAATGTAATGAGAGATTGGCTTTAAAGGGAATGTGACAAGATATTCATGCTGCCCACAACATGGGCATCATGAATCAGACACTGGCATTGGTATTGTAGCTGTGTATGCTTTACTCTGAAATGCTGTTTATTTTCAAAGAAAACATACTTTTAATAGTGGGCCAAGAACCACGTGTCTCACGATGGTTAGTTCAATGGTGGTTCTTGGCAGCTTGTGCCCTCTCCATTCTCCTTATCCGACATGACTCCCTTGATATTGTAAGACTTTTCATTCTAGAGGAGGGCAGACAGAAGCTGCTGTGCAACAGCCTTGCACTAGTCAACCAAGACTTGTACCCGCATTTTGACCAGGAAGAATCTCCTGCCAGGTTGCCTTTAAGTCTCCACAGAAAAAAAAAAGTGCAGTAGACTGGGATTAAAACAAAGAAAAGACATTTCTTTAATGTAAGAAGTAGTTACTTGTATTTACACGGTGCCCACACATTGTTCAAATGTGCTAAATGTCTACCCTGCGTATTTCACCCCCATGAAGAATGCCACACTGCTTTACTTGACTTTCGTCATCCCAAAGTGTATAATTAAATACCTCGTGAAATTCCTTAGGCTGTGCTTAGAATTTGTTTGATTTTGTTTTATTCTAAACACACACTGCGTATTCCATTAATGTACACTCCGAACATTGTCTTTCAAAGCACTTTGTTCCATGTCTTCTTATTTTTTCAAAGACACAACATCGGATTTCTTTTTACCGTAGGTGGAAAATGTGGCAGCTAAAAATAAAACAGATAATTTACTGAGCATTTATGTCTGAAAATTTTCTACTTTAACTTATTTGATTTGTTTGCGACACCTTAGTGCTCATGACTATATTTTATTTTGTATTTTATAATTACTGTGTCAAACATTTATATATAGAAAGTCGATGCAGAGTACTGCAAAAATGTTCACGAACAAGACAGCGGCAAATGTCAGGGACAGACATTTAAGTGAAGGTAGTAAGGGTTTATATGTAAGTGGATATGTAAGTGGACACAAGGGGCAGAGAAGAAGAAGAAATTCTGTTCCAGGATCAGTGGTGCAGCACCAATTGGAAGAGGCACTTATTTAAATAAAATATAGGGAATGTTCCTCTTTAAAGAGCATCTGTCACCAGGTTTTTGCTACTCCATCTGAGAGCAGCATTATGCAGGGAAAAAGACCCTGATTCAAGCAATGTATAACTTAGATTACTGGTTGTCACAGTATAGATTGAAAACTGTTTTATTCGCTGCAGATAATGAAACAACTGATGGAACAATGATTTTATAAAAACTAAACTAAGCAGCTCAGTAAGTGGCACATTGCTGAAATCAAGGCCTCAACCACTACATCTTCCAAAACCTGGTAGCTGAAGTTGCACAGGTCCCACTGAAATCAAGGATTTGACTGTGCAAGATGTCAGGACAGGTCATCCAGAGAGAAAAATTATTATCTGTTCTCCACTCAGGTCAAAAGTTATTTATCCAAAATAAAAAAAATCTTCTTTACCACCTTTATTATATTTGATTTTCTCTAATAGTATTTAACTCTTTAACCTCCTGCGCTTTTTCCATTTTGCGTTTTCGTTTTTCGCTCCCCTCCTTCCCAGAGCCATAACTTTTTTATTTTTCCGTCAATGTGGCCATGTGAGGGCTTATTTTTTTGCAGGACGAGTTTGGTTTTACCATGTCATGTACTAAAAAAGTGGGAAAAAAATTCCAAATGCAGTGGAAATACAAGAAAAGTGCAATCCCACACTTGTTTTTTGCTTGACTTTTCTGCTAGGTTCACTAAAGGCTAAAACTGACCTGCCATTATGATTCTCCAGGTCATTACGAGTTCATAGACGCTAAACATGTCTAGGTTCTTTTTACTCTAAGTGGTGAAAAAAAAATCTAAACTTTGCTAA
Organism: Oophaga sylvatica; assembly: GCA_033576555.1. Lineage (NCBI taxonomy): Eukaryota > Metazoa > Chordata > Amphibia > Anura > Dendrobatidae > Oophaga > Oophaga sylvatica. The sequence goes on from JARQOD010000005.1 coordinate 99,589,254, forward strand.
AAAAAAAATGCGCCATTTTCCAAAACCCGTAGCGTCTCCATTTTTTGTGATCTCAGGTCGGCTAAGGGCATATTTTTTGTGCGCTGATGATTTTAGTGATACTATTTTGGTGCAGATACAATCTTTTGATCGCCCGTTATTACATTTTAATGCAATGTCACGGTGACCAAAAAAAACGTAATTCTGGCGTTTTTAATTATTTTCTCGCTACGCCGTTTAGAGATCAGGTTAATCCTTTTTTTTCTTGATAGATCGGGTGACTCTGAATGCGGCGATACCTAATCTGTGTATGTTTGATTTTATTTTTATTGTTTTATTTTGAATGGGGCGAAAGGGGGATATTTTATTATTTTTTAATATTTTTGAAAACTCTTTTTTTACTTTTGGCATGCTTCAATAGTCTCTGTGGGAGACTAGAAGTTGCCACTACACGATCGCCTCTGCTACATAGAGGCGATGAGCAGATTGCCTCTATGTAGCAGAATTACTGACTTGCTGTGACCGCCGACCACTAGATGGCGCTCACAGCAAGGCGGCACTGACAACCATAGAGGTCTCCAGGAGACCTCAGGTTGTCATGCCGATGCACCTGTGACCCGCGATCACGTGACGCGGTTCACCGGTGAGCGCATTTCCGGCGCGATTGCCGGAAGTGCAAATTAAATGCCGCTGTCAGCATTTGACAGCGACATTTAACTGGTTAATAGCCATGGGTGGATCGCAATTCCACCTGAGGCTATTGCGGGCACATGTCAGCTGTTCAAAACAGCTGACGACATGTCCCAGGAAAGATGTGGGCTCCAGCGGTGAGCTCACATCAAAAGGAGGGATACCGACATCGGCGTACTATTACGCCCAATGTCAGTAAGGGGTTAAAAAATACCTGTCACTAAATCTTAAGTGATCAGTTTTTGCTTTAAATTTTATAAGTTTATTACTACTGCTCCAATTATTAAATTTTTTCGTTTTACTTTAAATCCCCAATACAGTTCCAGAGTTTTAACCTTTATACATACAGTTCACAGGATTATCTCTCTTTCTCTCTATACTCTACTTGTATTTTTCGAGTAATTGCAAGTTTTCCAGTATTCATATTGACACTAATTTATTCACTGAAAATCAAAATTTTGGGGACAATTCACTAAAGTTGGTGAATTTGAATTTCAAAATATCAACTCATCTCTATTCAATAGTTGAATATGAACATCAGTTGAATAGTTGAACATCATTTCTTGTTTTCTTTCAAGTGCCAGGATTTTTGGCCTTGTTAAATCACAGAAATATAACGCAACACAAATTGAAAATATGTCATAATTAGAGATGATCGAATATTTCAGTGTTCGATTCGGACTACCTTCACCGAATTTGCAATATTCGCTGATTTATTCGATGAATATTCATTGAACATTACCAAATGCCATTATAGCCAATGGGAGGCAAAAACAAACGCATGCACAACACCTTAGAACAGCCCCAAATGCTGCTAAAACACATCAACTGAGGGGCAGACACCAGGAAAGTGGCCTCAATTCACTCACAGTACAAACTGCAGCATGGAACTGCAGCAGTCGACCAGGCATGAGGTATCGAGGTCTGGGATAGCATTTATAGCTTTCCAATGAACGTCACAGTAAGATGAGGTGGGTGAGGGATCAGTGTAGGGCCCCTATGCTGGGAGCCCTAATATCACATGCAAGACCTCTACCTGCTTTTCTGCAGAGCCACACTCAGGTGGCACAAATATAAGATTTCTAGACTACCATTGTCAGAAAAATTTAAGTATGGTAACAAGGGTAAATGAGTGCAAGGAAGTGGAGGCCTGACGTTCTCGGAGGCCTACTGCTACAGGCAAATTCATGAAGACCTAACCAGGAGTGTTCACATTTATAAAAGTGGCATCAATTTCACCACACTAGAAATAGTAGAATAGGGACCGACAGGTCTTTCACTACACCCAAACCAGCAGATGGACACTCAACAAGAAGTGTCCATATTTCCAAAAATTTTGGGCAGACATCACCAAAGTGGCATCAATTTCACCACAGTAGAAATAGTAGAGTAGGGACCAACAGGTCTTTCACAACACCCAAACCAACAGATGGACACCCAACTTGGTGTTTTCAAATTTTTTTAAAATGAGGGCCTGATACCACCGAAGTGGAATAACGAGAATAGAAATAGTGTAATTGGGACCGACACATCTTCCACTACAGCTAACACAGCAGATGTAGAACAACCATGACTGTTCACATTTCCACAAATTTGTGATAACATCAGCTGCAGCTGCAGCCATAGAAGTGACACTAAAGATATCACAGTTACGTGACATTAATGCATCGCACTAAAAAATGCAATATCACCTAGTCTGTACAGTCTGCAATTGGGGTGCAAAAGTCCTTGGAGATTCGTGACTTGTTCATCTTAATGAAAGTTAGCCGGTCAACACATTCAGGGGACAGCCGTATGCGATTATCCGTCAGGTCACCACCAGCAGTGCTGAAGACACGTTCTGAGAGAACGCTGGCTGCCGGGCACGATAAAACCTCCAAGGCATAAGAGGCGATCTCAGGCCAGTCCTCCATTTTGGAACACCAAAATGTGAAAGGTTCCAAACCCTCCCTGATGGCATTGATATTTAGTTCTAGATATTCCTGCACTATTCTCTCCATTCGTTCACCACATGTAAGACTTGGACTCTGTTGTGCTGGTGCACGAGTTGGTCTAAAAAAAGGTCAAAGGACTCACAGAAAATGCTTCTTCCGCTTCCACCACTGCTGCTGCTGCGGCTAATGTTTTGGCATTGACGAATTGACGGGCAGATGGTTGGAAGTCTACAGCTGCAATGCGAACTGTGCTTCACTGCTGTCTTGGGGAAAAGCTCTTCTAAGGTTGTATACAAGCATGTTTCGATACTTCAGCATTCGCCCGTCCGTTTCTAGGGAAGGAATCATCTGTCAAAAATTTTTTTTCATAACGTGGATCTAATAAAGTGGTAAACTGTGCAAACTGTAAAGCGCTGTGGAATATGTTAGCGCTATATAAAAATAAAGATTATTATTATTATAACCCCGTAGTCAGCACTATTCCTAATCATAACTATACGGGGATCATGTTGCAGATATTGCAGCAAGAAGGCACTCATATGTCGGGCTCTACCATGAGGTCCGAGACCATGCTGTGTTGGTGGCTGTAAAACAATGAAGCTCGTTTCCTCCTTACCCTCCTGCCAACCCTGAACAACAGAGAGGGGATGATTACCTTCTTCATCTGACAGTTGCTGGCCCATCACCTCTTCCTCCTCTATTTGGTCCTCGGATCTTACACCTTCGATATCAGTTTGCCTGTTATCATCATCAGCAGCCCTTTCGATTGCAGTACTCCACCCTCTCTTGCCACCCACCTGTGAGATGACAGTCTTGAACTTTGAGGCAAAGTTATCGCTTCTGCAGCCTCCTCTACTTCCTCCTCTTCTTCTGGGACCACCATCTCCTCCAGCAGGCTATTCAAAGTCTGCTCCAGCATATTAATGACTGGAATAGTGATGCTGATGATGGCGTCGTCAGTGCTAACCATCTTAGTAGCCACTGTTCAAAGGGTGCAGAGGTCCTTAATCTGTGCCCACTCTGTAAATGTGATATTCAACACCTCAGTACTGCGTTGGCACAGTCTATACGACATGACATACTGTCAGGGCTCATTGCTATTGCCACAGTTGCTGCAACATGTGCAGAGTGGAATTGCACAATGTCGGCACATCGCATATCAACCTGTTAACTGGCATGGACAAAGACCTCTGTATCGATGCAAGTAGATGAGAAGAGGGGTGCGAATGGTGGAAATGAGCACACAGCTTACGTGCTTTCTGGAGCAGGTCACCCAGGCCAGGATAGTGGCTGAGAAAATGCTGCACCATCAGGTTGAGGATGTGAGCCATGCAAGGCACGTGTGTGAGCTTGCCTCGTCGCAGGGCCACCACCAGGTTCGCACTGTTATCGGTCACGGCCTTCCCTGGATGCAGGTTCAGCGGAGACAGCCATTGATCAAATTTAGCCTGGAGAGCTGTCCACAAGTCTACAGCTGTATGACTGCGATCTCCATGGCATATCAATTTTAAGACTGCCTGATTTCGGTGTTCCCTGGCTGCACAGTACGAAGGTGGCGGGGGTTCGCTATGCACTGTTGAATTGTGAGTCTCGTGAAGGCAGAGGTTGAGGGGGCAGGTGGAGGACCTAGAGGAGATAAAGGAGGCAGAAGTAGTGGAGGAAGTTTTTAATGTAGAGGTTTGGCCTGCAAGCCTTCGGGATTCCAACACTTGTGGAGCAGTGCCTTTCCGCACAGCTACCAGAGTCACCCAGTGCACAGTAAGCAAGATGTAACGCCCTTGGCCATGTTAACTCGTCCAAGTGTCTGAGGTGAAATGCACCCTGACAGACAGAGATTTTGTCAAGGAATGGGTTATGATGTCTGCTACATGCTGGTGTAGCTCAGGCACAGCTTTCTTCGAAAAATAATGGCGACTCGGCAATTTGTACTGGGGGACTGCGATGGCCATCAGCTTTTGGAAACCACCGTTATCCATCAGGTTAAAAGGCAGCATTTCTGTGGCCAACAAGTTAGAGATGGTGGAGTTCAATCTCTTAGCTTTGTCATGCGTAGGAGGCAACAATCTTTTCTGTGACCACAACTGCAGAACCATGGGCTTGCTACAGTGATGTGAGAGGGTGGAGTACAGTGAACCGGACAAAATGCTGGCCCATGAAAGAGGTGCAGGAAGAGATGTTTGTTGTGAATGGGTTTGAGATGAGTTCTGAGCAGAGGCTCCCTCTGGTGGTTACAAGCGGTACTAGTGAGGATTGGGAATCAGGTGTTACTGATTGGTCTTATTTAAGGGAATCATTTTCCCATCAGGGTTGCCGGTGATCAATTGTTCTGGTCTGAATCCTTCTTTCCAGTTTCCCTTGTAGCCTGCTGTGTCGTGTCTGCATCTCCTGCTATCAGATAAGACAATTTCTTATTTTGTGTTTTTGCTATATTTTTGCATTTTGTCCTGCACTTCTGTGGGGGCCTTCTGGGTCCCCTCCGGGGGCTTTTGCCCTCTCAGTTTAGTCCAGCCACTGTGTTTTGTACTTTTGCTTTTTGCAGTTTTTTCAGTGGCTGCTGTTTTTGTTACACCAGAGAACTAATTTAGGTGGTAGAGGTCGTGTGATCTCAGGTGATTTTGAAATTAGTAGAGTTGGTGTTTTTCAGGGTTTTCTGGGATTGCAGTAAGTGCCCTTCCTGTCCTTTTCTATTTAGATAGTTTGGGCCCCAGCGTTTGCTCATACTATTTTCTTTCTGTGTCAGTATTTCCTCTTGTCTAACCGCCATTACATGTTTGGGGGCTTTCTATTATCTTTGGGGTTCTGCTCCGGGGCAGATAGCTTTCCTATTTCTATCTTTAGGTGTAGTTAGTTTCTCAGGCTGTGACGAGGCGTCTAGGACCATCGTAGGAACGCTCCACGGCTGCCTCTAGTTGTGGTGGTTAGTCAGGGTACTGCAATCTCATAGATTCCAACTGCTCTGGTGTATTTCCTTTTTTACCTGCACTCCTCAGCTACCGTAACATAACAGTATCACCGGCCATAAAAATTGTATTGTACTCACAGAAGGGAAAAAATATTTTGAAGGAAGAAAAGTTGTCAGAGATATTTTTCTGTTTGTTGCATTTTTTTTTTTTTTTTTCCCTCTGTATCTCTGGGTGCTGGGGAGGATCTTTTCTCCCAATGGAGTTTGCACAGTTGTCTGGCCGTGTGGATCAGCTTGCCACTGAGGTTCGGAGTATTGCTGCATATCTTGCTAGGTTGCCTGTTGTGGAACCTAGGATCCCCATGCCAGATTTGTTTTCAGGGGATCGAGCTAAGTTTCAGAATTTCAAAAATAATTGTAAATTGTTTCTTGCCTTAAAATCTAAGTCCTCAGGAAACGCAGCGCAGCAGGTTCAAATTGTCATCTCTCTCCTGCGCGGCGATCCTCAGGATTGGGCTTTTTCCCTCACACCTGGGGATCCTGTTTTGAGTGATGTTGATGCATTTTTTCAGGCTTTGGGGTTATTGTACGATGAGCCTAATGTCACTGATCAAGCTGAAAAAGCCTTGTTGGCATTAAATCAGGGGCTTGATGACGCTGAGTTATACTGTCAGAGATTCCGTAGGTGGGCAGTCCTGACCAAATGGAATGACGACGCTTTGGCGGCCCTTTTCCGGAAGGGTCTGTCGGATAATGTAAAGGATGTTATGGTGGGATTCCCTGTCCCCTCTGGTCTCAATGATTCTATGTCATTAGCGATTCAAATTGACAGACGTTTGCGTGAGCGGAGAAGTATGCGTGGAGTGGTGTTGCCTTGTGAGCCAGCTGCTGAGCCCATGCAGTGTGATGGAGTGGTGTCTGGGGCACAGCGTCATGAGTTTCGAAAGCGCAATGGGTTATGTTTCTACTGTGGTGATGCCTCTCATGCTATTTCAGTCTGCCCTAAGCGGGGAAAGACGTTTTGCACGCTCAGTTGTCTTGGGTAGTGTTCAGACTAAGTTTTTATTAACTGTCACTCTGATATGCTCTCTGTCCTCATTTTCTGCTCAGGCTTTCGTTGATTCTGGAGCAGCTATTAACCTGATGGATTATGATTTTGCTAAACGTTGTGGATTTCCCTTGATACCCCTACAGAAGTCTATTCCCCTACTGGGGATCGATTCTACCCCTTTGGCTGAGAATAAACCCCAGTTTTCTACTCAGGTGATAATGAGGGTTGAACCTGATCACCAGGAGGTGCTGCAAATTTTTGGTTCTATATAATCTGCATGACATTATCGTGCTGGGTTTCCCTTGGTTACAGTCTCATAATCCTGTTTTGGATTGGAAATCTGTGTCTGTAACCAGTTGGGGCTGCCAATGTGTTAATACCAACACTCCTGTTTTTTCTGCCTCCCCCCAGGCTGAGGATGTTCCTGACTTTTTGTTTGATTTTTCTGATGTGTTTAGCGAAAGTAAATCTGCATTCTTACCTCCCCATAGGAGCTATGACTGCGCTATTGAATTAGTGCCAGGTAGTAAATTCCCTAAGGGTCGCCTTTTTAACTTGTCTGTACCTGAACATGACGCTATGCGGTCTTATATCAAGGAATCATTGGAGAAGGGTCATATCAGACCATCCTCTTCACCCTTAGGTGCCGGTTTTTTCTTTGTGGCCAAAAAAGATGGTTCATTAAGGCCGTGTATTGATTATCGTCTCTTGAACAATATTACTGTGAAATATCAATACCCGTTACCCTTGATTTCTGACCTGTTTTCCAGGGTGAAAAACGCTACTTGGTTTACCAAGCTTGACCCCAGGGGGGCGTATAACCTTATTCGCATTAAGCACGGGGATGAATGGAAGACGGCATTTAACACCCCTGAAGGGCATTTTGAGTACCTTGTGATGCCCTTTGGGCTCACTAATGCTCCTTCCGTCTTCCAGTCCTTCATGAATGACATTTTCAGGGATTTTGTGGACAAGTTTCTGATTGTTTATTTGGATGATATCTTGAATTTTTCTAATGACTGGGACTCTCATGTGAAACATGTTCGAACTGTATTCCAGATTTTGAGAGAGAATGCTCTGTATGTGAAGGGATCAAAGTGTCTTTTTGGCGTACAGAAGATCTCATTTCTGGGATTCATTTTGTCCCCATCTGTTATTGAAATGGACCCGGTCAAGGTTCAGGCCATCTGTGATTGGGTCCAACCTACTTCATTAAAGGCTCTTCAGAGATTTTTGGGTTTTGCCAATTTTTATCGTAAATTTATTGGTAATTTCTCTGTTATTGTTAAACCATTAACTGATTTGACCAGAAAGGGTTCTGATGTGGTGAATTGGCCTCCTGAGGCAGTCTCTGCGTTTCAGGAACTTAAGCAGAGATTCACTTCTGCTCCTGTTCTACAGCAGCCTGATGTTTCTCTGCCATTTCAGGTGGAGGTTGATGCCTCTGAAATTGGGGCAGGTGCCGTTTTGTCCCAAAAAGATCCAGAGACCTCTAAAAGTAACCCTTGTGCCTTTTTCTCTCGAAAATTTTCTCCTACTGAACGTAATTATGACGTGGGTAATCGGGAGTTATTGGCCATGAAGTGGGCTTTTGAAGAGTGGAGACATTGGCTGGAGGGAGCCAAACATCAGGTGGTGGTCCTTACGGACCATAAGAATCTGGTCTATCTGGAATCTGCCAAGCGACTCAATCCTAGACAGGCCAGGTGGGCCTTGTTTTTCACACGTTTTAATTTTGTGGTTTCCTTTCTTCCTGGCACTAAGAATGTTAAGGCGGATGCCCTCTCGAGGAGTTTCCTTGCGGACTCTCCTGAGCTATCTGATCCCTCTGTTATTTTGAAGGAGGGTGTAGTTCTTTCCGCCATCTCGCCTAATTTGAGACTTGCTCTGGAGGGGTGTCAGGAGGATAGGCCCGAGCGCTGCCCTGTTGGAAAATTGTTTGTCCCGGACCAATGGAAAAAGAGTGTGATGTCTGAGATTCATTGTTCCGCATTGGCTGGGCATCCCGGAATTTTTGGTACCAGAGACTTGGTTAGTCGGTCCTTTTGGTGGCCTACCTTGTCTCGCGATGTCAGGGAATTTGTGCAGTTCTGCGGGACTTGCTCTCGCTCCAAGCCTTGCTCTCGCTCTAGTGGTTTGTTGATGCCATTGCCTGTGCCCAAGAGACCATGGACCCATATCTCTATGGATTTAATTTCCGATCTTCCTGTTTCTCAGAGAATGACCACCATCTGGGTAATTTGTGATAGGTTTTCCAAAATGATACATCTTGTGCCATTACCTAAGTTGCCTTCCTCCTCTGAATTGGTGCCGTTGTTCCTTCAGCACGTGGTTCGTTTACACGGCATTCCTGAGAACATTGTGTCTGACAGAGGAGTCCAGTTTGTTTCCAGATTTTGGAGGACTTTTTGTTCTAAACTGGGTGTTCAATTGTCTTTCTCCTCGGCATTTCATCCTCAGACCAATGGTCAAACTGAGAGAACAAACCAGACATTGGAGACTTATCTAAGATGCTTTGTGTCTGCTGATCAGGATGACTGGGTCTCTTTTTTGCCTTTGGCTGAGTTTGCTCTTAATAATAGGGCTAGCTCTGCCACTTTGATGTCTCCGTTTTTCTGTAATTCTGGGTTTCACCCTCGATTTTCTTCAGGACAGACGGAGGCTTCTGTCTGTCCAGGTGTTGACTCTGTTGTTGAGCGTATGCAGCAGATTTGGGACCAGGTAGTGGAGAGGTTGTCCCTCTCTCAGGAGAAGGCCCAGCGGTTTGCTAACCGGCATAGGACTGATGGTCCTCGGTTTAAAGTGGGGGACTTGGTCTGGTTGTCCTCAAAGAATATTCCTATGAGAGTAGCATCTCCTAAATTTAAGCCTAGGTTCATTGGACCTTATAAGATCATGGAGATTATTAATCCTGTTTCTTTTCGTTTGCTTCTTCCAGGGACATTTAAGATCCATAACGTGTTCCACAAGTCCTTGTTGAAGAGGTTTGTTGAGCCAGTGGTTCCTGCTGCTGTGCCTCCTGACCCTGTTTTGGTTGAGGGCAATCTGGAGTATGTGGTTGAGAAAATATTGGATTCTCGTTTTTCTAGACGAAGACTCCAGTATTTGGTTAAATGGAGAGGTTATGGTCAGGAAGATAATTCTTGGGTGTTTGCTTCGGACATCCATGCTAGGAGACTTATCCGTGCGTATCATAGAACTCATCCTGACCGACCTGGTTGCTCAAATGAGGGTTCGGTGACCCCTCCTCAAGGGGGGGGTACTGTTGTGAATGGGTTTGAGATGAGTTCTGAGCAGAGGCTCCCTCTGGTGGTTACAAGCGGTACTAGTGAGGATTGGGAATCAGGTGTTACTGATTGGTCTTATTTAAGGGAATCATTTTCCCATCAGGGTTGCCGGTGATCAATTGTTCTGGTCTGAATCCTTCTTTCCAGTTTCCCTTGTAGCCTGCTGTGTCGTGTCTGCATCTCCTGCTATCAGATAAGACAATTTCTTATTTTGTGTTTTTGCTATATTTTTGCATTTTGTCCTGCACTTCTGTGGGGGCCTTCTGGGTCCCCTCCGGGGGCTTTTGCCCTCTCAGTTTAGTCCAGCCACTGTGTTTTGTACTTTTGCTTTTTGCAGTTTTTTCAGTGGCTGCTGTTTTTGTTACACCAGAGAACTAATTTAGGTGGTAGAGGTCGTGTGATCTCAGGTGATTTTGAAATTAGTAGAGTTGGTGTTTTTCAGGGTTTTCTGGGATTGCAGTAAGTGCCCTTCCTGTCCTTTTCTATTTAGATAGTTTGGGCCCCAGCGTTTGCTCATACTATTTTCTTTCTGTGTCAGTATTTCCTCTTGTCTAACCGCCATTACATGTTTGGGGGCTTTCTATTATCTTTGGGGTTCTGCTCCGGGGCAGATAGCTTTCCTATTTCTATCTTTAGGTGTAGTTAGTTTCTCAGGCTGTGACGAGGCGTCTAGGACCATCGTAGGAACGCTCCACGGCTGCCTCTAGTTGTGGTGGTTAGTCAGGGTACTGCAATCTCATAGATTCCAACTGCTCTGGTGTATTTCCTTTTTTACCTGCACTCCTCAGCTACCGTAACATAACAGATGTTTGTGTGGATTGAGAAACTTCTGGTATGATCATTCTCTGAGATCGGTCAAAAACAGCAAGAATGTCCTCTTCCGTTACAGCTGAAGGCGGCCTGCTCAGTCAGCGTGACTTGATCGGGTAAAGAACCCAAGGTTCTACAGTCAAAGACCTGCGTCTCTATAGTTGGCATGGTAATAGACGAGGAGGAAGAAGCAGCAGTGGCGATTGATTGGGCAGCTGATGGTGGTTGATGTCCACTGGTCCGCATTTTTGCGCAGTGGGATTCCCACACTAAAGCATGTTGATTGCGCATGTGAAGGTTCATACATGTAGTAGTCAAATTATTGCAGTTTTTACCTTGACTCAGTTTTTTTTTGCAAAGTTCGCAGATTATGTGAGTTGGCTCATCCTTTGTAGTGTCAAAAAAGGCCCAGGCTAGGCAACCCCCTGCCAGTCCTGCGAGCTGCAGACCCGCGGATGCTGCTGGTCAGAGGCACAGTTGTGGCTGAGGATGCATCGCTCGTCGTGGCTGCATCACTACGTGTCTGCAACGGACGGCACAACGTAACCTCCTCGCCTTCCTCCTCAAATGACCTACTCAGCTGTTTGCCTCTATGTTCATGCCAACTGGGATTTAACAACTCCTCATCATCCTCTGTGTTATCACATTCCTGGTCATTGGAGTCACTCTACTCCTCTTCTTGCCCGGACAGCACAGTACAGTCCAAGTGAGCCTCAGATATCTGAGTCTCATCAGGATCACCTCCCCCCAGAGGTTAACGTCTGATGACGAGGGTCAGAATGCTGTTGGGACTGTACTTCTTCCTGCCCCGGATCCCAGCTGAAAGAATTTGGGTCATCGGTGCAGATTTCCTCTTCTTGATTCTGCAAAGATTTTGAGTACACTTCTGATGCACATGGCATAGAATGTATGAACAGCTCTTCAGTATCACCCACCTGTGGTTCCGTACAGTCAGTTGAACATTTGGATAGTTGGGACGCGGGGGAAGCAAGTGGAATTTGGGTGCCACACCTGTATAATGTACTGGATGTGATGCTGAGGTGAAGGAAGAGGAGGAGAGGCCACTTGAAGCTGCACTGGCCATCCATTAGAGTACATGCTCTTTCTAGGCATCATCGACAAGGCGTACCTCTGTGCGGCTGCTAAAGAAAGGTAGTGGTGTAGCCTGTCCAGTAACATAAGTTTTCAGTTGTCTTTGCATAGGAAGTGACGTTGCTTCACTAGTGCTTTCACCAACATTACCACCTACCCCACGTGCACCTTGAACACCAAGCCTAATTCCCCTTCCACCACGTCCTCGCTTTTTCACAGTGATGTTGCTCAGATAGTGTGGTATAAGCACAGCATTAACACCCAAAAATAAGATTTTAAACTCTGCACCACCTCTGCAAACAGCTGATTTTCAGCAACAGTAAATTCAAAGTTGCAATATGGCGTGCTGTATCGTGTTAGTCACAGAAAAAAGATTTTCTTTTGGACCAAAGATCAGGCCTCTATAACAAACTAGATGCTACATATTGTTTTTAATATCAGGTCCCTAACTAACTTTGTGACATTAATAACAAAAGAATTTGTTTGTGGCCTATGTATCAGGCCTCTATAACACAACAGATGCTGCAAACTATTTTTAAACTCAAGTCCCTTACTGTATGACGTTAATAACAGAAGAATTTATTTTTGTGGCCTATGTATCAGCCCTCTATAACACACTAGATGCTCTAAACTCTTTTTAAAATGAGGTCCCTTAGTGTATGACGCTAATAACAAAAGAAATAATTTTTAGACCAAGGATCTGGCCTCTATAACACACTAGATGCTACTAAAATATTTTTCAGGTCAGGTCCCTTTCTGTATGACGTTACCAACAGAAGAATTTGGTTTGTGGCCTATGGTTCTGGCCTCTACAGCTTTATTTCA
>JARQOD010000005.1:99601923-99754975 GCA_033576555.1 Oophaga sylvatica
TTTTCAGGTCTCTCCAGAGATGCTCAATTGGGTTTAGGTCAGAACTCTGGCTGAGCCAGTCAAGAATGGTCACAGAGTTGTTCTGAAGCCACTCCTTTGTTACTTTAGCTGTGTGCTTGGGTTCATTGTCTTGTTGGAAGCTAAACCTTCGGCCAAGTCTGAGGTCCAGAGCACTCTGGAAAATGTTTTCTTCCAAGATATCTCTGTACTTGGCCACATTCATGTTTCCTTCAATTGCAACCAGTTGTCCTGTCTCTGCAGCTAATAAACACCCCCATAGCATGATGCTGCTACCACCAAGTTTCACTGTTGGGATTGTATTGGGCAGGTGATGAGCAGTGCCTGGTTTTCTTCACACATACCACTTAGAATTATCACCAAAAAGAACTATCTTCATCTCATCGGACCAAAGAATCTTATTTCTCATAGTCTGAGAGTCCTTCATGTGTTTTTTAAGCAAACTCTATGCAGGCTTTCATATGTCTGGCACTGAGAAGAGGCTTCCGTCTGCCATAAAGGCCTGACTGTTGGAAGGCTGCAGTGATAGTTGACTTTGAACTCAGCCACAGTGATTTGTGGTTCTTCTTAACCTCTCTCACCAAGGCTCTTCTCCACGATTGCTCAGTTTAGCTGGACGGCCACATTTAAGGATTATGGAGGCCACTGTGCTCTTAGGATTCTTTAGTACTGCAAAAATTCTTTTGTAACCTTGGCCAGATCTGTGACTTTCCACAACTCTGTCTCTGAGCTACTTGGCCAGTTCCTTTGACCTCATGATTCTCTTTGGTATGACATGCACTGTGAGCTGTGAAGTCTTATACATACAGGTGTGTACCTTTACAAATCAAGTCCTACCGATTTAATTAAACACATCTGGACTCCAATGAAGGAGTAGAACCATCTCAATGAGTATCACAAGGAAATGGACAGCATGTAACTGAAATATGAGTGTGTGAGCAAAGGGTCTGAATACTTATGACCATGTGATACTTCAGTTTTTCTTGTTCAATAAATTTGCAAAAATTTCTACATTTCTGTTTTTTTTCAGTCAAGATGGGGTGCAGAGTGTACATTAATGAGAAAAAAATGATTTTTTTTTTTTAAATTTAACAAATAGATGCAATGAAACAAAGAGTGAAAAATGTAAAGGGGTCTGTTAGGGGTCAAGTTCCCGCTTCTGCACAAAGGTAATCTCGAACCATCCCTGCTATGGTCTCCCATCCGTCTCCGGCCGCAAAGGACTCTGCTCAGCAGAGACGTCGGTCCCAGCGTCTCGCCCAGTCTAACATTGTGCAGAGGATTACCTCTGCCTCTCCAGGTTCTGGTATTGTAGCCAGTACTGGTCAGCGGCGAGAAGACGTCTTTAGGACTAAGTCCTGCGTTTCCCCTTCTGAGCATGCCCAGGGTAAGATCTCTCATTGAAGATCAGGGGTCACATGCTCAGGTACGGCAGCAGCTCCTATTGGTCCACCAGGAAGGTCCTTAAACTACATGTGTTCTGGAACAGTTTCTCATTGGTCCTTTTCTGGCAGGTCTTGTAGTTGCTACTATAAAAGGGTTGCATGGTCCTGCGGCCATGCGCTAGTATCAATTGCATTATGTGCTTTGCGCCAGTGTGATCATGCACGCATGTGGTTAGGGCTTGGCTGAAATAAGCCCCTAGAATACCGGCACCTCCGGGGAGGAGATTTGTATGCACATGTTCAGGGCCTGGCTGAAATAAGCCCCTAGAATACCGGCTTCATTGGTGAGGAGTTGCTTGTTTGCGTTGCTGAATGCATGATCACGGACTGCTATCCGCACAGCAGTTACCTGTGTATCCCTGTGGTGTTAACAGGACACAGTCTATTTCTGCGTCTCTACCTCAGCGACTCTGTGGTGTAACAGAGTTTGCTTATATTGCCATATAGTGCTACAGCATCTATGTCTGCGACTCTGTGAAGTAACAGAGTTGACTTATACCGCCATCTTACTAGCAGCAGGCTCTGCCTGCACGGTGGACCCCTGGCTGCGAACGCACCTATTATTAATATTTATTTTGTGCGTTCCGCCAGCCCTAACAGGGTCTGAATACTTTTCGTACCCACTGTACAACTCTTAAAAAAATTGGTGCATCTTAATTCAGTTTTTTTCTTAATTAAAGACAAGCAGATAAACCACCAGTCCTAGCAAATATTCCCTATTATATCTGCTGGCATGTCTTCTTTGGTTTAGAAAAATAATGTTTCTAAAACAGAACTTTCGATTTCACCCACCATCTTCTTTGCCTAAGTCTGATGTCTTCATCTCTGTGTGCAGACATCAAGTCTATTGTTTTGGAGACATAACTCTTCTTCTTCACATTTAATCCATAGTCTACCTACCTCTTAGGGTTGTCACCTGTTCAGAAATTTTAGGACAGTCCATAAAAAATGGTGACATTTTTAACTGGATGTAAAAAAAATTTTTGGGATGTCTTTGATTTTGTTTGAGGCTGAAGAAAGTTATATAGATTATTTTGACTATAGTTATTTTCACTTTCCAGTTTATAGTGAATGCAGCTAATTTCTTCATATCAGAATTATGGGCTGTAGAAATGGATCACTGTAATCATAATGATTTATTATGGTTTTTGAACGTGCTGTCCAGATAAAAATAAAAAGTCAAGTTGACCGCTCTGCTTCCTCTGAAGAACATTTTTTCCCACCCTACCTTATCGGTGATCATTTCTTGCCTGGATTACTGGGTACTAGAGTTGAGCGAAACAGGTTGGTCAGATTCATAAGTCGCCGACTTTTGTTAAAGTCGAGTTTCGCTGAGCGAAACCCGACCATAGCGTGAAGTCGGTCATGCGGTCGTCGACCCGAGCACCAAAGTCGGTTTTCCCATAATGCTTGCAGGCGCCTTTTATCAGCCAATGAGCAACTGTGGGCAACGAGATGACATGGGCAGCGTCCACCACCATCTTAGAGAAGGGCATTGCAGTGATTGGCTTGCTTTGGGGGGCGTCACAGTGGCTATAAAAGCACTGACCGCCGATCGCCATTTTACTTATGCTGATCTTAACAGTAGGGAGAGGTTGCTGACACTGTTTATCAGTAGGGAGAGAGTTAGGGCAGGAAAGAGAACTTCTTCTGTGCTTGTGCTGATAGCAATTGTGCTGTACAGTTAGTGTGCAGTGACAGGGGAGGATTTTCTTGTGTGCAGCAGCACTGCCTGCTAGCTGTATTGCTGTGTGTACACTGCTGTGCAGACTGCTTTTTACACAGCACTAACACTTTTATTCTTTTTTTCTGCACAGTTACAGAGCGTTAATTTTTTCCCACATGGTATAGAGCTGTATGCTCCACACACTACCGTGTACTCCGGAAATAAAAAAGGAGATTTACAATTTTCCCCCATACTATATACACCTGGTATCTTGTGATACAGTACCCTTTTTCTGCTTTTATATTCTGGTCTAGTCCATACTGAGCCTGAGAGCGTCTGTCTGTGACTCCGGAAATATATACGGAGATTGCAATTTTCCCCTATACTATATACACCTGGTATCTTGTGATACAGTACCCTTTTTCTGCTTTTTTTTATTCTGGTCTAATCCATACTGAGCCTGAGAGCGTCTGTCTGTGACTCCGGAAATATATACGGAGATTGAAATTTCCCATACACTATATACACCTGGTATCTTGTGATACAGTACCCTTTCTCTGCTTTTTATATTCTGGTCTAATCCATACTGATCCTGACAGCGTCTGTGTGTGACAATGTAAATATATAAGGAGATTGAAATTTTCCCCTATTCTATATACACCTGGTATCTTGTGATACAGTACCCTTTTCTGCTTTTTATATTCTGGTCTAATCCATACTGAGCCTGAGAACGTCTGTGTGTAACTCCGCAAATATATACGGAGATTTACAATTTTCCCCTACACTATATACACCTGGTATGTTGTGATACAGTACCCTTTCTCTGCTTTCTATATTCTGGTCTAATCCATACTGAGCCTGAGAGCGTCTGTGTGTGACTCTGTTTTTTATATTCTTGTCTAATCCATACTGAGCCTGAGAGCGTCTGTGTGTGACTCCGCAAATATATACGGAGATTTACAATCACCCCTACACTGTAAACAGCTGTACGCTTCTGATACAGTACCCTTTTTCTGCTTTTTATATTCTGGTCTAATCCATACTGAGAGCGTATATACGGAAATTGAAATTTTCCCCTACACTATATACACCTGGTATCTTGTGATACAGTACACTTTTTCTGCTTTTTATATTCTGGTGTAATCCATACTGAGCCTGAAAGCGTCTGTGTCTGACTCCTGATATATGTAGGGAGATTTACAATATTTTCACTATACTATATATACCTGGTATCTGTTGATAATCCATACTAATCCATACTGATCCTGACAGCGTCTGTGTGTGACAACGCAAATTTATAAGGAGATTGAAATTTTCCCCTATTCTATATACACCTGGTATCTTGTGATACAGTACCCTTTTCTGCTTTTTATATTCTGGTCTAATCCATACTGAGCCTGAGAGCATCTGTGTGTGACTCCGCAAATATATACGGAGATTTACAATCACCCCTACACTGTAAACAGCTGTACGCTTCTGATACAGTACCCTTTTCCTGCTTTTTATATTCTGGTCTAATCCATACTGAGAGCGTATATACGGAAATTGAAATTTTCCCCTACACTATATACACCTGGTATCTTGTGATACAGTACACTTTTTCTGCTTTTTATATTCTGGTGTAATCCATACTGAGCCTGAAAGCGTCTGTGTCTGACTCCTGATATATATAGGGAGATTTACAATATTTTCAATATACTATATATACCTGGTATCTGTTGATAATCCATACTAATCCATACTGATCCTGACAGCATCTGTGTGTGACAACTAGTGTTGAGCATTCCGATACTGCAAATATCGGGTATCGGCCGATATTAGCTGTATCGGAATTCCGATTCCGAGTTCCGATATTTTCGTCTTATCGGATACCGGAATCGGGATTGTCACTGTCACTGTCAGTGTCCGTCTGTCGGGTCTGTCAGGAGTCAGCGGCACTTACCCGGCAGAAGATCTCCGGCGGTCACGTCCTGGACTGCTTCATGGCCGCCATCCTCTTCTCCCCGGCGGTCACATGCAGTTTCTCGCGATAACTGCAGTGACTGCTGGGTAATCCCGGCCGTAAAGCAGTCAGTCCGATGACGTCACCGCCGGGGAAGCAGGTAATCAGCTGTGCTGCGTTGCAATGACAGGCTCTGCCTGTCATTGCGATGTAGCAGAGCTGGATCGTCGTGGGACTATCGTTATGGACTGCGTCGGACAGGTGGTATACTGTTGGTTTGTTTTTTTTCTTTTTTTACAGGAGATCGATGGCGTCGCAGGAATGAGAGTATAATAAAAGAAATGAAAACTGTGTTGTCTCTTTTATTTCATTAAAATACTTTTTTCTTGCTTTGTCTTTTTTTTACACATTTAATAACTTTGGGATTAATAATGAATCGGTGTCTTATTGACACCTCTCCATTATTAACCGGGCTTATTGTCACCGTGCAATCAACGGTGACAATAACCCCTTATTACCCCGCTTGCCACCGCTACAGGGCAAGTGGGAAGAGCCGGGTAAAGTGCCACAATTGGCACATCTTTTGATGCGCCAAATGTGGGGCTGCTGTAGCCTGGTATTATCAGGCTGTTGAGGGCCAAAATCCATGGGCCTTGACAGTCTTTTAATACCAGGCCGCAGCAGTCTGCATTTTACTTGGCTGGTTAACAAAAATAGGGGGGGTCCCCACGCCGTTTTTTTTTCGAGGGGATCCCCTATTTTTGTTAACCAGCCAAGCTAAGCAGACTGCTGTGGCCTGGTATTATCAGGCTTGCAAGGTCCATGGATATTGGATCCTTACCAGCCTGAAAAACCAGGCCTCAGCGGTCTGCTTCATCTGGCTGGTTAACAAAAATAGGGGGGACCCCACGCTAATTTTTTTCGAGGGGATCCCTATTTTTGTTAATCAGCCAAGATATGCAGACTGCTGTGGCCTGGTATTATCAGGCTGGCAAGGTCCATGGATCTTGGCTCCTTAACAGCCTGAAAATCCAGGCCTCAGCGGTCTGCTTCATCTGGCTGGTTAACAAAAATAGGGGGGACCCCACGCCAATTTTTTTCGAGGGGATCCCCTATTTTGTTAATCAGCCAAGATATGCAGACTGCTGTGGCCTGGTATTATCAGGCTGGCAAGGTCCATGGATCTTGGCTCCTTAACAGCCTGAAAATCCAGGCCTCAGCGGTCTGCTTCATCTGGCTGGTTAACAAAAATAGGGGGGACCCCACACAATTTTTTTCGAGGGGATCCCCTATTTTTGTTAATCAGCCAAGATATGCAGACTGCTGTGGCCTGGTATTATCAGGCTGGCAAGGTCCATGGATCTTGGCTCCTTAACAGCCTGAAAATCCAGGCCTCAGCGGTCTGCTTCATCTGGCTGGTTAACAAAAATAGGGGGGACCCCACGCCATTTTTTTTTCGAAGGGAACCCCTATTTTTGTTAATCAGTTCCCTCTGACGTCACTGATTGTGTCCCTGGCTGACCTGAAGTGAAAGTGGAAAGCAATCAATTAAGCTTTCCACTTAAGGGCCCGTCTCACATAGCGATATCGCTACCGAGATCGCTGCTGAGTCACTAGTTTTGTGACGCAGCAGCGAGCTCACCAGCGATATCGCTGTGTGTGACATTCAGCGACGATCAGCCCCCCTGCCGGGTATCGCTGATCGTCGCTGAAATGTCAGGACCTTTGATCGCTGGTTTCCCGCCTGTCACACGCAGCGATGCGTGCCTGTCAGAGGGAAACCAGCGATCAAAAAAAGGTCCTGACATTTCTGCGACGATCAGCGATACCCGGCAGGGGGGCTGATCGTCGCTGAATGTCACACACAGCGATATCGCTGGTGAGCTCGCTGCTGCGTCACAAAACTAGTGACTCAGCAGCGATCTCGGTAGCGATATCGCTATGTGAGACGGGCCCTTAAGCGATGTTACCCGCAGTGTCGCTGTCCCAGATCGCTGCCTGAGCTGCCTGTTTGGCAGCTCAGCAGCGATCATGTAGCGATACACCAGCGATCCTGACAAGTGCATATCGTTGTCGGGATCGCTGGTGTATCGTTATGTGACACCCAGCCTTTACTCTCCTGTCAGGCAGGAGAGGAACTCATTCATTTGGGGTTTACTGTGAGGCTGCAGCATTAGCTGCGGTCCCTGCAGTAAACATTAACCCTTTCTGAAGGATTACACCGTGGGACCTGACTGTGCATGGGATAGGTAAGAATAATTTTGCTTTTTTATTTTATTTTTATTACAGGAAATGGTTTTTGCAGTAAAATAAAAGATGGTCAAAAACATGTGTCTTTATTTCATTAAAATGATTTTTAATTAAAGTGTGTGTGTTTTATTTTTATTTCATGCAATAGGATTAATAATTGATAGTTGTCTAATTGACAGCTCTCAATTATTAACCTGGCTTAAGGTCACCTTTCAATAGCAAGGTGGCTTTAACCCCATATTAACCCATTCGCCACCGCTACAGGGCAATGGGAATAGACGGGCAAAGTGCCAGAAAGGGCGAATCTAATTATAGATTTGTCTTTCCTGGGGTGTCTGGGGGCAGATGTTAGTAGCCGGGGGGGCAAAAATAATGGTCCCTCTCTGGGCTATTATTATCTGCCCCCACTCACTGGCTTTGTCTGTCTGGTTGCGAAAATAGGGCGGGAGCCCACGCATTTTTTTTCAGCAATTTTACACCTCATATATATATATACATGTCATTGAATTTGTGACACATATATATATATATTTATATTTGTAGTTCATACACTTCTACATAGTATAATAGCCGCTAATTCAATTGCCGGCTTTTGTGAAAATGCAGAACCCGACATGAAATGACACTTGGTGTACATAGGGTTAACCATGTCTTTTCATGTCCTTTGCTATCTAATTTGCACAAACAATTAAATCAGACTATGTGTGCAAAATTTCACACCTCTATGGGTTAATTAAAGGTGTAAATTCGTAGCAAAAAAGTCCGTTTTTTTTACAACGAATTTACACCTTTAATTAACCCCTACAGGTGTGAAATTTTGCACACATAGTCTGATTTAATTGTTTGTGCAAATTAGATAGCAAAGGACATGAAAAGAAATGTTTAACCCTATGTACACCAAGTGTCATTTCATGTCGGGTGACCCGACATGAAATGACACTTGGTGTACATAGGGTTAACCATGTCTTTTCATGTCCTTTGCTATCTAATTTGCACAAACAATTAAATCAGACTATGTGTGCAAAATTTCACACCTCTAGGGGTTAATTAAAGGTGTAAATTCGTAGCAAAAAAGTCCGGTTTTTTTACAACGAATTTACACCTTTAATTAACCCCTACAGGTGTGAAATTTTGCACACATAGTCTGATTTAATTGTTTGTGCAAATTAGATAGCAAAGGACATGAAAAGAAATGTTTAACCCTATGTACACCAAGTGTCATTTCATGTCGGGTGCTTCTGTCTTTTCACTGAAGCCGGCTTTACCCGGCAATTGAATCAAAGGATATTTTACTATGTAGAAGTGTATAAACTATACATATATGTATATATATATGTCACAATGACATGTATATATATATATATATGTATTCTATGTGTGTATATTTAGTGTTTACAAGGAAAGAATGGGGTTTTTTTAGTTGCGATATTTTGTTCCCATAGACTTACATGGGACTTCCGGTATCGGTATCGGGTATCGCCGATATTTTAATGATATCGGCGATACCATTCCGATTCCGATACTTTAGCATATCGGAAAGTATCGCTCAACTCTAGTGACAACGCAAATTTATAAGGAGATTGAAATTTTCCCCTATTCTATTGTAGTGATAGTAAGACTTCACTATACCTTTGTATGTGGTTTGAGGACCTGTGATGAGGTCACTGCCATGTGACCTGTCATGTGCTCTGTGTGAGCTGAATACTTTTGTGTGTGGTTTGAGGACCTGTGATGAGGTCACTGCCATGTGACCTGTCATGTGCTCTGTGTTAGCTGAATGGCTGGTGTATATAAGTGAGCCTGCTGCTGACCACAGGTGTGAGTGGCTGGAGGTGTGGTAACTAGTGTTGAGCGATACTGCTCGATATCTAAAAATATCGGATCGGAATGGTATCGCCGATATCACTAAATATCGTCGATATCCGATTCCGATACCGGAAGTCCAATGTAAGTCTATGGGATCAAAATATCGCAACTAAAAAAAACCTTTATTTCCTTGTAAACACTAAATATACACACATAGAATATATATATATATATATATATATATATATGCATGTCATTGTGACATATATATATACATATATGTATAGTTTATACACTTCTACATAGTAAAATATCCTCTGATTCAATTGCCGGGTAAAGCCAGCTTCTGTGAAAAGACAGAAGCACCCGACATGAAATGACACTTGGTGTACATAGGGTTAACCATGTCTTTTCATGTCCTTTGCTATCTGATTTGCACAAACAATTACATCAGTCTATGTGTGCAAAATTTCACACCTGTAGGGGTTAATTAAAGGTGTAAATTCGTTGTAAAAAAAACGGACTTTTTTTGCTACGAATTTACACCTTTAATTAACCCCTACAGGTGTGAAATTTTGCACACATAGACTGATGTAATTGTTTGTGCAAATCAAATAGCAAAGGACATGAAAAGACATGGTTAACCCTATGTACACCAAGTGTCATTTCATGTCGGGTTCTGCATTTTCACAAAAGCCTGCAATTGAATTAGCGGCTATTATACTATGTAGAAGTGTATGAACTATAAATATAAATATATATATATATATATGTGTCACAAATTCAATGACATGTATATATATATATATATATATATATATATATATATATATATATATGAGGTGTAAAATTGTTTAAAAAAAATGCGTGGGCTCCCGCCCTATTTTCACAACCAGACAGACAAAGCCAGCGAATGGGGGCAGATAATAATAGCCCAGAGAGGGACCATTATTTTTGGCCCCCCTGGCTACTAACATCTGCCCCCAGACACCCCAGAAAAGACAAATCTATAATTAGATTCGCCCTTTCTGGCACTTTGCCCGTCTATTCCCATTGCCCTGTAGCGGTGGCGAATGGGTTAATATGGGGTTAAAGCCACATTGCAATTGAAAGGTGACCTTAAGCCAGGTTAATAATTGAGAGCTGTCAATTAGACAACTATCAATTATTAATCCTATTGCATGAAATAAAAATAAAACACACACACTTTAATTAAAAATCATTTTAATGAAATAAAGACACATGTTTTTGACCATCTTTTATTTGACTGCAAAAACCATTTCCTGTAATAAAAATAAAATAAAAAAGCAAAATTATTCTTACCTATCCCATGCACAGTCAGGTCCCACGGTGTAATCCTTCAGAAAGGGTTAATGTTTACTGCAGGGACCGCAGCTAATGCTACAGCCTCACAGTAAACCCCCAAATGAATGAGTTCCTCTCCTGGCTGACAGGAGAGGAAGTGGAAAGCTTAATTGATTGCTTTCCACTTTCACTTCAGGTCAGCCAGGGACACAATCAGTGACGTCAGAGGGAACTGATTAACAAAAATAGGGGATCCCCTCGAAAAAAATTGGCGTGGGGTCCCCCCCTATTTTTGTTAACCAGCCAGATGAAGCAGACCGCTGAGGCCTGGATTTTCAGGCTGTTAAGGAGCCAAGATCCATGGACCTTGCCAGCCTAATAATACCAGGCCACAGCAGTCTGCATATCTTGGCTGATTAACAAAAATAGGGGATCCCCTCGAAAAAAATTGGCGTGGGGTCCCCCCTATTTTTGTTAACCAGCCAGATGAAGCAGACCGCTGAGGCCTGGTTTTTCAGGCTGGTAAGGATCCAATATCCATGGACCTTGCAAGCCTGATAATACCAGGCCACAGCAGTCTGCTTAGCTTGGCTGGTTAACAAAAATAGGGGATCCCCTCAAAAAAAAAACGGCGTAGGGGTCCCCCTATTTTTGTTAACCAGCCAAGTAAAATGCAGACTGCTGCGGCCTGGTATTAAAAGACTGTCAAGGCCCATGGATTTTGGCCCTCAACAGCCTGATAATACCAGGCTACAGCAGCCCCACATTTGGCGCATCAAAAGATGTGCCAATTGTGGCACTTTACCCGGCTCTTCCCACTGCCCTGTAGCGGTGGCAAGTGGGGTAATAAGGGGTTAATGTCACCGTTGATTGCACGGTGACAATAAGCCCGGTTAATAATGGAGAGGTGTCAATAAGACACCGATCCATTATTAATCCCAAAGTTATTAAATGCATAAAAAAAAAGACAAAGCAAGAAAAAAGTATTTTAATGAAATAAAAGAGACAACACAGTTTTCATTTCTTTTATTGTACTCTCATTCCTGCGACGCCATCGATCTCCTGTAAAAAAAGAAAAAAAACAAACCAACAGTATACCACCTGTCCGACGCAGTCCATAGTAACGACTGTCCCACGACGATCCAGCTCTGCTACATCGCAATGACAGGCAGAGCCTGTCATCGCGACGCAGCACAGCTGATTACCTGCTTCCCCGGCGGTGACGTCATCGGACTGACTGCTTTACGGCCGGGATTACCCAGCAGTCACTGCAGTTATCGCGAGAAACTGCATGTGACCGCCGGGGAAAGATGATGGCGGCCATGAAGCAGTCCAGGCCGTGACCGCCGGAGATCTTCTGCCAGGTAAGTGCCGCTGACTCCTGACAGACCCGACCGACGGACACTGACAGTGACAGACCCGACCGACGGACACTGACAGTGACAGTGACAATCCCGATTCCGGTATCCGATATGACGAAAATATCGGTACTCGGAATCGAAAGCCCGATACAGCTAATATCAGCCGATACCCGATATTTGCAGTATCGTATCGCTCAACACTAGTGGTAACCTCCAGTGTGGGAGTTCTGAGGAGACCTCCAGTCTGGTTGCTGAAAGAGTGCTCAGTTAGAGTACCAGGACTTTATATCTGTTTTGTTACTTTGTGCCAGAGAAGGCTGTTTTGTTTTCTGTTTTACAGCAAGTTTATGAAGTTCTAATAAACTTGCTTAAAGAACCTGGAAGAGTCGCCCTCCTGCTTACCTCCGGTCGCACACCAGCGAGACCACATCCTTACAATTGGTGGCGTAAATGCGGGCAGCGTTCCCAGCAGAGAAGTGAGACTGGTTACTGCATGTCGTGGGTCAAGGCTATAGCAATCCAGCCAGCATTGCCGGAGAAAATGGAAGACCTGCTGAAACACTTGGTCCAGGCACAGGTACAGCAGCAACAGGCACAGGAACAGTAGCAAGAAGCCAACACGATGTTCTTGCAGCAGATGCAGCAGGAGCATCGGCAGCAGATGCAGCTTTTGACAACCGCCATCCAGGGCAGGACGAGCGCCCCAACCCCAGGTCTGGCTGATGACAACCACGTCAGAAAGGCGGTAAGATGCACATTACAAAAAATGACCCCCAGGGATGATGTGGAAGCCTTCCTGGCTGTATTTGAGAGGGTTGCTGAGAGGTAAAGACTTCCCCCAGGGCAGTGGGCAGAGATATTGGCCCCATACCTGACTGGTGAACCCCAGAAGGCGTATTACGATTTGACTGTGCAGGACGCTCAGGAATATCCTAAGCTAAAGGTAGAGATCCTCGCACGTATGGGGGTAACAATGACTATCAGGGCACAGAGGGTGCACCGCTGGGCTTATCACCGGGACAAACCACCTCGCTCCCAAATGTTTGACTTACTGCACCTGGTCCAGAAATGGCTACAGCCAGAGTCCGCTACGCCGGCACAGATGGTAGAAAGAGTCGTCATGGATCGGTTTGTGCACTCCCTGCCAAAACCCCTACAGACTTGGGTTGCCCAGGGTGATCCCCGGGATGCTGATGAACTGGTCGGACTGGTCGAGAGGTACCAGGGAATGGAAGGTGCCTTGGGGAAGCAGCCTATTCCGTACTGGCGGCCCCAACAGGGGGCAGAGTCCCAAAAAGGGGTGGGGAGCCCAAGATCAAAATGGCGGGGGAGGTGGTGCCCAAGGTCACTGCGGGTGATATTATTTGTTGGAGGTGCCGCGAGCCAGGACATATAACTGCCCGGTGTCCGCAGACCACTGAGCAGATGGACTGCAGCCTAGGACACCGTATTTCATGGTATGCATATCCAGCCTGCAGTGGAAACCCGTTTCCCAATCAGGGTCCTCAAGTATGTCCCGTGAAGGTGAACGGTGAAGCAGTAACGGCGCTGCTAGACTCTGGGAGCTTAGTGACCCTGATTAGGGCCACTTTTCCTCTCAACATACTACCAGGGAAAAAGGTTGGTGTTCAATGCATACATGGTGATGTAAAAGACTACCCTATGGCCAGAGTGGACATTGAAACGACGCATGGCACTGAGTCCCATGAAGTCGGCGTCGTTCGGGACTTGGTGCGTCCTATAATTATAGGCCGGGATTTCTGTCTGTTTTGGGATCTGTGGAGAAAGGGTTCTGAGGTCCCTAGCGAGAATGGGGAACCAGTAAACCCTAACAAACTACTACCACACTCAGAAGGGGCGGAGTCTCAATCTGAGTCAATGAGGAGAAAAGAGGTGGCGGCGGATGAGCCGAGGAACTGTTGCCGGGTTCAGGGTTTGAACAGTGTATGTCGCGAATGGTGTACTGACTTTACATCTGACCGGGGGGCACTGAACTATTCTCTGATAGTGAATGGAGAGTGTGTGAGTGGACTTCTAGACTCAGGAAGCCAGGTGACCCTACTGAGCAACACACTCCCTGTATATCTGATTCCCGGAAGGAAGATGGAAGTCCCTTGTGTTCATGGGGTCACTAGGGAGTATCAGGTAACCAGGGTAATCATTGAGACGGACACTATTATTTCTACCCAGGATGTCCCTGTAGTCCCAGACTGACCATATCCTATAATAATAGGCCAGGATTGTAAACGGTTTTGGGAGGTGTGGGACGAAGCACTGGCTAATTGCTCAGAAGGGAACCAGAATGACCCTAAGAGAGGCCCACCCCTGCAGGAGGCTGTAGTGGTTGCTGATAGTGTGGTGGGTAAAACAGAGGTAGCCACCCCTAAAGTCAAAGATACCCAGTGCCTGGTAGCCGTAAGAAAGGGTGGCTCAGACCAAAGTGAGGACTTTGGGGTGACCAAGTATAGGTCCGCAGAAAACTGGGTCGCCCCAGGAATAGGGGCCGACACCTGGTTCAGTGGGGTCTTGCCGTTCCAAGATGACAGAGGGAGTGGGAATGACTCCTATGCAGACTGTAACTTAACCGCAAGTGAAAGCGAGTGCAGCAAGGTGGAGTCAGGTACAAGTGGCAGACATTTTCCTCACCGCAGGGGCTGCAGGAAGGCCAGACAGCCTATGCTCTCTAAGAAGAGAAAAAAGGGGAGAAGGATGGTGCCACATGTAATGGATAAAAGAGAGCAGGGCCATGAGATAGAGCTGCTTAAAGAGACAGTCATGCGAGAAAAGATACGGGGACAAGAAATTGAGCAACGAATGAAGGACCTGGAGAAAGAACTCTCTAAAGTCCAAGGTCAACTATCAGCGTGCCTGACGGTGAACCAAGTCCTAGTGAAAGATACGGAGATGCTCAGAGAGGCCCAGGAGAAGCATCAGCAGAAACTTCTACGGAGAGAAGAAGAGCACCGATGCTGGGCAGAGGAGCAAGAGAAAATTCTCCAAAAACTCCAGATAGAGAAGGAAGCTAACACGACAGATCAGGAAATCGAACGGTTGCGCTCTCCCGGTCCGTGCGTACGGGAAGAGAGTGAACTGAAGAGGTTGACCAAAGAAGGGGCCTCGACGGCGAAAGAAAGCCAGCAGGGGAACCGCCACCCAGATGGCCACACCCGGAAAGTCACAGTGAAGCGGGAGGCGGACATAAGAGCTATGCCACTACAATACCTCCACGAGAAGCAGAGATGTCAGGAGCCAACAAGAAAACCTCCAAGTCGGAGGGCGTTGGTGGAAAGCCTTGGGAAGATCCGGATGCTCTTGGAGGTGAACCAAGGAAGAATAGAGCAGCTAAAACTTGAGAAGAAGCAGACCAACAGACAGCTGCAAGAGTTGAGAAAAAAAAGGCAATCACCTTCAACCCACAATATAGAGAGGCGCAGAGGTTCGCTGCAGAATGAAGTTCATCAAAGTGAAACTAAGACAGAACATAGATGGCCTGAAATGAGAGCTAGAGGCAGTGACACCTCAATTAGATCAGGACTCAGTGACCTAAGGCAAACGGTGACAGACCGGCTGATTGTGGAGACGACTGAAAGGAGTTTCTAGTCGGTGAATGAAATGTGCCAAGCCCACGGCTTTAGGCAGAGGGGGGAGGTATGTAGTGATAGTAAGACTTCACTATACCTTTGTATGTGGTTTGAGGACCAGTGATGAGGTCACTGCCATGTGACCTGTCATGTGCTCTGTGTGAGCTGAATACTTTTGTGTGTGGTTTGAGGACCTGTGATGAGGTCACTGCCATGTGACCTGTCATGTGCTCTGTGTTAGCTGAATGGCTGGTGTATATAAGTGAGCCTGCTGCTGACCACAGGTGTGAGTGGCTGGAGGTGTGGTAACCTCCAGTGTGGGAGTTCTGAGGAGACCTCCAGTCTGGTTGCTGAAAGAGTGCTCAGTTAGAGTACCAGGACTTTATATCTGTTTTGTTACTTTGTGCCAGAGAAGGCTGCTTTGTTTTCTGTTTTACAGCAAGTTTATGAAGTTCTAATAAACTTGCTTAAAGAACCTGGAAGAGTCGCCCTCCTGCTTACCTCCGGTCGCACACCAGCGAGACCACATCCTTACACTATATACACCTGGTATCTTGTGATACAGTACCCTTTTCTGCTTTTTATATTCTGGTCTAATCCATACTGAGCCTGAGAGCGTCTGTGTGTGACTGCGCAAATTTATATGGAGATTTACAATTTTCCCCTATGCTATATACACCTGGTATCTTATGAAACAGTACCCTTTTTCTGCTTTTTATATTCTGGTCTAATCCATACAGAGCCTGGGATTGTCTGTCTGTGACTCCGGAAATATATACAGAGATTTACAATTTTCCCCTATACTATATACACCTGGTATCTTGTGATACAGTACCCTTTTTCTGCTTTTAATATTTTGGTCTAATCCATTCTGAGCCTGAAAGCTTCTGTGTGTGACTACGTAAATATATACGGAGATTGAAATTTTCCCCTATACTATATACACGTGATATCTTGTGATACAGTACCCTTTTTCTGCTTTTTATATTCTGGTCTAATCCATACTGAGCCTGAGAGCGTCTGTCTGTGACTCTGGAAATATATACGGAGATTTGCAATCACTCCTACACTGTAAACAGCTGTACGCTTCTGATACAGTACCCTTTTTCTGCTTTTTATATTGTGGTCTAATCCATACAGAGCCTGAGAGCGTCGGTGTGTGACTCCGGAAATATACACGGAGATTGAAATTTTCCCCTATACACCTGGTATCTTGTGATACAGTACCCTTTTTCTGCTTTTTATATTTTGGTCTAATCCATACTGAGCCTGAGAGCGTCTGTGTGTGACTCTGCAAATATATACGGAGATTGAAATTTTCTGGTATTTTGTATACACCTGGTATCTTGTGATACAGTACACTTTTTCTGCTTTTTATATTCTGGTCTAATCCATACTGAGCCTGAGAGCGTCTGTCTGTGACTCCAGAAATAATTACGGAGATTTACAATTTTCCCCTATACTATATACACCTGGTATCTTGTGATACAGTACCCTTTTTCTGCTTTTTATATTCTGGTCTAATCCATACTGAGCCTGAGAGCGTCTGTCTGTAATTCCGGAAATATATACGGAGATTTTCAATTTTCCCCTTTACTATATACACCTGGTATCTTGTGATACAGTACCC
This sequence comes from Oophaga sylvatica, assembly GCA_033576555.1. Classification (NCBI taxonomy): domain Eukaryota; kingdom Metazoa; phylum Chordata; class Amphibia; order Anura; family Dendrobatidae; genus Oophaga; species Oophaga sylvatica. The sequence continues at coordinate 99,618,928 of JARQOD010000005.1, forward strand.
TTTTTCTGCTTTTTATATTCTGGTCTCATCCATACTGAGCCTGAGAGCGTCTGTGACTACTGAAATATATACGAATATTTAAATTTTCCCCTTTTCCGTATACAGCTGTACGCTTCTGATACAGTACCATATACCTTATAACTATATTATAACTATATTTTTGGCACATTTTCCCAAACATGAGGAAGTATGGTGGACGTGGACGTGGGCGGGGGGGCCAGCTGATACTGATGGTGGAGGTGGTGAATCTGCTGTTAGTGCCAAAAGCACAATAGCACCTAAGGCAGGAGGTGTTGAGCCTGTGTCATCGTCTAGCTCCAGAAGGCCTGGAAGACTCCCTTTTCTGGGAGTAGGTAAACCGCTTTTATAGCCGGAGCATCAGGAACAGGTTTTAGCTTACATTGCCAAAACAGCCTCCAGCTCTATCGCCTCCAGGAGTCGTCAGTGCAGGCTCCTGGTCAGTAACAACACCTTTCCTTGTGTCCTTCACCCCCACCAAAAGTGAAGGATGTGGCAGGCCACACTTCAGATTACTCCATGGAGCTCTTTTCACATACCATGCCTGGGTTATGAAGTCAAATCCTGAATTCCCCAGTACAAGATGAATCTGACATGGAGTGCACTGATACACAGCCACTGCTACATGATTCTGCTGGTACATTCACCCAGAGCACTACATTGCCCTCGCAGTCTACTGAACCAGAATCTGGCCCTGGTGAAACTCAGGTGCCCCTTCCCGCATACTATACCACCTTACACGGTGACACAGAGGAAGGTGCAGATGAAATTGAAGAGGAGGTGATGGAAGACCCAGTTGTTAACCAGGATTGGCATCTATTGGGAGAATAGGGTGCCACTGGCAATAGCTCAGAAGAGGAGGAGGATCCGCAGCAGGCATCGACATCGCAGCTGGGGTTACCTGGCAGGCCGGTAGCAGTCCAAAAACATGTTAAAAAAGCAAGAAGAGTTGCAGGACAGCTTGGCAAGACGGTCAAATTAGCACAGCGTGCAAGCTCTGAAAATTTAACTGATAGTAGGAAGAGTGCACTGGTGCACTTTTTTGACCAAAATCCTATTGATGAGGCAAAGGTTATCTGTAAGAAGTGCGGAAGGACCTTTAGCCGAGGGAAAAATCTCCGAAATTTGAATTCCAGTTGCATGCTTAGACATTTAAACACCATGCACTTTCAAGCATGGACGGACTACAAAAGCTCAGGTAGCACATGTGCACCTGCTCCAACTGAAGGTAGCCAGCAACGCTAGATCGCTTCCCCCACTGTAAGTCCACCGGTTAGCACACCACCAGCAAGAAACGTTGAGGTGTCGTTGCAATGCCAAAGCAGTCAGGGAATCACAATGTTTATGCAAGGAAGACTGAGTCTAGGCCATCACCACCACCACCACCATCACCTTCACCACCACCACCACCACCATCACCAACCCTCTCTCAGTCCGCCATGTCCACTGCTAGTTCCCCAATATGCAGCTCACAAGTCCAGCTCACCCTAGCAGACACTCTGAGTAGGACAAGAAAGTACTCATCCTCTCATCCGCGTACACTGGCTTTGAATGCCTACATTGCCAAACTGATTTCATTAGAGATGATGCCCTTCCGTTTGGTTGAAAGCACAGCGTTCCGAGAGCTCATGACCTACGCTGTCCCATGCTATGACCTACCCAGTCGGCACTTCTTTTCTAGAAAAGCCATCCCTGCCCACCACTTGTGAAAGACCGCATTGTCCCTGCACTCAAACAATCAGTGAGTAGAAAGGTGCACCTCACAACAGATAAATGGGCCGTAGAGCATGGCCAGGGCCGTTACGTGTCAATCACTGCGCACTGGGTTAATGTGGTGGAAGCAGGGTCCACAGGGGACAGCGGCGGTGGGACAGTGCTGCCTAGCCCACAGTATAGACAACAGTTGGCTGTAGGCGTTCGAGCCTCCTCCACCTCCAGAAGCAAAAGCTCGTCGACAGAGAGCAGTCGCACGAGCACTCCATCCGCATCTGCTGGTGTTGCACACGAGGTGTCCACTATCGAACAGCTAGTGGTAAGCGTCAGCAGGCTGTTTTAAAAATGATGTTTTTGGGCGACAACTGACACACCGCGGAGGTACTAGCCGACTACTTGCAGCGAGAAACTGAGTCATGGCTGTGCAGTATACATCTTGAGCGAGACAAGGTAGTCAGTGATAACGGCCGTAATACTGTGGTGGCCATAGCCCTGGCAAAACTCAGACACATACCTTGCCTGGCTCACACCTTGAACCTGGTGGTGCACTGCTTCTTAAATAATTATCCGGAGTTAACAGCCCTGCTCCGTAAAGTGCAAAGACTGTGCTCGCACATCCGTTGCTCGCCCGTAGACTCCAGTCGTATGCAGAGGCTGCAGCGATCGCTCCACCTCCCCAAGTACCGCCTAATCATAGACTTTGCAACAAGGTGGAACTCCACCATGCACATGGTTGAGAGACTGTGCGAACAGAGGCAGGCTGTAATGCATTTGTGGGAGGATACACGGGCAGGCAGTTTGAGGGCAGATATCGAGTTGTCGGGTGTGCAGTGGTCAAAGCTGAAAGACCTCTGTAAAGTCCTTCAGTGTTTTGAGGTATGCACACGTCTGGTAAGCGCAGACGACGCCATCATAAGCATGAGCATCCCTCTTATGCGTCTGCTCATGCAAACTTTGACACACATAAAGGATCTGGCGTCTGCAGTGGAGGAGGAAGAGGAGGAGGAGGGAAGTCTTGATGACAGTCAGGCATTGTCTGCTCAGGGAACTGTCCTGGACGAGGTGGAGGATGACGAGGTGGAGGATGAAGAGGAAGAGGAGGAGGAGGATGTGGGGATGATTATTTTGGGAGGAGGATGCTTCTCAGAAGGCAAGAGAAAATGTTGGCTTGCCAAGGTCAGGTACAGGGTTTGTGCGTGACTTGAGGGATGTGGATTTGGCAGAAAGTGCTCCTCCACCCACCACTGGCAGTGCATCATTGACACCTGGAACATTGGCCCACATGTGTGATTATGTCTTGCGGATCCTAAAAAGGGACCCCCGCATTGACAAAATTATGAAGGATGATGACTACTGGTTGGTCAGCATCCTCAATCCACGCTATAAAGGCAAATTACAGAACATCATGCCACAGGAGAACCTAGAGCTAATATTGGCGACCAAACAAGCAACTCTGGTAAACCGTTTGTTAGAGGCATTCCCAGCACACAGCAGCGGTGCAGGTTCTACCACGAGCCGTACTGGGCCAAATGGAAGAGGTGTTCGTGGTGCACACAGCCAAAGTGGCGTTGGAGACAGGGGTTTCATGACCATGTTGTGGACTGATTTCTCGAGTACCGCTCACACGACTGTTAATACTGAATAGATTGCAACAGACAGGAGACAGCAGTTGTCAACTATGGTTCAAAATTACCTCTTCTATCCTATCGATGTTCTCCCTCACAGTTCATTCCCCTTTGACTACTGGGCCTGTAAACTGGACACCTGGCCTGTATTGGCACAATATGCCTTACAGGAGCTCGCTAGCCCTGCTTGTAGTGTGCTATCATAAAGAGTCTTCAGTGCTGCTGGATCAATCCTGACAGAAAAGAGGACCCGGCTGTCGACCCAAAATGTTGGTGATCTCATCATCATTAAAATTAACCATGCCTGTGTTTCAATGGATTTTGTACCACCTTCCCCTGATGACACATAGATTGGCAGCAAAATGGCTCCCTTTGTCCTCCTTTTCCTCCGACTTCTCCAATTCCTCCATTTCGAAGCTGCTGAACATCCAGCCTACACCTCTACATATGCCAGTTTTTCCACCTCCCTAACTGGACTGTACCCCCCCAGGGCCGGGGTCAGCACCTGGCGCACCTGGGCAAGTGCCGGCACCCTGAGCAGGTGGGGGGCCCACTCGTGGGCGACGGCACTGGCACAGGGCCCCTCATAGTACGCCAGTGTCTCTGACGGTGGGTCCCACTCGCCGTCAGAGACACCAGCATACTATGAGGGGCCCTGTGCCAGTGCCGTCGCCCACCTGCTTGCTCAGGACCCCAGCACTTGCAATACTTACCTCTCCCTGCTCCACCGCTGTGACATCTTCCGCGTTTCCTGACAGTGACATTCAGGTCAGAGAGCACGATGATGTCACATCTGTACACCCTCTGCCTGAACAGTCCAAGTGCAGAGAGCTGGAAGATGGCGACGCTGAGGAGTCCAGAGTAGAGCAGTGCCTAGCGAGGAGAGGTATTAATTTTTTTTTAATGTTTGGAGCAATATATGGGGAGCATTATACACTGGAGAATTATATATGGGACCCATCTTACACTTGAGCATCATAGATAGGGCCCATTATACACTGGAGCATTATAAATTGGGCCCATTATATATGGGGCATTATATATGCCCATCATACACTGAAGCATCATCCATTGGGCCCATCATATACTGGAGCATCATATGGGGCCTATTATATATGAAACACTATATAGGCCCATCATACACTGGAGCATCATCCATGGGGCCCATCATACACTGGAGCATTATAAGTGGGGCCCATCATACACTGGAGCATCATATACGGGGCCCATTATACACTGGAGCATTATAAATTGGGCCCATTATATATGGAGCATTATATAGGCCCATCATACACTGGAGCATCATCCATGGGGCCCATCATACACTGGAGCATTATAAATGGGACCCATCATACACTGGAGCATCAACCTTGGGGCCCATCATATACTGGAGCATCATATGGGGCCCATTATATATGGAGCATTAGATAGGCCCATCATACACTGGAGCATCATCCATGGGGCCCATCATACACTGCTGCATTATAAATGGTGCCCATCATACACTGGAGCATCATCCTTGGGGCCCATCATATACTGGAGCATCATATGGGGCCCATTATATATGGAGCATTAGATAGGCCAATCATACACTGGAGCATCATCCATGGGGCCCATCATACACTGGAGCATCATCTATGGGGCCCATCATACACTGGAGCATTATAAATGGGGCCCATCATACACTGGAGCATCATCCTTGGGGCCCATCATATACTGGAGCATCATATGGGGCCCATTATATTTGAAGCATTAGATAGGCCCATCATACACTGGAGCATCATTCATGGGACCCATCATACCCTGGAGCATTATAAATGGGGTCCATCATACACTGGAGCATCATCCATGGGGCCCATCATACACTGGAGCATCATCCATGGGGCCCATCATACACTGGAGCATTATAAATGGGGCCCATCATACACTGGAGCATTATAAATGGGGCCCATCATATACTGGAGCATCATATACGGGGCCCATTATACACTGGAGCATTATAAATGTGGCCCATTATATATGGAGCATTATATAGGCCCATCATACACTGGAGCATCATCCATGGGGCCCATCATATACTGGAGCATCATATGGGGTTCATTATTTATGAGGCAGAAACAGAGGCCACTATCTGCAGACCGGATATAACCTCAAGAGAAATGTGCTGTCTTCCAGGTGCAAAAATTAAAGATGTGTCTGACAGGATATCAGGACTCTTCAGACCTAATGATGACTACCCATTCCTGCTAATACATGTGGGGACAAATGACACCACAAGAAGTGACCTGGAAACCATCTGCAGTGACTTTGAAAACTTAGGCAAGAAAGTAAAAGAACTGGGTGCGCAGGTGGTCTTCTCATCCATCCTCCCAGTGGATGGCCATGGAACAAGGAGGTGGAATAAGATTCTGCAGGTGAACAACTGGCTACGTCGATGGTGCCGTCAACAAGGATTTGGATTTCTGGATCACGGAGTGAATTACCTATACGATGGACTACTTGCTAGAGATGGGGTGCACCTTACGAAGACTGGAAAACATGTATTTGGAAGTCGCCTTGCTACACTCATCAGGAGAGCTTTAAACTAGAACAATGTGGGAAGGGAAGCAAAACGCCAGAAAAAGCCATACACCTGACAAATGCTATTGAGAACTTGGCTATTAGAAGTGGAAAGGAAGAACGAAGACAAAACAATCTAAATAATAAAAATATTGGAGGACGAAAACCAATCACAAACTAAAATGTTTTTATACAAATGCACAAAGCATGGGCAACAAACAAGGAGAATTGGAACTACTAACGCAGGAGAAGAAGTATGATGTCATTGGAATCACTGAAACTTGGTGGGACGATACACATGATTGGAATACAAGGCTAGAAGGATACAACTTATTTGCAAGAAACAGACTTGATAAACGAGGAGGAGGTGTCGCATTGTATGTTAGAAAAGTGTATATTTGCACAGAGATTGATGCTTCAGAGACTGGGAGTTCTGTGGAAACTGTTTGGGTAAGAATACAAGGACAGAACAATGGAAAGGACACCATTGTAGGCATTTACTACAGGCCACCTATGCAAGCTGAAGATGTGGATGAACTCTTTATGCATCAAATGGCCAAGTTCTCCAAAAATATGACATAGTGGTCATGGGCGATTTCAACTATCCAGACATGTGTTGGGAATCTCTCTCAGGCAAAACTAACAGGTCAAGGAAATTCTTATCCTCTCTTGCTGACAACTTTATCTTTCAAAAGGTAGGGGAGAAAACAAGGGGATCTGCTACCTTGGATCTAATCCTTATAAACAGGGAGGAAATGTTTGAGGAGGTAAGAGTGGCTGGGACCCTAGGAGGTAGTGACCATGCTATTTTAGAATTTTGGATAACAAGAGGAGGAAGACCTGTGAAGACTCAGACGTCAAGGTTAGATTTCAGAAAGGCAGATTTTAAGGGACTCAGAAAGAGAATTGGCAGGATATCCTTAAGGACAAAAATGTCCAGGAAGGATGGGACATCTTGAAAAATGAGATTCTCAAAGCACAATCGTTAACAATTCCGAAAAGAGGGAAGAATGGGAAGCATTTAAGGAAACCAGGATGGATGAACACAGAACTTAAACACATGCTAAAAAGGAAGAAAGAAATGTTTATCAAATGGAAAGAGGGAGGCATATCTAAAGAAGAATATAATGCCATCTGCAGAACCTGCAGGGCACAAATCAGATTATCTAAAGCTGACAATAAATTAAGGCTTGCAAGAGATGTCAAAAGCAAACAAAAAAGGTTTTTTGGGGATAAGTCAAAAGTAAAAAAAAGTCAAAGATGCTATAGGATTTTTACAGGATGAAAATGATGAAATGGTAAGAAAGGATGTTGAGAAGGCTGAACTTTTAAATTCCTATTTTGCATCTGTTTTCTCTCAGAAAGGAAATGTAACATCAACTGATCTTCACTGTCCTATTAAAGGAATAGAAGAATCCAGGATATCTATAAACAGAAAGACAGTGAGGAAACACTTAGCTAACCTGAATGAATTCAAGTCTACAGGTCCAGATGAATTACACCCCAGAATACTGAAGGAGATAGCAGAAGAAATTCTTGAACCACTGTCCATAATCTTTGAAAATTCTTGGAGAACAGGAGAAGTCCCAGAAGACTGGAGAAGAGCAAATGTTGTTCCTATCTTCAAAAAGGGGAAGAAGGTGGACCCAGGGAACAACAGGCCGGTGAGTCTGACTTCTATACCAGGAAAGATCTTTGAACAAATTATTAAAGAACATGTATGTAAGTACCTGCATAAGAATGAAGTGATTAAACAGAGTCAGCATGGGTTTGTAACTAATAAGTCATGTCAGACTAACTTAATTTCCTTCTATGACAGAATCACTGACTGGGTGGATCAGGGAAATGCTGTAGATATGGTATATCTTGACTTCAGCAAAGCATTTGACAAAGTATCTCACACAATCCTTATTGAAAAAATGACTAAGTATGGAATGGACAAGGCAACTGTTAGGTGGATTCATAACTGGCTTAGTGATCGGACTCAAAGAGTGGTCGTAAATGGCTGCACATCCAGTTGGAAGAATGTCTCAAGTGGGGTACCACAAGGCTCTGTTTTGGGCCCTGTATTGTTCAACATCTTTATCAATGATTTAGATTAAGGAATTGAGGGTAAACTGATCAAATTTGCTGATGACACAAAGCTAGGAGGGGTAGCTAATACTAGAGAAGAGAGAGAGAGGATTCAAAAAGATATAAATAAACTGGAGCAGTGGGCAGCAACTAACAGAATGGTTTTTAACAGGGAAAAATGCAAAGTACTACATCTGGGCAATAAAAATGAAAAAAGCATATACAAAATGGGAGGAATAGGGCTAAGTAACAGCACATGTGAAAAGACTTGGGTATACTAATTGATCACAGACTTAACATGAGTCAACAGTGTGATGCAGCAGCAAAAAAGGCAAATACAATTCTAGGATGTATCAACAGAAGCATACAGTCTAGATCACGTGAGGTCATTATTGCCCTCTACTCCTCTTTGGTCAGACCTCATTTGGAATACTGTGTCCAGTTTTGGGCACCACATTTTAAAAAAGACATCAACAAACTGGAACAAGTTCAAAGAAGAGCCACCAGAATGGTGACCAGTCTGCAAACCATGTCCTATGAGGAACGGTTGCAGGATTTGGGAATGTTTAGCTTGCAAAAAAGAATACTGAAAGGAGACTTAATAGCTGTCTACAAATATCTCAAGGGCTGTCATATTGTAGAAGGATCATCTTTATTCTCATTTGCACAAGGAAAGACTAGAAGCAATGGGATGAAACTGAATGGGAGGAGACACAGATTAGATATTAGAAAAAACTTTTTGACAGTTAGGGTGATTCAAGGAGTGGAACAGGCTGCCACGAGAGGTGGTAAGTTCTCCTTCAATGGAAGTCTTTAAACAGAGGCTGGACAGACATCTGTCTGGGATGATTTAAAGAATCCTGCTTTGAGCAGGGGGTTGGACCAGATGGCCCAGGAGGTCCCTTCCAACTCTACCATTCTATGATTCTATGATTCTATGTATGGAGCATCATATGGAGCACGTATGGGGCCTATTCTGTATGGAGCATTATATAGAGCACATTCTGTATGGAGCAATATATGGGGCCCATCATATACTGTATGGAGCTTTATGCGACTCATTATTTACTGTATGGAGCAATATCTGGGGCTCATTATACTCTATGGGGACTGTCCTATACTGTATGGCACATTATATGGGGACCATCATATACTGTAGCATTATGTGGAGCTCATCATATACTGTATGGAACATTATATGGGACCAATTATTCTGTATGGAGCAATATATGTAGCTCATTATTCTGTATGGCGCACTATGTGGTGGCCATAATACTGTATGGAGGAATATACTGTCTGGTTTTTGAGCTATTGTAGAATTTAAAATAGATATCAGTCTTGTAATGTAAGAAGTGAAGTATTTAGCATTGTACTATGCCTATATTTCTGTGCCGTATCGGAGCATCATGAATTGTGGTATGTGTTAAAGGGGCCCACTGAGACTCTTTGGCCCGGGGCCCACGAAAACCTGGAGCCAGCCCTACCCACCCCCACAACTTTAGCCAAATAACCCCAGTTTTCAATGCGTAACTATTATTATAAAGTAAATTAAGGTTGCCAAGCTTAAGTAATAAGAATTGATGTAGTTGGCATTGAAATGGGCACTGTAAGTGTGTTTACTGTCCTCCACTCCCTGCCGACTTTGCTTCCCCATTGACTTGCATTGGGTTTCGTGTTTCAGTCTGACCTTCGACTTTTTCCGATAGTCGGCCGATTTAGTTTGACTCTTTTGTGAAAGTCGGGTAGTCCAAAACCCGACTCGACCCTCCCGGAGGCAAAGTGTCTAATCTCTACTGGGGACCCATTTTACAGGCTGTACCTGCGTCAGTCCATCATAAATGTGGAAGCCAGGCAAAAAAAATTTCATGCAGCAGTTATATGAATATTACTGTTATGTGATGCTGATTACTCTGGATGCTAAATTCTTTCAGAATTCTTTCCATAATTACATTAAAACTCCTTGACTAGTTTACAAAACTGTCCATAATGCTGCACTGCTAAATTTTTCGATTCTCTCTTAACAGTATCTGACCTGATCCCAAATTCATCCTTTCTACAACTAGCTACACTTGCTGCATAATTCTGCACTTTACCCATGTTGGTTTAATTATTGGTTAGTTATGTGTTCATACAACTATATTCCCCAACCCCAATACAAGGGCAGCAGTCTATCACCCTTAGAAAAAAAATATTTGGGTACTTTAAACCCTTAACCCTCAGAGCTTTTTCTGTTTTGCTTTTTCGTTTTTTGCTCCCCTCCTTCCCAGAGCCATAATTTTTTTATTTTTCTGTTAACCCCTTCCCGACCTGTAACGCCACGTAGGCATCATGAAAGTCGGTTCCAATCCGACCTGTGTCGCCTATGTGGCGTCATGAAAGGATCGCGTTCCTGTGGGTCGGGTGACCGGGGTCACTGAAAGGTCACCAGACCCGCAGGCACAAGACCCTTTGAGCTTCACCACAGGGGGGTTGGGTTAACCCCCACGTGGCTACGATCGCTCTGATTGGCTGTTAAAAGTGAAACAGACAATAAGAGCGATTTGTAATATTTCACCAACGAAATTTGGTGAAATATTACAATCCAGCCATGGCCGATGCTGCAATAGCATCGGCCATGGCTGGAGACAAAGATCCGACCCCCTCCACACCCGAGTCATGGAGGCGATCGGTCGCCGCCACGATAGATGGCGGTGACCGGTCACCACCATCACTAAATGCTCCCCTCCTCTTTTTTTCGGTCCCCCAGGCCTCAGATCCCTCCCCCAGGTCTCCGATACCCACCCCAGGTTTCTTATCCCCCCAGTTACCGCCGGAGTCGCCGTCTTCTTCCCGGTTTCTCTCCTGCACGGTCCATGGGCGCCGCCATCTTCCAAAATGGCGGGCGCATGCGCAGTGCGCCCGCCGAATCTGCCAGCCTGCAGATTCAATAAATGAATGAAAGTACATTTTGATCACTGTGATAGACCCTATCACAGTGATCAAAATAAAAAAATAGTAAATAACCCACCCTTCATCACCCCCATAGGTAGGGAACAATAATAAAATAAAAATATTTTTATTTTTCCATTAGGGTTGGAATTACAGTTAGGGTTAGGACTAGGGTTAGGGTTAGGACTAGGGTTAGGGTTAGGGTTAGGACTAGGGTTAGGGTTAGGGTTCATATTGTGTTATGGCAGGCCGTTAGACGGATTGCGTTACACCGCGGTATAACGTGGTGTAATGCAGTCTATTAACGCTGCCATTCACCCCCATTTGAGGGCGCATCGCAACGCATGCCATAAAGCGGCATGCGTTCGCGACATGCCGTCATTCAGTGATGAAGCCTCGGATGCGGGCTGCAGCGTCTGGGCTTCGTTACCACTAGCACAGATGAATCATCTGCTGATTCATCTGCGCTAGCGGGTATAGCATAACGCTATCGCGTTATGCTATACCGTTACCAGCCCATCAACGCTATGTGTTGAACGGGCTGGTAAAACGTAATGTGTACCTAGCCTTAGCAGTAGGGTTAGAATTAGTGTTACAGTTAGAATTAGGGTTAGGGTTGGAATTTGGGTTAGGGTTGGAATTTGAGTTAGTGTTGGTATTAGGGTTAGGTTTGTGGTTAGGGTTAGAGTTAGGATTAGTGTTAGGGGTGTTTTGGGGTTAGGGTTGGGATTAGGGTTAGGCTTGTGGTTAGAGTTAAGGTTAGGGTTGGGATTAGGGTTAGGGGTGTGTTGGGGTTAGGGTTATGGTTAGGGTTTGAATTAGGGTTAGGGGTGTGTAGGGTTTAGGGTTGTGGTTAGGGGTGTGTTGGGGTTAGAGTTGGAGTTAGAATTGAGGGGTTTCCACTATTTAGGCACATCAGGGGGTCTCCAAACGCGACATGGCGCCACCATTGATTCCTGCAAATTTTGCGTTCAAAAAGTCGAACAGTGCTCCCTTTATTCCGAGCCCCCACGTGTGCCCAAACAGTGGTTTACCCCACATATGGGGTATCAGCATACTCATAAAAAATTTCACAACAACTTTGGGGGTCTAATTTCTTCTGTTACCCTTGGGGAAAAAAAATTGGGGACTAAAATATCATGTTTGTAGAAAAAAAAATGATTTTTTTATTTTCACGGCTCTACGTTAAAAACTTCTGTGATGAACTTGGAGATTCAAAGTGCTCACCACACATTTAGAGGAGTTCCTTGGGGGATATAGTTTCCAGAATGGGGTCACTTGGGGGGTTTCTACTGTTTAGGCACATGATGGGCTCTGCAAACGTAACATGACGCCCGCAGACCATTCCATCAAGTTGGCATTACAAAACGTCACTACTTCCCTTCAAAGCCCCGACGTGTGCCCAAACAGTGGTTCTCCCCACATATGGGGTACCAGCGTACTCAGGACAAAAAGGACAACAACTTTTGCAGTCCAATTTCTCCTGTTACCCTTGTGAAAATAAAAAATTGTGGGCTAAAAAAATCATTTTTTGAGGAAAAAAAATGATTTTTTCTTTTCATGGCTCTGGGTTATAAACTTGTGAAGGACTTGGGGGTTCAAAGTGCTCACTACACATCTAGATAAGTTCCTTGGGTGGTCTAATTTCCAAAATGGGGTCATTTGGGGGGGTTTCCATAGTTTAGGCACATCAGGGGCTCTGCAAACGTAACATGACGCCCGCAGATCATTCCATCAAGTCAGCATTTCAAAACGTCACTACTTCCCTTCCGAGCCCCGACGTGTGCCCATACAGTAGATTTCTCCCACATATGGGATATCAGCGCACTCAGGACAAATTGGACAATAGCTTTTGGGGTCTAATTTCTCCTGTTACCCTTGGGAAAATAAAAAAATTGGGGACTAAAAGATCATGTTTGTGGAAAAAATATGATTTTTTTATTTTTATGCCCGGGCGTGGAGAGACTCGAACGATATATTACAAACTAGCATTTTTAGGAAGGAGACGTCCACAAATATGCTACTTCATGCCTCTTCCGCACATCCCAAACATTTGATAAATTCCATCCCCACCGGTCAATTTCTACGACTTCGTAGAATATGCCCCAACGATCAAGACTTCAAAATTCAAGCTAAAGATCTCTCAAATAGATTCTATGAACGAGGTTATAGCAGACGGGCAGTTAAAAGAGCATACAACAGGGCTATTAATTCTACACGCCAAACTTTATTGTATCAAAACAAGGACAAGAAAATGGATCAACAGATCAGATTTATAACTAATTATCATGCTCAGTTTGCACGCATGAGAGATTCTCTCCAACGGGCTTGGCCTATCCTCCAGACAGATCCTATCTTAAACCAGATTCTTCCTCAGACGCCAAGTATCACCATTAAACGTTCAAAAAATCTTAAAGACTATCTTGTTCATAGTCATTACCAGGGTGAGAAAAAATCCAGTTTTCTGGATGGGGCCGTCCTAGGTGTGGTAGTACTTCCTCTGGTCGGTGTGTCACCTGTCCCAATATTGACCGCACTACAACGTTTTTCAATTCCACGGGCACTAGAACATTTGAAATTAGGAGACACATTTCATGTGTCTCTCGTTATGTAATCTACTTTGCTCTATGTCCATGTAAGTTGATCTACATTGGCATGACAATACGCCAACTAAAAGTGCGTGTCCGCGAACACATCTTGGGAATTCAGGCGGCCGCCGACCATGAGGATTTGAACACACTTAGGACCATACCACGACATTTTAAACTCTACCATGGCTGTGATAGCTCCTTATTACGAGTCAGAGGGATCGACATGATTGATCCCGGTATTCGTGGTGGCAATTTGACCCAGAAATTGTCACGGTCTGAGACTAAATGGATCTGGACTCTAGATACTGTCCATCCAAAAGGCCTTAACGAAGCAATTAGCTTCGTCCTATTTCTACAATTGGTCACCTTGACTGTAATTGGTTCTCCCATTCTGACATGTGACGTGTTTCACATTGATTTTAACTTTGTTTTTATGATTTTTTAGTTCATTGCCACATTCTACCATCTCCTGGCCATGAAGTATTCGTGAATTTGCGCCTTTGGATTTGTGTGCTTCCCATTATGGCAATTGACTTTAATGTCTGGATAAGATTGATGCTATCTACTACAAATCCGGACTTGCACATTGGGATTATTGTTGCCATTCTTTATATCGTTAATCTATGATTGTTCCACTGTATACAATTGTGTTTAGTTTTGTATATAAGATTTCTTATGATATCTTTATCAAACTATTGCAATATTGTCTTTTTGAGATTTTCATAGAAATATTTGTATATTACCTGTTGTCTCTATGTTGTTCTAATTCCATGCATATTATGAATCCATGTTAATTATGTAGGTGGCCATTGGGTATGCTCCACGCTTTATCCTCCCTATCTGTTATATCATCTTAATATTAGGATGTCAGTTAAATGCTCAATATACTATTTCCTGACCCTCTGTATGTCACCCAAGCTACCAACCGTCAGTACCCCTGTTTGCTGCGGCTCCCGGCCCGTCTGCCCGCTCTCGGCATCTTTCGTTGGCATAGTGACTAATCACATGACTGTGACGTCACTACCCATGTGATGCCGACGCAGCCTTGCGTCCCGGGTTGCTGCGGCAACACATGCGTCATCCAGGACGGAGGTGACGCGGTCAAATAGGAAACACTGTACTACTGAGCGTTATACATGTTAGGCGTGGAGCTTATAATGCTTAACATCATTGGGCCATAAGAGATTGGCGCGATTATACGATTTATATGAGCCAGCTGATTGGTTGATGCCGCCTTTTATACCCCTCCATTTCCTCTTTCCTTTACCCCTTGATAAAGGCTATCCTGCCGAAACGCGCGTCGGGGTGGGCGCACCTTGGGAGGTCCCTATTATACTTGGTATACAGCTAAATGCTTTGTTGTATGATTGTTAATTCAATATGTATTATACTTATGCATTTGCCTGTTCTATATATTGATTCATATGTGCTCCCTGGGATTAGTAATGCATGTTTAGCATTTTCAGTTGTGATTCTGTTTTGTTGATTTACCCCCGGATTTACCATTTGGCCACTATATTATTAATATATGCTGCACATTATATGTATGTTCGTAGGCCATTAGGGATATGTGCAACTGTAATGCTTTCCTTTTTTTTTAATTTTTTTTTTGGATTATTTAATGATTTTTGGATATATATTTTGATTATTGCATTCCCCAATACTGTTCCATCTGGTGTGCCCCTCATCTCACATGCATTTTGGTGTGAACCTCTCTTCCACCCTATTGAATATCCTGTCAAGTTATCAATAAAATTTATATATTTTTTTCAATGACTGTGTTTTGGGATTTTTCATCGCCCCTTTTTTCCTTTGTATATACTGTAGTTATAAACTTCTGTGTAGCCCTTGGGGGTTCAAAGTGCTCACCACAAATCTAGATAAGTTCCTTGCGGGGTCTAGTTTCCAAAATGTGGTCACTTGTGGGGAGTATCTACTGTTTAGACACATCAGGGACTCTGCAAACGTAACATGACGCCCGCAGACCATTCCATCAGTCGGCATTTCAAAACGTCATTACTTCCCTTCCGAGCCCAGACACGTGCAACGAACAGTGGTTCCCCCCCACATATGGGGTACCAGTGTACTCAGCACAAACTGTACAACAACTTTTGGGGTCCAATTTCTCATGTAACCATTGTAAAAATAAAAATAAGGGGCTAAAAAAATGATTTTTTGAGAAAAAAAATGATTTTTTGTGTTTCACGGCTCTGCGTTATAAACTTCTGTGAAGCACCTGGAGGTTCAAAGTGCTCACTGTGCATCTAGATAAGTTCCTTAGGGGGTCTAGTTTCCAAAATGGGGTCATTTGTGGGGGAGCTCCAAAGTTTAGGCACACAGGGGCTCTCCAAACACGACATGGTGTCCGCTAACGATTGGAGCTAATTTTCCATTAAAAAAGTCAAATGGTGCTCCTTCCCTTCTGAGCCCTGCCGTGCGCCCAAACAGTGGTTCCCCCCAACATATGGGGCACCAGCATACTCAGGAAAAACTGGACAACAACTTTTGGGGTTCAATTTATCTGTTTACCCTTGGGAAAATAAAAAATAGGCTAAAAAATGATTTTTGAGGAACAAAAATGATTTTTTTACTTTCACTGCTCTGCGTTTATAAACTTCTGTGAAGCACTTGGGGGTTCAAAGTGCTCACTACACATCTAGATAAGCTCCTTGAGGGGTCTAGTTTCCAAAAAGGGGTCACTTGTGGAGGTGTCTACTGTTTAGGCACATCAGGGTCTTTGCAAACGCAACACGACGCACGCAGAACATTCCATCAAGTCTGCATTCCAAAACGGCGCTTCTTCCCTTCTGAGCTCTCCCATGCGCCAAAACAGTGGTTCCTGTTATGAATGTGCTAGAGATGGTTTCTGAGCAGAGGCTCCCTCTGGTGGTTACAGACAGTACTGAACCTTTCAGCAAGGAATGGCCATCTGGGTTCACTTACTGGTCTGATATAAGGGAGGTTCCCTCCCATGATGGTTGCCGGTGATCAATTGTTCTTGTCTCAATTGTGGTTCCTGGTTCATTTGGAAGTTTGCTGGAGTCTTGCCTGCATCTCCTGCTTTCAGATAAGATATTTTTTGCTTTTCTTTTTGCGCTTGCTTTTTGCATTGTTTTCTGCACTTTTATGGAGGTCAGCCAGGTCCCCTCCTGGGGCCTGAGCTCCTCACAGTTTATCTGCAGCCACTATTATTTGCTCATTTGCTTTTTCCTGTTATTTCAGCGGCTGCAGCTTGGTTTTGTTCACACTGAGATCTGATTTAGCGGGTGGCGAGATCGTGTGATCTCAGTATTTTTGTAATCAGAATTGTTGGATTTTTGTAGGGTTTTCTGGGTTGCAGAAAGTAATCTCTCCTTTCCTATCCTGTTTAGTCAGCTTGTGGCCCCAGCTTTTGCTCAATCTATTTTCTGCCTATGTTTGTGTTTTCATCTTGTCTAACCGCCATTATATGTTTGGGGGCTTCCTATTTTCTTTGGGGATCTGCTCCAGGGCAGATAGCTTTCATCTTTCTGCCTTTAGGTGTAGTTATCTCTCAGGCTGTGACGAGGCATCTAGGATCAACGTAGAAACGCTCCACGGCTACCTCTAGTTGTGTCGTTAGTTTAGGAATCTGCAACCAATCAGTTACCAACATCTCAGGTGTTCTGCTGCCCTGCTGTTGTTCCTATCCTCCTCAGCTACCGAAACACAACAATATCACCGGCCATAACTGAAAATTATATGGTACTCACAGAAGGGAAAAATAGTGTGGAAAGAAAAAAGTTGTCAGAGTTGTCAGAGATTTTTTTTTTTTTCTGTCTGTTGCATTTTTTCCCTCTTTTTCTCTGGGTGCTGAGGAGGATTTTTTTTTCTTTCAATGGAGTTTGCACAGTTGTCTGGCTGTGTGGATCAGCTTGCCACTGAGGTTCGGAGTATTGCTACCTATCTTGCTAGGTTGCCAGTTGTGGAACCTAGGATTCCCATGCCAAATTTGTTTTTGGGGGATCGGGCTAAATTTCTGAATTTCAAAAATAACTGTAAGTTGTTTTTTGCCTTAAAGCCTAAGTCCTCAGGTAACGCAGCACAGCAAGTTCAAATTGTCATTTCTCTCCTGCGCGGCGATCCTCAGGATTGGGCTTTTTCCCTGACACCTGGGGATCCTGTTTTGAATGATATTGATGCATTTTTTCTGGCTCTGGGGTTATTGTACGATGAACCTAATGTCACTGATCAAGCTGAAAAAACCTTGTTGGCATTAAATCAGGGTCTTGAAGACGCTGAGTTGTACTGTCAGAAATTCCGAAAGTGGGCAGTCCTGACCAAATGGAATGATGATGCTTTGGCAGCCCTTTTTCGGAAGGGGCTATCAGAGAATGTAAAGGATGTTATGGTGGGATTCCCTGCTCCCTCTGGTCTCAATGATTCTATGTCATTGGCTATTCAAATTGACAGACGTTTGCGTGAGCGCAGAGGTATGCGTGAGATAGTGTTGCCTTGTGAGTCAGCTCCTGGGCCCATACAGTGTGATAGAGTGACTTCGGGGGCTCAGCGTCATGAGTTTCGAAAGCGCAATGGGTTATGTTTCTACTGTGGTGATGCCTCTCAAGCTATTTCAGTCTGCCCTAAGCGGGGAAGACGTTTTGCACGCTCAGTTGTCTTGGGTAGTGTTCAGACTAAATTTCTGTTGACTGTTACCCTGATGTGCTCCCTGTCCACATTTTCTGCTCAGGCTTTTGTTGATTCAGGAGCAGCTATTAATCTGATGGATTTTGACTTTGCCAAACGTTGTGGGTTTCCCATGATACCCCTGCGGAAGTCTATTCCCCTACTGGGCATTGATTCTACCCCTCTGGCGGAGAGTAAACCCCAGTTTTCTACTCTGGTGATAATGAGGGTTGAACCAGATCATCAGGAGAGTTGCAAATTTCTGGTGCTGTATAATCTGCATGACATTATTGTACTAGGATTCCCTTGGTTACAGTCTCATAATCCTGTTTTGGATTGGAAATCTGTGTCTGTGACCAGTTGGGGCTGCCAATGTGTTAATGCCTAACATACAATAAAAGGCTGCACTCAAGCATACTAAAGCATGACAACATAGAATACATGAAATTTTGAATAGCAATATGGCTTTGGAGTATAAGGAAAAATTTGAGACGCTTAGTATAAACATTTGGCCAAACATTTTAAAGCCCACCAACCATCGTCAAGGTGGTCTCAATTCTGGTGAGTCCCTGACCTAATGTGAACATACCTCTATTAGGCTGATATCTGAATTTCTGGGTGAATATGCACCTCTGTCAGTAATGCCTGCATTTATGGGTAAAGTAGGGACCTGGTGTAATTAAAATCACCACCTGGTGGGGGCGGAATGCTCGGTCAGTAAGCTAACATTCAAAAGACAAAAAAACCTGACTGTCACTTCCAGACTAATGTGAACCAGGTGCAAACCAAAGGGAGCTACCCCCATGTAAAACATACAATAAAAGGCTGCACTCAAGCATACTAAAGCATGACAACATAGAATACATGAAATTTTGAATAGCAATATGGCTTTGGAGTATAAGGAAAAATTTGAGACGCTTAGTATAAACATTTGGCCAAACATTTTAAAGCCCACCAACCATTGTCAAGGTGGTCTCAATTCTGGTGAGTCCCTGACCTAATGTGAACATACCTCTATTAGGCTGATATCTGAATTTCTGGGTGAATATGCACCTCTGTCAGTAATGCCTGCATTTATGGGTAAAGTAGGGACCTGGTGTAATTAAAATCACCACCTGGTGGGGGCGGAGTTCTCGGTCAGTAAGCTCACATTCAAAAGACAAAAAAACCTGACTGTCACTTCCAGACTAATGTGAACCAGGTGCAAACCAAAGGGAGCTACCCCCATGTAAAACATACAATAAAAGGCTGCACTCAAGCATACTAAAGCATGACAACATAGAATACATGAAATTTTGAATAGCAATATGGCTTTGGAGTATAAGGAAAAATTTGAGACGCTTAGTATAAACATTTGGCCAAACATTTTAAAGCCCACCAACCATCGTCAAGGTGGTCTCAATTCTGGTGAGTCCCTGACCTAATGTGAACATACCTCTATTAGGCTGATATCTGAATTTCTGGGTGAATATGCACCTCTGTCAGTAATGCCTGCATTTATGGGTAAAGTAGGGACCTGGTGTAATTAAAATCACCACCTGGTGGGGGCGGAGTGCTCGGTCAGTAAGCTAACATTAAAAAAAAAAAAAAAACCTGACTGTCACTTCCAGACTACTGTGAACCTGGTGCAAACCAAAGGGAGCTACCCCCATGTAAAACATACAGTAAAAGGCTGCACTCAAGCATACTAAAGCATGACAACATAGAATACATGAAATTTTGAATAGCAATATGGCTTTGGAGTATAAGGAAAAATTTGAGACGCTTAGTATAAACATTTGGCCAAACATTTTAAAGCCCACCAACCATCGTCAAGGTGGTCTCAATTCTGGTGAGTCCCTGACCTAATGTGAACATACCTCTATTAGGCTGATATCTGAATTTCTGGGTGAATATGCACCTCTGTCAGTAATGCCTGCATTTATGGGTAAAGTAGGGACCTGGTGTAATTAAAATCACCACCTGGTGGGGGCGGAGTGCTCGGTCAGTAAGCTAACATTCAAAAGACAAAAAAACCTGACTGTCACTTCCAGGCTAATGTGAACCAGGTGCAAACCAAAGGGAGCTACCCCCATGTAAAACATACAATAAAAGGCTGCACTCAAGCATACTAAAGCATGACAACATAGAATACATGAAATTTTGAATAGCAATATGGCTTTGGAGTATAAGGAAAAATTTGAGATGCTTAGTATAAGGTCAGGGACTCACCAGAATTGAGACCTCCTTGACGATGGTTGGTGGGCTTTAAAATGTTTGGCCAAATGTTTATACTAAGCGTCTCAAATTTTTCCTTATACTCCAAAGCCATATTGCTATTCAAAATTTCATGTATTCTATGTTGTCATGCTTTAGTATGCTTGAGTGCAGCCTTTTATTGTATGTTTTACATGGGGTTAGCTCCCTTTGGTTTGCACCTGGTTCACATTAGCCTGGAAGTGACAGTCAGGTTTTTTTGTCTTTTGAATGTTAGCTTACTGACCGAGCACTCCGCCCCCACCAGGTGGTGATTTTAATTACACCAGGTCCCTACTTTACCCATAAATGCAGGCATTACTGACAGAGGTGCATATTCACCCAGAAATTCAGATATCAGCCTAATAGAGGTATGTTCACATTAGGTCAGGGACTCACCAGAATTGAGACCACCTTGACGATGGTTGGTGGGCTTTAAAATGTTTGGCCAAATGTTTATACTAAGCGTCTCAAATTTTTCCTTATACTCCAAAGCCATATTGCTATTCAAAATTTCATGTATTCTATGTTGTAATGCTTTAGTATGCTTGAGTGCAGCCTTTTATTGTATGTTTTACATGGGGGTATCTCCCTTTGGTTTGCACCTGGTTCACATTAGTCTGGAAGTGACAGTCAGGTTTTTTTGTCTTTTGAATGTTAGCTTACTGACCGAGCACTCCGCCCCCACCAGGTGGTGATTTTAATTACACCAGGTCCCTACTTTACCCATAAATGCAGGCATTACTGACAGAGGTGCATATTCACCCAGAAATTCAGATATCAGCCTAATAGAGGTATGTTCACATTAGGTCAGGGACTCACCAGAATTGAGACCACCTTGACGATGGTTGGTGGGCTTTAAAATGTTTGGCCAAATGTTTATACTAAGCGTCTCAAATTTTTCCTTATACTCCAAAGCCATATTGCTATTCAAAATTTCATGAATTCTATGTTGTCATGCTTTAGTATGTTTGAGTGCAGCCTTTTATTGTATGTTTTACATGGTTTGCACCTGGTTCACATTAGTCTGAAAGTGACAGTCAGGTTTTTTTGTCTTTTGAATGTGTTAATGCCGACACTCCTGTTTTTTCTGCCTCTCCCAATTCTCAGGATGTTCCTGACTTTTTGACTGATTTTTCGGATGTATTTAGTGAAAGTAAATCTGAATCTTTTGCCCCTCACAGGAGCTACGATTGCGCTATTGAATTAGTGCCTGGAGGTAAATTTCCTAAAGGTCGCCTTTTTAACTTGTCTGTACCTGAACACGATGCTATGCGATCTTATATCATGGAGTCATTGGAAAAGGGTCATATCAGACCATCCTCTTCACCCTTGGGTGCTGGTTTTTTCTTTGTGGCCAAATAGGATGGTTCATTGAGGCCGTGTATTGATTATCGTCTCTTGAATAAGATCACTGTAAAGTATCAATATCCATTACCCTTGATTTCTGACCTGTTTTCCAGGGTGAAAAGTGCTAGTTGGTTTACCGAGCTTGACCTCAGGGGGCGTATAACCTTATTCGCATTAAGCACGGGGATGAATGGAAGACGGCGTTTAATACCCCAGAGGGGCATTTTGAGTACCTGGTGATGCCCTTTGGGCTCACTAATGATCCTTCCGTCTTCCAATCCTTCATGAATGATATTTTCAGGGATTTTGTGGATACATTTCTGATTGTTTATTTGGATGATATCTTGATTTTTTCCAATGACTGTGACTCTCATGTGAAACATGTTCGGACTGTGTTCCAGATTTTGAGAGAGAATGCACTGTATGTGAAGGGATCAAAGTGTCTTTTTAGCGTACAGAAGGTCTCATTTCTGGGATTCATTTTGTCTCCGTCTGTTATTGAAATGGACCCGGTCAAGGTTCAGGCCATCTGTGATTGGGTCCAACCTACTTCATTAAAGGCTCTTCAGAGATTTTTGGGTTTTGCCACTTTTTATCGTAAATTTATTGGTAATTTCTCCGGTATTGTTATACCATTGACTGATTTGACCAAAAAAGGTTCAGATGTGGTGAATTGGCCTCCTGAGGAAGTCTCTACATTTCAGGAATTTAAGCAGAGTTTCACTTCTGCTCCTGTTCTACGGCAGCCTGATGTTTCTCTACCGTTTCGGGTGGAGGTTGATGCCTCTGAAATTGGGGCAGGTGCCGTTTTGTCCCAAAGAGATTCAGAGACCTCTAAGAGTAACCCTTGTGCCTTTTTCTCTCGAAAATTTTCTCCAACTGAAAGTAATTATGACGTGGGTAATCGGATTTTATTGGCCATGAAGTGGGCCTTTGAAGAGTGGAGACATTGGCTGGAAGGAGCCAAACATCAGGTGGTGGTCCTCACGGACCATAAGAATCTGGTTTATCTCGAATCAGCCAAGCGACTTAATCCTAGACAGGCCAGGTGGGCCTTGTTTTTCACACGTTTTAATTTTGTGGTTTCTTTTCTTCCTGGCACTAAGAATGTTAAGGCGGATGCCCTCTCGAGGAGTTTCTTTGCGGACTCTCCTGAGTTATCTGATCCTGCTGTTATTTTGAAAGAGGGTGTAGTTCTTTCCGCCATCTCGCCCAATTTGAGACTGGCCTTGTAAGGGTGTCAGGAGGATAAACCTGAGAGCTGCCCTATTGGGAAATTGTTTGTCCCAGACCAGTGGAAGAAGAGTGTGATGTCTGAGATTCATTGTTCCGCGTTGGCTGGTCATCCCGGGATTTTTGGTACCAGAGACTTGGTGAGTCGGTCCTTTTGGTGTCCTACTTTGTCTCGTGACGTCAGGGAATTTGTGCAGTCGTGTGGGACTTGCTCTTGCTCCAAGTCTTGCGCTCGCTCTAGTGGTTTGTTAATGCCATTACCTGTGGCCAAGAGGCCATGTACCCATATCTCTATGGATTTTATTTCCGACCTCCCTGCTTCTCAGAGAATGACCGTTATCTGGGTAATCTGTGATAGGTTTTCCAAGATGATACATCTTGTGCCATTACCTAAGTTACCTTCCTCCTCCGAATTGGTGCCTTTGTTCCTTCAGCACGTGGTTCGGTTACATGGCATTCCGTAGAACATTGTGTCTGACAGAGGAGTCCAGTTTGTTTCCAGATTTTGGAGGACATTTTGTTCTAAACTTGGTGTTCAATTATTTTTCTCCTCTGCTTTTCATCCTCAGACCAATGGACAAACCGAGAGAACAAACCAGATGAAAAAAGGAAGGAAAAAAGGATCCAGCTCCGATAAAATCTTCATCTTTATTGATTCATAAAAAACATGAACAATGACATGCTCCTGGACAAGCTCAGGACAAGGCAACGCGTTTCGATCACAGGGATCTTTATCACAGCTGTGATAAAGATCCCTGTGATCGAAACGCGTTGCCTTGTCCTTGTCCTGAGCTTGTGCAGGAGCATGTCATTGTTCATGTTTTTTATGAATCAATAAAGATGAAGATTTTATCGGAGCTGGATCCTTTTTTCCTTCCTTTTTTCATGTATCTCCACGTCTGATCAAGCGGAGGGTCCGTGCACCTGACAAACCGGTGAGCTGGTTAGCGTTCTTATATTAGAACAAACCAGACCTTGGAGACTTATTTGAGATGTTTTGTGTCTGCTGATAAAGATGACTGGGTCTCTTTTTTGCCTTTGGCTGAGATTGCTCTTAATAATAGGGTTAGCTCTGCCACCTTGATGTCTCCATTTTTCTGCAATTTTGGGTTTCACCTTCGATTTTCTTTGGGACAGGCAGAGGCTTCTGTCTGTCCGGGTGTTGAATCTGTTGTGGAGCGAATGCAGCAGATTTAGGACCAGGTAATGGAGAGGTTGCCTCTCTCTCAGGAGAAGGCCCAACGGTTTGCCAACCAGCATAGGACTGATGGTCCTCGGTTTAAAGTGGGGGACTTGGTTTGGTTGTCCTCAAGAAATATCCCTATGAGGGTTGCATCTCCAAAGTTTAAGCCCAGGTTCATTGGACCTTATAAGATCATGGAGATTCTTAATCATGTTTCCTTCCGTTTGCTTCTTCCAGGGACATTTAAGATCCATAACGTGTTCCACAAGTCCTTATTGAAGAGGTTTGTCGAGCCACTGGTTCCTATGGCTGTGCCTCCTGACCCTGTTTTAGTTGAGGGCAATCTGGAGTATGTGGTTAAGAAAATATTGGATTCTCATTTTTCTAGACAGAAACTCCAGTATTTGGTTAAGTGGAGAGGTTTTGGTCAGGAGGACAATTCTTGGGTGTTTGCTTCGGACATCCATGCTAGGAGACTGATCCGTGCCTATCACCGAGCTCATCCTGATCGGCCTGGTTGCACAAGTGAGGGTTCGGTGACCCCTCCTCAAGGGGGGGTACTGTTATGAATGTGCTAGAGATGGTTTCTGAGCAGAGGCTCCCTCTGGTGGTTACAGACAGTACTGAACCTTTCAGCGAGGAATGGCAATCTGGGTTCACTGACTGGTCTGATATAAGGGAGGTTCCCTCCCATGATGGTTGCCGGTGATCAATTGTTCTTGTCTCAATTGTGGTTCCTGGTTCATTTGGAGGTTTGCTGGAGTCTTGCCTGCATCTCCTGCTTTCAGATAAGATATTTTTTGCTCTTCTTTTTGTGCTTGCTTTTTGCATTGTTTTCTGCACTTTTGTGGAGGTCAGCCAGGTCCCCTCCTTGGGCCTGAGCTCCTCACAGTTTATCTGCAGCCACTGTTGTTTGCTCATTTGCTTTTTCCTGTTTTTTCAGCGGCTGCAGCTTGGTTTTGTTCACACTGAGATCTGATTTAGCGGGTGGCGAGATCGTGTGATCTCAGTATTTTTGTAATCAGAATTGTTGGATTTTTGTAGGGTTTTCTGGGTTGCAGAAAGTAATCTCTCCTTTCCTATCCTGTTTAGTCAGCTTGTGGCCCCAGCGTTTGCTCAATCTATTTTCTGCCTATGATTGTGTTTTCATCTTGTCTAACCGCCATTATATGTTTGGGGGCTTCCTATTTTCTTTGGGGATCTGCTCCAGGGCAGATAGCTTTCATCTTTCTGCCTTTAGGTGTAGTTATCTCTCAGGCTGTGACGAGGCGTCTAGGATCAACGTAGGAACGCTCCACGGCTACCTCTAGTTGTGTCGTTAGTTTAGGAATCTGCAACCCATCAGTTACCAACATCTCAGGTGTTCTGCTGCCCTGCTGTTGTTCCTATCCTCCTCAGCTACTGAAACACAACAGATTCCCTGCTACATATGGGGTATCAGCGTATTCAGGACAAACTGCACAACAACTTTTGTGGTCCAATTTCTCCTGTTACCTTTGTGAAAATAAAAAATAGCGGGCTAAAAAATCATTTTTGAGGAAAAAAATGATTTTTTTATTTTCATTGCTCTGCGTTATAAACATCTGTGAAGCACTCGGGGGTTCAGAGTGCTCACAACACATCTTTATAAGTTCCATAAGGTGTCTAGTTTCCAAAATGGTGTCACATTTGGGGAGTATTCACTGTTTAGGCACACAGGGGCTCTCCAAATGCGTCATGGTGTCCGCTAACGATTGGAGCTAATTTTCCATTCAAAAAGTCAAATGGCGCTCCTTCCCTTCTGGGCCCTGCTGTGCGACCAAACAGTGGTTTATGACCACATATTAGGTATCTGTGTACTCAGAAGAAATTGCCAACAAATTTTAGGATCCATTTTATCCTGTTGCCCATGTGAAAATGAAAAAACTGAGGCTAAAAGAAAATTTTTGTGAAAAAAAAGTATTTTCTTTTTTTACAGATGAATTTGTGAAGAACCTGGGGATTAAAAGTGCTCACTATGCATCAAGATAAGTTCCTTGGGGTGTATAGTTTCCAAAATGGGGTCACTTGTGGGGGAGATCCAATGTTTAGGCACACAGGGACTCTCCAAATGTGACATGGCAACCGCTAAATATTCCACATATTTTCCATTCAAAAGGTCAAATGGCGCTCCTTCCCTTCTGAGCCCTGCCATGAGCCCAAACAGTGGTTTATGTGTACTCAGGAGAAATTGCCCAACAAATTTTAGGATCCAATTTATCCTGTTACCCATGTAAAAATGAAAAAATTGATGCTAAAAATAATTTTTGTTGAAAAAATTAAAATGTCCATCTTTTCCTTCCTCGTTGCTTTAGTTCCTGTGAAGCACCTGAAGGGTTAATAATCTTCTTGAATGTAGTTTTGAGTAGCTTGAGGGGTGCAGTTTTTATAATGGTGTCACTTTTGGGTATTTTGTTCCATATAGAACCCTCAAAGTGACTTCAAATGTGAGGTGGTCCGTAAAAAAAATGGTTTTGTAAATGTTGTAAAAATGAGAAATCGCTGGTCAACTTTTAACCCTTATAACTTCCTAACAAAAAAAATTTTGTTTCCAAAATTGTGCTGATGTAAAGTAGACATACTTCTCTGGTTTAACAGAATAAAAATTCAAAATTTGAAAATTGCGAAATGTTCAAAATTAGTGTTGAGCGATACGATAATGCAAATATCGGCTATCGGCCGATATTAGCTCTATCGGCCTTTCGATAATTCGTTTCGATATTTTCGTCTTATCGAATACCGGAATCGGAAGTTCCCATAATTGTTTGCGAGGCAATGTGATTTTATTCAGCCAATAAGGAATCCTAAGAAGTGTGGGCACATCCTGTACTGCTGCGGTCATGTTAACTAATGGCATGGCTGTGATTGGATGCTGAAATGATGTCAGAATGCACTATAA
Organism: Oophaga sylvatica; assembly: GCA_033576555.1. Taxonomy (NCBI): domain Eukaryota; kingdom Metazoa; phylum Chordata; class Amphibia; order Anura; family Dendrobatidae; genus Oophaga; species Oophaga sylvatica. The sequence continues at coordinate 99,645,997 of JARQOD010000005.1, forward strand.
AAGGCGCCGCCGCCATTTTAGCGTCACTGTGCTGTGAATTCAGTAAGGCACAGAACGCTACTGTGCTGACTCTGAGGGACAGTTAGAGATTGCGATTTAGTGTACTGTGCTGTAGGCAGGCTAGCACCAACCGCTGTGTAAAGCTTCCTTTTGCCTGCAGTGTTGTTTTAACAGCTCTGCAAGGTGTGTGTGAGTGCAGGTGACGCTGCAGTTTGCTCTGCATGCAACGCTGTCTGTAGGCATCTGCACCTGTCACTCACAGACTATTTTTTTTTTCTTCAGTGTATAAAAGGCGCCGCCGCCATTTTAGCGTCACTGTGCTGTGAATTCAGTAAGGGACAGAACGCTGCTGTGCTGACTCCTAGGGACAGTTAGAGATTGCGATTTAGTGTACTGTGCTGTAGGCAGGCAAGCACCAACCGCTGTGTAAAGCTTCCTTTTGCCTGCAGTGTTGTTTTAACAGCTCTGCAAGGTGTGTGTGAGTGCAGGTGACGCTGCAGTTTGCTCTGCATGCAACGCTGTCTGTAGGCATCTGCACCTGTCACTCACAGACTCTTTTTTTTTTCCTTCAGTGTAATTCTTGCTGCTCCATGCAATTTAACTATTAGTGTGACGCGCTTCCATCCGTATCCAATACATTGGTTGCAAACACTATAGAAGTAGACAAAGGAGTAGCCTTTCACAGATTGTGATTTGTGAACAGTTGTGTTTCAGTGTTCACTTCAGTCTCTGCGTAATAACCACACTTAGGCCTTAGTTATAACTTTTCTGACTTTCTTTATCAATCTACCAAGATGAAGAAGTCAGTGAGTAAGGCACGTGGTCGTGGCCGTGGAGTTTCAGCAGGGAGAGGACGTGGGGATTCTGTGTCTGCTGCCGCCCTCAGTGACACAGCATCCACCATTTATCCCCGTGAGCGTTCCTTTATGCGCACTTTGGTAGGAGCTCGGCGTGCCCCCCTGCTGCGGGAAGAACAAATTGAAGCCGTTGTTGGTTGGATGGCAGCCAATGCATCGACTTCAATTCCTTCCACCTCCTCTCAGGAACACAACACTGTTGAGCAACCATCTGTCTGTTCACCGCCTGTCAAATTGCCAAGGCAGTCAGAGAGTTCTGTACAGGAGCCAGCTGAGTCTCTGCTTCTGTTCTCAGAATCTGTTGGCTCGCAAACATGGGCACAGGCAAGCAGCATTCTGCAATTGAAGAAGAGGGAGTATGCAGTGATGCGCAACAGCTGTGTCTCTCTCAATCTGAAGAGGCGGGTGAGCCAGTGCCGATGGACAGCACACTGCAGAACGCATCTTATGATGATGATGAGACTCAGGTGCCAGGTTTTGTGGAGCATGGTGCTGCCCAGACCATCCAACAGCAGCAGGTGTTGGAAGAGGGTAGTGGAGATGATGAAGTCCGAGACCCAACATGGCGTGAGCAACAGCAAGGTGGTGGGAGCAGCTCTGAGGAAGAGATTGTCCCAACGGTACAAAGAGGAGGGAGAGGTAGGCTGCAGACTCGCTTGCCTGTAGCCTCCAGTTTGGCACCTGTTGGGAGCAGTTCTCTTAGAAATGTCAAAATTGGCGCTCCCATGACTTGCTCTGCGTGGTCCTTTTTTGACAGACTTGTAGATAATATTTGCTATGTTCAATGCAAGTTGTGTAAGCAAAAAGTTAAAAGAGGTAAAAATATCAGGAACCTGAATACCACAAATATGTGGACACATGTACGGACAAAGCACGTAGCTGAGTTCCAAAGACACACTGGAGATGTAGGCCAACCTACAGCAGCACCTACATCTTTACGTCATGTTCGAGCCTCTACCTCCAGCTGTCACACACCTGTTTTGGCTTCCTCACAGGATCTCCATGGAAGAACCTCGGTCACTGTTGTCCATAGAGAAACTGTTATTCCACCCACTGCAGCAAGTTCACAGTCATCGTCACACTCCCAGTACAAAAAACATCCATCGGTAACACAGGCATGGGATAAAAGACGGCCATACTCGGCAAACCATCCACGAGCACAGGCTCTGAATGCTGGCCTTGCAAAACTCCTGTCCCTTGAAATGCTGTCATTCAGGCTGGTGGAGACTGACAGTTTCAGGAACTTTATGGCATTGGCAGTCCCACAATATAATGTGCCAAGCCGATTTTATTTCAGCAGGCAAGCTGTCCCTGCTCTGCAAAAACATGTCGAGGGAAACATTAAACATGCGCTACTAAACGCCGTCAGTAGCAGGGTCCACCTGACCACCGATGCGTGGACCAGTACCCATGGCCAGGGACGATACCTTTCCCTCACTGCCCATTGGGTCAATGTTGTGGAGCCGGGTACAGATCTTGCCAGTGGCGCTGTACGTGTTCTGCCAACTCCAAGGATTGCAGGAATCCAGTCTGTGCACATTGATTCCTCCTCCTACTCCAGTTCCTCAGAATCATCGCTGCACGAGCCGTCACGGTATACCTCCACATGGACCCGTGAACGCTTACCTGTTGCGACCGATATGAGCACAGCCATGGCCAAACGTCAACAGGCCGTCCTGAAATTAATTCCCATGGGGAATCGAAGCCACACAGCGCAGGAGCTCTGGGATGCCATCAAGCAGGAGAGCGACGTGTGGTTTTTGTCAGCTAATCTCCAGCCAGGCTTTGTAGTGTGTGACAATGGCCGAAATCTGGTGGCAGCTCTGGGCCTTGGCAACCTCACTCACATACCATGTCTGGCACATGTGCTCAACTTGGTCGTGCAGAGTTTTTTGAGGGACTATCCGGATCTTGATGCACTGCTGCACAAGGTCCGCCTAGAGTGCGCTCACTTGCAACGTTCCAGCATGGCCAGATCGCGCATTGCAGCTCTGCAAGTCAGATTTTGCCTTCCTGAACATCGCATCATATGTGACGTACCCACCAGGTGGAATTTCACGTTACATATGTTGGAGCGGTTGTGTGAGCAGCAGCCAGCAGTAATGGAGTATCAGCTGCAACAGGCGCAATCAACTCGCAATTTGCGCCGTTCACACTTCACCACTACTGAGTGGGCCTCTATGAAGGACATCTGCGACGTTTTGCGTGCGTTTGATGTCTCAACGCGGATGGCGAGTGCAGATGATGCACTAGTCAGCATGACTGTCCCCCTTATCTGCCTGCTTCAGAAATCACTGAAAGCACTAAAGGAAGAGGTTTTGAAACAGGTGGAGGATGAGGTGTCACAAATTCAATTACCTTCAGGACAGTCAGCGCAACGTGGTTCCTCACAAAGGGCTGGGCAGGGCTCACTTTGTGAGGAGTATGAGGAGGAGGAGGAGTCAATGGAGGAGGAAGAAATCCCTACAGAGGAAGGTACACAACGCTGTAGTCAGTATGTAGAGCGAGGGTGGGGTGATGCAGAGGAGACAGAGATGACGCCTCTTCCAGAGGACAGCCTTTGTTGGCCAGTTGGGAGTCTGCAGCACATGGTTGATTTCATGCTTCAGTGCCTAAGAAACGACCGCCGCATCGCCCACATTCTCAGCACGTCAGATTATTGGGTGTACACCCTCCTAGACCCTCGCTACCGGGACAACTTACAAACCCTCATCACACCGGTGAACCGGGACCGTAAAATGCAGGAGTACCAAGACACACTGGTGCAATCCATACTGTTGTACATTCCAGCCGAGAGAGATGCTGCTGCTGCTACTGCTTTACAAAGCAGCTCTGTGCGTCGAGGCAGTGTAGACACCTCTACAACAAGAGGGAGCAGAAGCAGCGCCTCTGCACAGGGCAAGAACTGTATGTTACAAATGTGGCAAAGTTTTGTGACAGCGCCAGCAAGGTCTACACCATCCGAGACGGCTCCAGTCACCAGGAAGAAACGTTTCCGTAAGATGGTGACAGACTACTTGGCTTTCCCTCTAAGTGTACTCCCAGATGCCTCTTCCCCTTTCAAATTTTGGGTCTCTAAGTTGGATATATGGCCAGAGCTTAGCCAGTATGCATTGGAGGTGCTGGCTTGCCCTGCTGCCAGTGTATTATCTGAGCGTGTCTTTAGTGCTGCAGGTGGTGTAGTAACAGACCGTCGCATGCGACTATCCTCAGAGAATGTAGACCGGCTTACTTTTCTGAAAATGAACAAGGCATGGATCTCACCTGAATTTGCCTGTCCGTTTTCAGATTAAATAACTGTTTAGCAACGTTTTCCATGTCTCCGGTTATGTTCATCTTTCTACCACCTGAACTCTACTCCCTGGACTACAACACCGCCATTTGTTGCTCGTAAGTAATTGGCAGGGGTACTGACTCCTGGCCAGCCTGGTTACAGCACGACAGCTGTTTCCTGGCAGTGTGAACGTCAATTATCCTCCAATAAGTTGTGCTGTCGTGTTGCATTCGGGTTAGCCGACTCTATGGTGCCTGCAGTTTAGGTGATTCCTATGTGTGCTGTGGGATATGTAAATAAAGGCGGTTTCCATTGTGACAATAGGATAAGCACCCACTGTAGGACTGTGTGATTCGGTAACTGCGGACGGCTTGCGTCCTGTCAACTTACATTTTCATGGGTGCGTTCTTCTACCCGTCCGGGGTCCAGTACCGTCAAGTGGTTCTCCCCAGTGCCTTTGGCCTAGGTGCCTCCATCTCCGTATCCGAGTTCCAGCAACGTCTGCTGGTCCTTGGTAGTGCTTTGGAGCACAGGTACCTCCTGCTTAGTAACCGTGTCACAGTAACGTCAGCTGGTACTCGGTTGTGACATTGCCTCTTTTCCTTCTGCTACCCGTCCGGGGTCCAGCACAGTCAGCTGGTCCTTGTTACTTCCATTGTCTCTTGCTCCATCTGATACCCGTCAGGGTTCCAGTAACGTGAGCTGTTTCTCGGAAATTAGACGACATTAAAGACCACCCAGAAGAAGATGACGACAACAAGGACGACGAGCATGAAGCCAACCAGCCTGAACACCATCACAAAGAAAAAATAAAAGATTACCAAGAAGAAGATCACCAACTGGACAAAGAAGGTTAAGACAAACTACAAGATACAGAACAAGAGACAGAAGAACAATAAGCAGAAGATCAAAAAGCAGAAGAACATGAAGTATAAGACCAAAATGAAGAGCAAAATATATGCTCTAAATTCTAAGCAGAAGAAGACTAAGCAGTATATGGGGGTGAGTCCGTTCCTCCTCGTGGTGCCCCTGGAAAATGCCTGCTGCTGCTGCAGGCTAAACTGAACACGGACAAATACTGTTGTAATTTAAATCTTTTGTGACAGCAAGAACGGAAGGATGAACAATTCATACTTTTACAGATTACAAGTACAGGAATCTCTGTCACAAATAAGAATATGATGAAGAAGATGAAGAGGAAGAAGATGAAGAATTTGAATATGAAGAAGATTAATTAGTTTAATAATAACAATGAGTAATGTAAACAAAAACATGAATAGCAAGAAGTTTAAGAAGAAGATTAAGAAGGTGAAGATGAAGAATAATTTGATGAGAAAGATGATGCTGCTGCTGAAGATTATGAAGGAGAAAGTGTGGCACTGGCAAAAGTTAAAAAGGTGAAGAGCATGGAAGTTGTGAAACATACATATTTGCCAAAATAGAAAAAAGGTTAACAACATTGTCAATTTGTTAGTCAATCCAAACGTATTTCCAAAAAAAAATATATTAATGCTATTCCAATGCATTGGGTTAAACATGTATGCCTTTATTGTCTCCTCAACCTCCCCCAATACATTCTACATTAGTCTTTGTTGTTTTCCTTCATGTACAATTAACCAACAAGGCAAGAATGTTTTTTTTTAATTTCGATATTTTGTTCCCATAGACTTACATGGGACTTCCGGTATCGAAATCGGATATCGACGATATTTAGTGCTATCGGCGATACAATTTCGATACGATATTTTTAGATATCGAGCAAAATCGCTCAACACTATTCAAAATTATCGCCAAATTTCCATTTTTTTCACAAATAAACGCAAAAATGATCGACCTAAATTTACCACTAACATGAATCCCAATATGTCACAAAAAAAAGTCTCAGAATCGCTAGGATCCATTGAAGCGTTCCTGAGTTATTACCTCATAAAGGGACACTGGTCAGAATTGCAAAAAATGGCTAGGTCTTTAAGGTCAAAATAGGCTGGGTCATGAAGGGGTTAATATGGCCATGTGAGGGCTTATTTTTTGTGGGATGAGTTGAAATTCTGAATGACACCATTGGTTTAACCATGTTGTGTACTAGAAAACGGGAAAAAAATTCCAAGTGCGGTGACATTGCAAAAAAAGTGCAATACCACACGTTTTTTGTTTGGCTTTTTTCTAGCTTCACTAAATGCGAAAACTGACCTGCCATTATGATTCTCCATGTCATTACGAGTTTATAGACACCAAAAATGTCTAGGTTTTTTTTTATCTATGTGATGAAAAAAATTCCAAACTTTGCAAAAAAAAAAATTCGCCATTTTCCGAGACCCGTAGCGTCTCCATTTTTTATGATCTCTGGTTGGGTGAGGGCTTATTTTTTGCATGTCGAGCTTATGCTTTTAGTGATACCATTTTGGTTCAGATACAATCTTTTGATCACTCATTATTGCATTTTAATGCAATGTCGAGGTGACCAAAAAAACGTAATTCTGGTGTTTTGAATTTTTTTTCTCGCTATGCCGTTTAGCGATCAGGTTAATCCTTTTTTACTTGATAGATTAGTTGACTCTGAACGCGGCGATACCTATTATGTGTATGTTTGATTTTATTTTTATTGTTTTATTTTGAATGAGGTGAAAGGGGGTGATTTAAACTTTTTGTAATTTTTAATATTTTTAAAACTTTTTTTCACTTTTGGCATGCTTCAATAGTCTCTGTGGGAGATTAGAAGCTGACACTACCCGATCGCCTCTGCTACATGGAGGCGATGAGCAGATTGCCTCTATGTATCAGGATTACTGACTTGCTGTGACCGCCGACCACTGGGTGGTGCTCACAGCAAGGCGGCACTGACAACCACAGAGGTCTCCAGGAGAGACCTCGGTTTGTCATGCCGATGCACCGGTGACCCGCGATCACTTGACGCGGGTCACCGGTGAGCACATTTCCTGGGCGATTGCCGGAAGTGCCATTTAAATGCCACTGTCAGCATTTGACAGCGGCATTTAACTAGTTAATAGCCACGGGTGGATCGCGATTCCAACCGCGGCTATTGTGGGCACATGTCAGCTGTTCAAAAGAGCTGACATGTCCAGGGAAAGATGTGGACTCACCGCCGGAGCCCACATCAAAGGGAGGGATACTGACATCGGCGTACTATTACGCCCGATGTCGGTAAGGGGTTAATGCCAACTCCTAGATACTTATCTGCTTTGGCATCTGCCAGTCTAGGGCCACTATAATAGTCCCAAAACATTAGATTGCTAGACAGTCCATCCAAAAATAGCTGGTATGACCAATATGTATATCTATTGTGTATGGCCCATATGAGACTTCTTTCATAGGTTCCTAATACGTTAACATTTTAGTGTGCTGTGAACTCTGTAATGCTGTTTTTATTTTTTTCTAATATGTATGTATAAGAAGGTTCATTAAAATAAAATTATTACAGAGAAAAATTAAAATTGAAAATAAAGTTTTTAACTACTCTCTTCTACCAAAAAGGTAAACAGTTTTTCATTCTCAGTTATTCCATAATAGACAGAACCAGACAAGAGATGGAACTTGCTGATTATATATGATGGACCTTATTTAAGTATTGTGTACATCAACTTCAAGGAAGTTTTAAAGGGAACCTGTCAGCAGGACTGTGCTCAGTAAACTACAGACATTGTTAGATGGGCACTGCTATAATGATTAAATATCATACCTTGGTTAATGAAATCTGTCATGTGGTGCCTGCGTAATGAATGCAATTTTTTTTTCACAAAATATTATATGCAGTATGTAAAATAAGAGGCAGGTCACTGAAGGATGAGTGATCTGTCATAAGGCCCCCCTGGAGCACGACAATCTCATTAACTAAAAACTGCAAATATAGATTAAACAACAGTCAACCACAAGATGGATTTCATCATCCCAGGTATCATGTTGATCAGTATAACAGTGTTGTTTACTGAGCACAATTCTGCGGTCAGGTTCACTTTAAGCTCTACTTTTCTTTCAGAGTTTCCAGCCCACAAGGAGTATATTCTCACGCACAGAAATGTACATGACACAGATAATAATGTTGCTCTACACATTTGAGTAAATCCACACCACCGTTTCTGCGTGGGCTATGTTTTCTATCCAAGTATTTAGCCAGACGAAAATTGGTATTAAAATAAATTTCTAAAGTCGTAGCCTCGCAACAAAGGTTACAAATATATTATTTTATTTAAGTAATGTCATTACACTAGTTTTGTGTTTTCCATATTAAATTCACTGAAACTTTTTATAGGAAATGTCATGTAATACTTTTTCTTTAATAATCATGTGAAATATTGCAATTCATGTAGTAAAGCTGAACATAGCATGGTGAATACTGTCTCTCTAGGGGAACCTGTGCCAAGATGTACTTAAGTCACAAGGGCAAGACCACCCAAAATCTAACTCTTGAAAATAAATTCACTCACCAATCCCACATCACCACCAACATATTAAATGAATTAAGTCAACACTTACGGCTGTGAGAACAAAAACACCCTGGCATGTAGTATTGTTCCCTGAAACATGTTCCAGAATCAAGCAGTCAAGCAGCTAGTGTTCCCTTTACTCTTGTGGAACTTAATGTTAGGCAAATTATCAAACCAACTATATTACACACATTGAAAAAAATATTTTAAATAAATAAATATACATCTGTGTGTGGACAGAAAAGGTATTTAAGATGTATAAATTAGCAATGGCATTTAGCAACAACTATAATAACAAGAACATATCACACTGTCAAAACATGATATACATTCACAAATAGATACATAATAGTGCCAGAGGAATAAAGTGCATTTAAATAGTGCATATACACAAACAGGAACATACAAACAAATAATATTTCAATTCATCATTAGAACATAGCTGTATTGAGTAATTACACAACATTACTCACCCCATTCATATTAGCGTGGATATCGGCATTCTGATGTATCAAATGCGCATGTCAGGATCGTGTACGCGCGATCGTGCTCTTAAGCATCTAGCGCCATCTTGGCACAGAAAGAAATGTCATGAGCGCACACACTGCAGTCTGATGACAGAGTCACATGATACATGTTTCTTTGCGCATGCGCCATAGCTATTCAGAAATTTAGGCACTATCTTGGTTAGGGGCACAATAATCTTATGAAGCGAAAGAAAAAAAAAGAGGAAAATATTTAAAGGCACATATCTCAATATGTTCAAATCAAATAACCAAATTTTCAATAAAGGCACATATGACCAATAGATGTTCCAGGTACAGAGTTAATTACAAAATCAGAATAATACTAATTTAACCTTTTAAATGGATCTATGCACATTGGAGTGAGCTTTTTTAATTACCTCTGAGACTTGAATGGTAAAGGAATAATCCCATTCGCTGGGGCTGGCAACCTGTTACCCAAGGGAACAGTGGGAGATGTGCATCCCAAATAGGAATGCAATTCTCAACCTCTATTTCCCATTTGGATATGCAACCTAATTTAAAGCCCATATAATTCAAATAGTGCTCCCAAAGCATTTTGTTAACTTCATGCATATCTGGTCCAAAGGGATACTAGAAAGAATTAAGTTGCCTATATACAAAAATCTATCATTGAAAATTAAAAATTGCTCAAAATACTTCTATGGAGAAAATGAAAACAGACATGCAATTTATATATCTTTGAATCTTTAATAATGGGATGAGTCATGTGTCCAGGGAAACTCCACAGCAATCATATTGTTAGGGTTGCGGAACACACTGAATAGAATTTTTAATAAAGAGCATTCGCAACCCGGGGTCCACCGTGCAGAGATAGGAAACTGCAGCTAACCTGCATAATGGCGAACTAAGGTAGCGATCCCCTAGTACACACAGGGTTAAACGTCACCCTGTGGAGTAAGCATGGGTCACCCTGTTCTGATAACTTCTCAGACAGGAGAGCACTGGCCAGGGGACCCAGCTCGGCACACTGCTTAGTGGTAGCAAAAACAAAACTAACTAAAGCGCACCACGGGGTGGTGCAAAACAAGATCACAAGCTCAACTTGACCGCAGAGCGGTACCAAAAGGTGTGTGACAGAGCACGTGGGTTGACTGTGCCCTGTAAACAGCCCGTGCTAAGCAGCACACGTGGCCGAGACAGGTGCTAGGTCAAGCCAAGTAAACACCTGCCTCTCTAGGTAAAACTAGACTATCATACACACCGACAGAGTGGCAGGTTCTTGGCCCAAACAAACATGCACAAAGAGTGGTAGCGTATCCACTCACACATACATAAACACAAATGATCTTAGTATGCTGACGGGCACGCCAAAGATCCTTTTACAGACTGCGCCTAAGTCCAGTAAGACAGGACCTTGCATGCTGGTCAATCTAGAGCCGGCACAGGGCCTGAACAGCTGACTACCAACCACCAATGAGAGGTCACCTCACGAGCATGCTCAGTAGAGTGACTCCTGGACTTAGTCTCAGGAAGAGACACTTGCGGCTATCTATTACTAGTTACCATAGCTGAACCTGGAGAGGCAGCGGTAACAATACGCACAGCCCGAGTCTGAGCAAGACGCCGAGACCGACGTCTCTGCTGAGCAGCATTTGCTGCGGTCAGAAGCGAATGGGGGACCACAGGAGAAGACAAGGTTTGAGATCTACCCTTTGCAGGGGAAGAATGCCTACGCATAACACATATAACCTGAAAAAGAAAGAGAAAGACATAAAATTAAAAAAATAATTAATACCTATTAGTTATGCCACAGGAAAGTGAGAGAACTAGAGATAGGCAGACACCTGGATGATCAGGCCTGGCGGGTTCAACAGAATAGTTACAAAAAGTTTGGGTTCGGGTATGAGAACAGTATCCAGACCTGAAACCGAACCCAGACCTCATTCACTTGAACGGGGGCCCGAAATTCCAGTGTTTTCCATGCTGTCATGCAAAATCATCATAAAAAACAACCATATCCTTCACCTGTCCATTGTTCTGCCCCTCGCCATAATCCATGTCTGGGGGATAAATAGTTTTCAACCTGGACGGTGCCAGGATGCGACTGTCCAGGATGAGAACCACTGGGGAATGAACTGCTGCGAGCATAGTCTCAGTGACTAGCAGAGATGTTGTAAGGGGGACAACTGCACCGCAGGTACCTGCATGCCGGGGCCGGAACTATTAAGGCTGTGTACCCTTTTGCAGGGGAAGCAATAAAAAGAGGGACCTTCCTCCTGACCAAGGGGGGCGGGGAGAGATAAAAAGAGAAAACACGCGCAGCACGGGGTTTTGGCGCGAAGCTGGGACAGCGCGCAAGGAGGTGATGGGCGAGCTCCGTTCTCCTCCAACCACTGAGTACCGGCGCTTCAGCAGCCCCATTGCTTGCAGAGGGACTTCGGCAGAGAGAGAAGCCAGCCATGCCACAGCAGAGAGAAGGGCCAGGTGTGCTTAGCAGCTGCTTAGAGAGAGAAGTGCTCCATCCAGGGAGCACCAGCAGCATGCAGGCCAGAGTCCGTCATTCTCCTGCCACCGACAGCCGGAACCAAAGAGAGAGAGAAGTGCAGTATGTGCCCGGTGACTACAGAGAGCAAGGCACCGTATGGTCGATGTCCATGAGTACAGTCATGAAGCAGCCATAAGAATTTGAAACAGAATATTTTTACTGAAGGTAAAGGTGCAAATTATTATTTAGAAACAGCAGTAAACTGAGGTACAGGATTACACTCACAGTTGATGATTGCTGTGTACCTGCAGACAGGCAGATCTTAGTAACCTCTGGTTTTATTAAGTCTGAATATTTCTTCTTCAGCACTGTGCTCTGTTTCTGCCCTGAGGTAATCCTTCCTCCTAGAGGTGCAATGTTAGTCTTCCTCATACGAACACTATTAACTCCCCTCATCGTGTCAGTCACCTTTTTAAGCAAAGCCGGCAGGGAGAAAGTAGGTAATTCCTTCAGCTACAAAATGTCTTCCTCTTCTCAAAATATCCGACCACCAACTGCCACTTCAAATTTAAAACTCCCCCCCAGGATTTGGCTACTCATCCTTCTATGTGACTGTAGAGCTGCCTTCATTGGCTGACTGCCCTGAGGCGTTTTTCCAAAACCTTCTGCATATTAAAACAGAGCTGGGTCACCTGATCAAGCCTGGGAGGAGAAGATTAACCGTTTTTATGCTGCCTGTCAGCAGGTCTCACAATGTATTTAAAATGCACAGTCCACATAAAAATTCATAGCATTTATATGGAAACACACTACATATCCGCTATTCCATAGAAATGGCCAATTTGTGGGATACCACACTATTAAAAAAGTCATATTGTGCAAAACTTCAGAGATTGCTCCAAAATTAGTATAAACACTGCACAAATATGGAAGTAATAATTAAATAATAACTTTTTTAAATCTTTCTAAAAATTATTTTTGAAAAACAATACCCTTTCATGTTTTACTCTTTTATAAAAGGTTCAGAAAAATAGCTTTTTCATCTACACCTTTTTTTCTCCTATATTTAGAGTATAACATGACTTACTGATGAGAAGAACCAGAATTTGTCTTGGTATATTTATTTTTAAGTAGTCCTTCCCCACTGTGGGTACATGGATGGTAAGCAGAAAGAATAAACAATGTTTCCCTACTTCTCTGCATTTCATGGCTGCTGGATAGTGTTCCATGCACTACAGAGGAACCAGAAGCTACTTTGTTATTGGGATCACATTTGGGATTGATGGTGAGTAAAGGAGACACCAGTTTCTGTTTATTATGCTACAATACACCAGAGATCCTATACAGCAACAAACACAAGACAGTTTGTCACATTGAGGTTGAGCACATTGTTTAAATTAAGGTACATTATAAGGCTCTATGGCGTAGGTTAGGCCACACGATGGGAAAAGTAATATCTGATGTATGGATAAGGTTAAAAGGTCACCATCAAAGAAGGAATGTTGTATGTCTTTTTCCAGTAAACAGTTGCCTAAGAAGCTTATTTCTCTAAGACGTCAAAGCTGCATTATAGAGGTTGTTCGCTACTTTTTCACTGTTGACCTATCCTTAGGATAAGTCATCAATGTGTGATTGGTCGGGGTCTGGTTCCCCTGCCTATCAGCTGTTCTCGGTGTCCGCAGCAAGCGCTGGAACTGGTCAATTGCGGAGCTGCTCCATCTTCTGAAAGTGGCAGCAGCAGGGCAATGCACATTCCCCTCCTATTCAAAACCAAAAGGCGGTGGATGTGCAATACTTTACCATGGCCACTATCAGAAGACTGAGAAGCTCTGCAGTTGACAAGCTCTGGCCAGCAGAAGATAATCTGTGGGGGTTTCGGTTGTCCAACCCCGACAGATCAGTCATTGATTACCTATCCTGAACAAATCAAGGACATGTTAGCACAGTTCCATTTCACTGACTCCCTTTACTGATCCATGTCTCTGGCAATTTATCTGGATAATCAGTTGCATGAACACAGACAGGATCCCACTGTTGACTCGGCACTCCAACCTAAGACTTAGGTTGCACCTATTACTCTTACTTACAGTTGGAGCCTATGCAGATTGGGTTGAATCTATCCCATTAACAACTAGGTGTAAGGAATAAAAACTGTTTTTTTGTAGCCATTGTGGAGAATCAGGACATCAGTTAAATGCTAGCCAAAGACAACTGCGCCAGAAAGACTCCAGCCCCTTGCAAGCTTTGTAGATGCCCTTCTAGGCAATATATTTCACTGTATTTATTACTTACTGCTTTATAGGCGTGTGACTGGGGCCTCTCTATATCTTATCAGGTGGAAGGTGCTATTACATATAGATGTAGCCAGGTCTAGTGCCTTTGATGATCTAACCACCCCCGTGTGTGCTGGCCCCAGCTGCCAAATTATCCCAAACCAGCTCCCACAATTCATCTCTCCTGTCCCTGCAGTGTGGGCTATATATTTAGGAGTAGCCTAAGGGGCGCACGCAGTGTGGGGCGCACGCTTCCCAGAAAGCAAAGCATCCCAGAAGATAAGCATCATGTGAACGGCAGTTATCCATGGCAGTTAATCAGGACAGGAATCAGGTAACCTACACTTTGCTTTCCATTTTAACCATGTGCTTTATTTCTCTTCTCCTGTGTTCCCTTGCCATCCCCATTCACCGCCCCATCCCCCCTCCATCACAACTCATACACATCAGTCCCTCTATATTTCCCTCTCCCATGTACAGCTCCCATGCACTTCTCACCTTCTTGAAAAACCTCAGCCCATCTTGCTCAAACACATCGCAGAAAAAACCGACTTAGAATTCCAACAACTACTTGCTCATTAGCTTCCTACTCCTACTGATTTCAGGGGAAATCTCTCCCAACCCTGGTCCACCATCCCCCAACCTCAACCCCTACCCTACCTCATATCGAAACCATAATAATCTTATTAATATTACTTGCACTCCCTCATCTCCTTCTTTTAATTGTGCCCTCTGGATTCCACGTTCTGTATGCAACAAGCTTACCTTCCTGCACAACTACTTTCTGAACAACTCTCTTCATCTGTTGGCCCTCACTGAAACCTAGATTCAGGATTCTGACACTGTCTCCTCTGCTGCCATTTCCTATGGTGGCTTACAGTTCTCCCATTCCCAGAGACCCGCAAACAGACATGGTGGTGGAGTAGGCATACTCCTGTCCCCACAATGCACATTCCAGGTTATCCCTCCAATTCCATCACTCTCATTCTCTTCTTTTGAGGTCCACACCATCAGGCTCTTCCGTCCCCTCTCCCTCAGAGTAGCGGTCATATATCGGCCCCCAGGCTTGCCCACTCAGTTCCTTGACCACTTCTCAGCCTGGCTGCCGCACTTCATGTCCTCAGAACTACCAACCCTTATCCTTGGATACTTCAACATCCCCATTAACAGCCCTACTTCCACATCTGCATCTCAGCTTCTATCACTAACCACTTCTCTAGGCCTCTCAGCTTTCAACCTCTGAGACACACAAGGACGGTAACACGCTTGAACTGGTCTTTGTCCAGCTCTGTTCAATCTCCCACCTAAATAACTCACCACTTCCACTCTCTGACCACAACATTCTCTCCTTCACGCTTCCAAATCCTGGACCACCCCAACGCACTCCTACCTACCACACATTCAGAAATCTACAAGCCATGAACCCTCAGACACTTTCAGACTCCCTGCACTCATCGCTGTCCCCAATCTCCTCTTTTTCCTGTCCTGATCTGGCTGTTCATCACTACAATGACACTCTTAGAAGCACCCTTGACCAAGTAGCGCCGCTCACCCTCAGAAATTCAAAAACACAGTAAAACAACCCTGGCTCACATTGCAAACTCAACTTCTCCAGCGATGCTCTAGGAGTTCTGAACTCCTTTGGAGAAAAACCCGCACACCAGTAGACTTCATCCACTTTAAATTTATGTTAAGAACTTATAACGCTGCCCTTCACCTCGCCAAACAGACCTACTTCACCACCATGATCTCCTCACTAGCCAACAACCCCAAGAAACTGTTTGACACTTTTCACTCCCTCCTCAGGCCAAAAGCACAAGCCCCCGTCACAGACATTTGTGCTGATTACCTGGCCTCCCACTTTATAGAAAAAATATATACTATCCGTAAGGAAATCTGCTCTCAACCACCAAGTGCTGCGACTGCCTATCCCTCCCTGCATTTCCCCTGGCTCACTTTCCACATTTGATCCCATCACAGAAGAAGAAGTCTCCAGAATCCTCTCTTCCTCTTGTCCGACAACATGCACTACCGACCCCATTCCCTCACATCTTCTCCAGTCTCTCTCTCCAGTTGTTACAACTCACCTAACTACAATCTTTAATCTCTCATTCTCCTCTGGCATTTTCCCATCCTCCTTCAAACACTCCATCATTACTCCACTACTAAAGAAATCCGCTCTCGACCCTTCCTGCACAAACAACTACAGACCGGTCTCCAATCTCTCCTCATCTCTAAACTTTTGGAGCTCCTAGTCTACTCCCGCCTTACCCGTTACCTCTCCACTCACTCCCTTCTAGACCCTTCGCAGTCCAACTTCAAACCACTACATTCGACTGAAACTGCACTCATCAAAGTGACCAATGACCTTCTGACAGCAAAACATAACGGTGACCACTCTCTGATCATTCTTCTCGACCTTTCTGCAGCTTTTTACACTGTTGACCACCGTCTTCTACTGTCTAGGCTCCAGTCACTAGGCATTAAGGACACTGCTCTCTCCTGGTTCTCTTCCTATCTTTCTGACCGCTCCTTCAGTGTTTTGTTCTCCGGCTCCACGTCATTTCCTCTTCCTCTCGCTGCCGGTGTACCCCAGGGCTCAGTCCTTGGCCCCCTTCTCTTCTTTCTCTACACGGCCCCAATTGGACAGACCATCAGCAGATTTGGCTTTCAGTACCGTCTTTATGCTGATGACACACAACTATACACGTCATCCCCCGACCTTACCCCCGCTGTACTACAGAACGTCACCGACTGTCTGTCCGCAGTCTCCAACATCATGTCCGCTCTCTATCTGAAACTCAACCTCTCCAAAACTTAATTTCTTCTGTTCCCGCCGTCTACTAACCTCCTTAAACTTGACATTTCACTCTCCGTGGGCGGAACCATAATAACAACCCGGCAGCAGTCTTGCTGTCTGGGTGTTATGTTTGACACCAATCTCTCCTTCACCTCCCATATACAATCTCTTGCCCGCTCTTGCCGCCTACACCTAAAGAACATCTCTACAATCCGCCCTTTTCTCACCATGGAAACAACAAAAACCCTCACTGTAGCATTGATCCACTCCCGCCTGGACTACTGCAATGCTTTATTAATTGGCCTCCCCCTTACTCGACTTTCTCCTCTCCAGTCCATCCTTAATGCTGCAGCCAGGGTCATCCATCTGGCTAATCAGTACTCGGATGCGTCCGCTCTTCGCCAGTCCTTACATTGGCTGCCCATTCATTATAGGATCCAATTCAAAGTACTTGTTCTCACCCACAAAGTTTTCCAAAGTGCAGCGCCCCCCTACATCTCCTTCCTCATTTCCATCTATCGGCCTAACCGACTGCTGTGCTCTGCAAACGACTTTCAACTAACCTCTGCACTAATCCGTACCTCCCACTCCCGACTCCAAGACTTCTCCCGCGCTGTGCCAATCCTCTGGAATGCTCTACCCCAAGAAATTAGGACTATCCACAATTTGCATGTTTTCAGGCGCTCCCTCAAAACACATTTGTTCAGAGCGGCCTATCACTTTCACTAATCAAAGTCATTTTATGTGTAAGTGTGTGTGTGTAGCCCATTCACTATCTCCATCCATCCCTCACTCCCTCAAGATGGCTGGACCATCATTGTAAAAACACCATTGTATATACACACCTGTACTTTGTTCTCCCCACCTCATTGTAGATTGTAAGCTCTCACGAGCAGGGTCATCTTATCTTGCTTTAATTATTGTATTGTTAACGTTGTTACTTATGACTTGTGTTTTGAAACTCTTATACTGTAAAGTGCTGAGGAATATGTTGGCGCTATATAAATAAAGATTATTATTATTATAGGTATTTCCTTGTGATTCTGCTAATCAAATATAGCTCATCTTACCTACATAAAACTATGTGACTAGATACAGTTCTGCAAATTTTGTTGATGGCAACTAGAGTTGAGCGATACTTTCCGATATCCCAAAGTATCGGAATCGGAATGGTATCGCCGATACCATTAAAATATCGGCGATACCCGATACCGATACCGGAAGTCCCATATAAGTCTATGGGAACAAAATATCGGAACTAAAAAAAAAACATTCTTTCCTTGTAAACACTAAATATACACACATAGAATACATATATATATATATATATATATATATATATATATATATATATACATGTCATTGTGACATATATATATATACATATATGTATAGTTTATACACTTCTACATAGTAAAATATCCTCTGATTCAATTGCCGGGTAAAGCCGGCTTCTGTGAAAAGACAGAAGCACCCGACATGAAATGACACTTGGTGTACATAGGGTTAACCATGTCTTTTCATGTTGTTTGCTATCTGATTTGCACAAACAATTACATCAGTCTATGTGTGCAAAATTTCACACCTGTAGGGGTTAATTAAAGGTGTAAATTCGTTGTAAAAAAAGACTTTTTTGCTACGAATTTACACCTTTAATTAACCCCTACAGGTGTGAAATTTTGCACACTTACACTCATGTAATTGTTTGTGCAAATCAGATATCAAACTACATGAAAAGACATGGTTAACTCTATGTAAACCAAGTGTCATTTCATGTCGGGTTCTGCATTTTCACAAAAGCCGGCAATTGAATTAGCGGCTATTATACTATGTAGAAGTGTATGAACTATAAATATATATATATATGTGTCACAAACACAATGACATGTATATATATATATATATATATATATATATATGAGGTGTAAAATTGCTGAAAAAAAATGCGTGGGCTCCCGCCCTATTTTCGCAACCAGACAGACAAAGCCAGTGAGTGGGGGCAGATAATAATAGCCCAGAGAGGGACCATTATTTTTGCCCCCCCCCCCGGCTACTAACATCTGCCCCCAGACACCCCAGAAAGGGCAAATCTCTAATTAGATTTGCCCTTTCTGGCACTTTGCCCGTCTATTCCCATTGCCCTGTAGCGGTGGTGAATGGGTTAATAAGGGGTTAAAATGACCTTGCAATTGAAAGGTCACTTTAAGCCAGGTTAATAATTGAGAGCTGTCAATTAGACAACTATCAATTATTAATCCTATTGTATGAAAGAAAAATCAAACACACACACTTTAATAAAAAAGAAGTTTAATGAAATAATCACACAGTTTTTGACCATATTTTATTTACCTGCTAAAACCATTTCCTGTAATAAAATAAAATAATAAAGCAAAATTATTCTTACCAATCCGATGCACAGTCAGGTCCCACGGTGTAATCCTTCAGAAAGGGTTAATGTTTACTGCAGGGACCGCAGCTAATGCTGCAGCCTCACAGTAAACCCCAAATGAATGAGCTCCTCTCCTGGCTGACAGGAGAGGAAGTGGAAAGCTTAATTGATTGCTTTCCACTTTCACTTCAGGTCAGCCAGGGACACCATCAGTGACGTCAGAGGGAACTGATTAACAAAAATAGGGGTTCCCTTCGAAAAAAAAAAATGGCGTGGGGTCCCCCCTATTTTTGTTAACCAGCCAGATGAAGCAGACCGCTGAGGCCTGGATTTTCAGGCTGTTAAGAAGCCAAGATCCATGGACCTTGCCAGCCTGATAATACCAGGCCACAGCAGTCTGCATATCTTGGCTGATTAACAAAAATAGGGGATCCCCTCGAAAAAAATTAGCGTGGGGTCCCCCTATTTTTGTTAACCAGCCAGATGAAGCAGACCGCTGAGGCCTGGTTTTTCAGGCTGGTAAGGATCCAATATCCATGGACCTTGCAAGCCTGATAATACCAGGCCACAGCAGTCTGCTTAGCTTGGCTGGTTAACAAAAATAGGGGATCCACTCGAAAAAAAAACGGCGTGGGGATCCCCCCTATTTTTGTTAACCAGCCAAGTAAAATGCAGACTGCTGCGGCCTGGTATTAAAAGACTGTCAAGGCCCATGGATTTTGGCCCTCAACAGCCTGATAATACCAGGCTACAGCAGCTCCACATTTGGCGCATCAAAAGATGTGCCAATTGTGGCACTTTACCCGGCTCTTCCCACTTGCCCTGTAGCGGTGGCAAGCGGGGTAATAAGGGGTTAATGTCACCGTTGATTGCACGGTGACAATAAGCCCGGTTAATAATGGAGAGGTGTCAATAAGACACCGATCCATTATTAATCCCAAAGTTTTTAAATGTTTAAAAAAAAGACACAGCAAGAAAAAAGTATTTTAATGAAATAAAAGAGACAACACAGTTTTCATTTCTTTTATTACTCTCTCATTCCTGCGACGCCATCGATCTCCTGTAAAAAAATAAAAAAAAACAAACCAACAGTATACCACCTGTCCGACGCAGTCCATAGTAACGATTGTCCCACGACGATCCAGCTCTGCTACATCGGAATGACAGGCAGAGCCTGACATCCCGGCGCAGCACAGCTGCTTACCAGCTTCCCCGGCGGTGACGTCATCGGACTGCTTTACGGCCGCGATTACCCAGCAGTCACTGCAGTTATCGCGAGATACTGCATGTGACCGCCGGGGAGAAGAGGATGGCGGCCATTAAGCAGTCCGGGATGTGACCGCCGGAGATCTTCTGCCGGGTAAGTGCCGCTGACTCCTGACAGACCCGACCGACGGACACTGACAGTGACAGTGACATTCCGATTCCGGTATCCAATATGACGAAAATCCCGGAACTCGGAATCGGAATTCCGATACAGCCAATATTCGCCGATACCTGATATTTGCAGTATCGTATCGCTCAACACTAATGGCAACTGATCTTGGGTTATCTTTGCTAAAATTATGTTTTTCTTTAAAAGTTAATGCTACTGATGATACTCTTTTCACCCAGGATGATGTGTCATATGTAATAATTTTAATCATTGTCATTTTTCTTCCGAAAACCTATAAGCACCTGAGTTCTTGGGCATGTCTTGGTTATGTAAAAATAACATGACTGGCACCAAGAAATACTGTATGCTGAACCCCTGATTATTTATTTAAATAATCTTTATTTTTATATAGCACTAACATATTCCGCAGCGCTTTACAGTTTGTACACATTATCGTCGCTGTCCCTGATAGGGCTCACAATCTAGATTCCGTATCAGTATGTTTTTGGAGTGTGGGAGGAAACCGGAGTACCCGGAGGAAACCCACGCAAACATGTGGAGAACATAGAAACTCCTTGCAGATGTTGTCCTTGGTGGGATTAGAACCTAGGACTCCAGTGCTGCAAGGCTGCGGTGCTAACTACTGAGCCACCATGCTTCCCTCAGAACATCAGATTATCAGAACACATGTACAATTTGTCTTTGTGAAGTCATATGTAGAGCTTAACCTGCTATATTTCCAAATTTTGTTGATGTATATTCTGTGTCCGGATCTGAAAAATTACCCAGACACAGAGATTATGATTGTCCCATTGATTTGGTACCATACTCCCATCTCCTCCAAGGAAAATATATGATCTTTCTGGTCTAGAACATCAGGCCATGAAGGATTATGTGGCAGATAGTCGGCAAAAATGGTTCATCAGAATTTCCATGTCACCAGTAAGCACAGGTTTCATTTTTTTTTTTATAAAAAAGTTGGTGGTCTCACTGAAGGTATAGTTATAACTTCTGCTTCACTAGATCTTGTATAAGAGATCCATAAATCCCAACAGTTAGCCCCTGAAACTAAACCTATCCAAAAAAAGTTCCTTCCCAGTTTCATCTATTTATTGTTCAGGAGACCCATGATGCTCTACTTACAGGTCACCCTGGAAATATCAATACTATTTGACAGGAAATCAGGAATTTTTGGTGGCTAACCAGTAAGCAACTATAGGGAATATGTACAGACCTCTGATATTTGTGGCAGAAGCAAAATGGTGGGAAAACGGGCAGCACGGTGGCTCAGTGGTTAGCACTGCAGCCTTGCAGTTGTAATGGGACGGCAGCGGGGCCGATGCACTGGAAGCTGCTACGTATTTTACCTCTGTAGTCTTCATTTTCCTTGGTTGTCCTCCTCCCATGAGGGAGCGTACAGAGCAATTAGAGTCAGAGTCCCAAATCACGTCAAACAATTCTGCTTTATTTTCCTCTGGACACAGCACATCCAAGACACCATAAGCACGTCTTAATCGATACCAGCAATACATTCTTCACAATTCTGCCTCTTCTTCTCTGCTACACCAGAATGGACCACTAAGTATTGACGGGACGAGGAGCCCGGTGAAAACGGCACTTCAATCTCTTCCCCTGGAGACACTTCAATCCAGCATATGAAAGACACATCTACTAGGTCATCCACCCCTCTCTGGTTATCCTGCCCGGATACTTCTGATGGCCCACTCACTTCTATGCTCATGCACTACCTCTTATGCTGAGGGTTCTCACAGTGGTTCTTCCACTGGACTACTGCTACTTAAACCCACTCTCTTTGGGCTCACGTTTCCATGGTGAATCCTTCACCGGCTTCTTCAGGGGTTGCTGGTCCCCTCTTCTTCCTACCATATGCTCAGGGTTCAGGAATGTGGATGTCCTCACACTAGCAACGTCCACCCCCGACTGATCTCCGCTTGGAGGAAACCTTCCTGACAGATTTCCGCTTGGAGGCAATCTTTCCCTAGCAAAAAGTCCCTAACCTCTTGTTTCTATTGGGTTGGATATGCTCTATGCCCCATCTAGTGGCCAAACCCAAATACTGCATTGGCATATTTTTCTAGCTTTCTAACTGGATCTCTAACGTGCCCCCATTAGTGATCCCTCGCAAACACATAACCCATATATATATATTCACTACCCTACTAGTGCCCTCCTCTAGTGATCCCAAGGATGCACTAACTACCTACAACCAAACCCCTACATATCTGACATACCACTAGTACATGACATCACACAGTTCATACATTTACACATGTTAACACAATTAAAGGGGATGACACATTTAAAGGTTTAAGACCCTTGAACTCCTTACACAGCGCTGGGGTCCTGGATTCAAATCCCACTAAGCACAACATCTGCAAGGGGTTTGTATGTTCTCCCGGTGTTTTTGTGGGTTTCCTCTGGGTACTCCGGTTTCCTCTCACATTCCAAAGACATACTGATAGGGATTCTAGATTGTGAGTCCCAGTGGGGACAGTGCCAATGGGGATAGGGGAAAATATGTGTAGGTGGGTTAGGAGCTGGCTCGGAGATAGGAAGCAGGGGGTGGTTATTAATGGAGCACACTCAGACTGGGTCGCGGTTAGCAGTGGGGTAACACGGGTCAGTATTGAGGCTGCTTCTTTTTAACATATTTATTAATGACCTTGTAGGGGGCATACAGAGTAGTATTTCAATATTTGCAGATGACACTAAACTCTGCAGGGTAATCAATGCAGAGGAGGACGATTTTATATTTCAAGAGGATTTATGTAAACTAGAAACTTGGGCTGATAAATGGCAAATGAGCTTTAATGGGAATAAATGTAAGGTCATGCACTTAGGTAGAACAAACAAGATGTATAATTATGTGCTTAATTGTAAAATACGGGGAAAACTGTCACTGAAAAAGACCTGGGTGTATGGGTGGACGACAAACTCACATTTAGTGGCCAGTGTCAGGCAGCTGTTGCAAAGGCAAATAAAATAATTTGATGCATTAAAAAAGGCATAGATGCTCATGAGGAGAACATAATTTTACCTCTATACAAGTTACTAGTGCGACCACACTTAGAATACTGGGCACAGTTCTTGTCTCCGGTGTATAAGAAAGAGATAGCTGAACTGGATGGGTGTAGAGAAGAGCGACCAAGGTTATTAGAAAACTGGGGGTCTGCAATACCAAGACAGGTTATTACACTTGGGGTTATTTAGTTTGGAAAAATGAAGGTTTAGGGGTGATCTTATTACAATGTATAAATATATGAGGGGATAGAACAAAGACCTTTCTAATGATCTTTTTTCTCTTAGACCTGAGACGGGGACAAGGGGGCATCCTCTACGTCTGGAGGAAAGGTTTAAGCATAATCACGGACGCAGATTCTTTACTGTAAGAGCAGTGAGACTATGGAACTCTGCCTTTATAATGTTGTAATGAGTGATTCCCTACTAAAATTTAAGAAGTGCCTGGATGCCTTTCTTGAAAAGTATAATATTATAGTTTATATACACTAGTTTCCTAGATATTGCGTTGATCCAGGGAGTTAGTCTGATTGCCCTATGTGGAGTTGGGAAGGAATTTTTTTTCCCCAATGTGAAGCTTACTGTTTGTCACATGGGTTTTTTTTTGCCTTCCTCTGGATCAACATGTTAGGGCAGGTTAGAATAGGATATGGGTTGAACTAGATGGACTTAAAGTCTTCCTTCAACCTTAATAACTATGTTACTATGTAATTATGTCTGTAAAGCGCTGTAGAATTAATGGTGCTATATAAATGAGTAAAATAAATAAATAAAACACTCAGAACCATTTCTGCCATTTTTCTTCAGCCCCTGGTCTAAGAGTTCATGGACCTACTTCTCTATGGACTTCATTACTGACCTCCAAACATCAGAAGAGAACAATGTTTTCTTGATAGTATTTGTCAGGTTGAGTGAACAGTGTAATTTTGTATCTTTATCTGGGTTTCCTGACTCTCAAATCTTTAGTGAGTTATTAATTAAACACATTGTGCATTTAGATGGTATTCAGGAAAATATAATTTCTGACCAGGGGATCATGTTAATTTCCAAATTTTAGTGGGCATTCTCATAAATTATCAATTATGAGTGGTCTTTTTCTTCTGCCTGCCATCCAGAGACCAATGGTTAGATAGAATGTATTAATCAAACTTTCGAGAAATATGTTTTATGCCATATCTCAGATCATTAGTCTGATTGGGTGGAACATCTTCCGGTAGCTGAAATTGCTATCAATAATCATTATCAATAATGCATTAATATTTCCAAGACGCAGGGCATTCATGCCTCATCGATAATAAGTGACATTCTTGGACTCATGCTTTGGAGTTGGGATCAAGGTGGGTTTGACCATGAAATGTTTCATGTCTAAATTTTTTTCTGCCACGCTAGGTCCCAAATATATTTATCCTTATCAAATAATTGGTTCCATTAACCTAGTGATTTGTGCTTGAAACTTCCTCGATACTTTAAAATACCTAATGTGTTTCTTTAATCTCTCCTCAAGTTACATATTTTGCTGATTAACTCTATCAGAGAAACACCTTTCCCTATGGTACTCAAAGGAAATAGAAAATATGACATGCAGAAAATCTTGGATTCTCAAGCAGTGAGAGTCCTTACAATATCTGGTGCTTTTCAGAGGTTATGCCCCAGAGGAGAGATCCTGGGTTCCAGCGAGTAACAGTAACACCAATATCCTTATCAGGAACAATCATCTTCTGATAAATCTGATCTTAAGAGTCCAGAGGCCCCTTTTCAAAGGAGGTTACTGTCAAATCATATCCAGGACCTGCTCTTGTAATGTCTGCTCTTGTCAACCCACAATAACATATTTATTCTGCTGCAGCACTGAGATTAGGGTGGTTGAGACCTGTAGTGCTGTCTAGCCTGGCAGTATTGGTGTGTGTGCTAAACAGTTGGAATAATCAGCTCTTTGCCTTGACCAAGAGCGGCAGCACCACATCCTGTTAAGACTCCCAGCCTGGAGCTGCCAGATATAGTCCTACTTGTCTGGTTTGCTTTGCTTGTTTTCTGCTTTTGGTGTTTGTGAGCTTTTTCCTGATAAATACCCTTGCTTGTTCCCTGACTACTCTTCTGTCTTCTGAATTTGTGCCTTTGCTTTCCCTGGGATCTGCTAAATGGAATGACTTCCATTATGCCTGGTTATGGTTGACATTTTTAGAGCTCGAAGGAGACCACTGATTGACCTACCTTATGCCGGCATCCTGCTAACCGCTGCAGTTCTATTGTGTCTCCTCTCATGGAACTCTCAATGTGTACCCTGAAAATATACTATACTAGGATGTGCCTAGGACAAGTGTTTCAAGGGTTTTTAGCATATTATCTAACCTAAAATCCATCTGAAAGCTGTATATGGCTGCTTTAATTTAGAAATAAACTAAGTCCGGATGAAACGATTACTCA
Source organism: Oophaga sylvatica (assembly GCA_033576555.1). Lineage (NCBI taxonomy): Eukaryota > Metazoa > Chordata > Amphibia > Anura > Dendrobatidae > Oophaga > Oophaga sylvatica. Next base: position 99,671,843 of record JARQOD010000005.1, read on the forward strand.
TCAATAAAAAGTTTAACTTTGGATAAACCTATGCTGTATTAGTGTGTCACTATTAATTTATCATACTATAAATTTCTGCTAGGGAGATTTATATTATTAGACTTTCAAGATAATTAAAATGTGGCACTGGTATGAATTCAGGACGAGCCTGTGGGTCAGGGAAGACGCACACAGAAACACAATGAACAAGGCTGCTTTCTGACCAATGTTAAAGACAGGATTGTTTTTCATCTTCAGAGATCTTTGATAAAGGAAAATTTGTAAGGGCAACAGTGCCAGATTCTCAGCAACTGTGAGGTAAGCTGTAAGGCCGAGCAGCTAATTGCTTGAGAGAAAACAGCTTGAACGTAAATCTTTGTTCAATTACAGAACCACCCGGGAGAAAAAGGATTTATTAAAATCACATTTTTATTGATACAAAAAATAAAATAGATCTCTATCAGGCAGTAAAAACATCTCCTATGTCAATGTTGTACTGTACCACACGTTTCTTCTCTGGAATAGGATAAAGCCCTCTTAGTCATGATGTTTTTTCTGACCGATAGCATTAATGTTAGATCACAGGACTTTGGTATTTTAATCTTTGCTTAAATATGATTATATTTAATATCACCAAGATATTGGCGCCTATTAACATTGCATTCAAAATGCCTGTCAAATGTTCTTTGAACAGTTTAATTTTTTACAGTGGTTTTATGAATAATTATTTTTAAGGACAGCACCAAGTGTTCTAGACATGGAATGAACAAGTTGGCAATATATTTCATATTTTTTCAATCTTTTTCCATTCTTCAAGAACAACCTCATTCTGAGTCTGGATGCTGGATGCACAGTGATGCTCAACGTTTCTCTTCAGAATTCCCCATAGGTGTTCTATTGAGTTCAGATCAGGAGACATGAGGCCACTGAATAACTTTCACTCTGTTCTTTTTCAGAAATGCAACATATGTTGGTTTTGGATCATTGTCATGTTAGAAAAGTGAATTAGAAAGTAGAATGAAAGGTATGTATCCAAGGCACTAGTAAATAATAATAATACAGCAAATAATCTGAATACCTTAAAATATTTGATACTTTATTGCATAATATCAGTGAACAATAACATTAAGTAAAATGAAAAATCAAAACAGTTTTTGCAGTATACAGTAGCTGCTGAGGTTTCTACATAAAAATATTAGCGAACATCCCAGCCATCTCCCTACAAACCAATATTTAACGCGATAAAAATATACATGGATAGTATTATAAATAGCAAACAAAAACCCAGATAAAACAGTTTAAATAGATCATAAATGGCTGTAGCATAATAATAGATCATAAAGATGTAATAAGACACATGCAAAAAAATGCATACTCCAGATCCTATATACACGTATGACCAAATGGTGCTACCCACAAGAAATAGGAAGATAGGCAGAGGGAATGAGCACATGTGTTACGTCAACTGCTGTGGCTTCAACAGGGTGTGTGCAAATATTTACTCAAAAATGTATATACAGTGGGTTCCAAAAGTATTCAGACCACTTTAACTTTGTCACTCTTTGTTTCTTTGTAGACATTTGGTAAATGCAAAAAAGTTTATTTTTTTCTAATTAATGAACACTCTGCACTCTATCTTTACTGAAAAAAACAGAAATGTAGAAATTTTTGAACATTTACTAAAAAAGAAAAACTTAAATATCACATGGTCATAAGTATTCAGACCCTTTGCTCAGTATTGAGTAGAAGCACCCTTTTGAGCTAGTACAACCATGAGTCTTCTTGGGAATGATGCAACAAGTTTTCACACCTGAATTTGGGGATGCTCTGCCAATCTTGCTTGCAGATCCTCTCCAGTTCAGTCAAGTTGGATGGTGAATGTTGGTGAACAGCCATTTTCAGGTCTCTCCAGAGATGCTCAATTGGGTTTAGGTCAGGGCTTTGTCTGGGCCAGTCAAGAATGGTCACAGAGTTGTTCTGAATTCACTACTTATCATAGAATCATAGAATCATAGAATGGTAGAGTTGGAAGGGACCTCCTGGGCCATCTGGTCCAACCCCCTGCTCAAAGCAGGATTCTCTAAATCATCCCAGACAGATGTCTATCCAGCCTCTGTTTGAAGACTTCCATTGAAGGAGAACTCACCACCTCTCGTGGCAGCCTGTTCCACTCATTGATCACCCTAACTGTCAAAAAGTTTTTTCTAATATCTAATCTGTGTCTCCTCCCATTCAGTTTCATCCCATTGCTTCTAGTATTTCCTTGTGCGAATGAGAATAAAGATGATCCTTCTACAATGTGACAGCCCTTGAGATATCAGCTATTAAGTCTCCTCTCAGTCTTCTTTTTTGCAAGCTAAACATTCCCAAATCCTGCAACCGTTCCTCATAGGACATGGTTTGCAGACCGGTCACCATTCTGGTGGCTCTCCTTTGAACTTGTTCCAGTTTGTTGATGTCTTTTTTAAAATGTGGTGCCCAAAACTGGACACAGTGTTCCAGATGAGGTCTGACCAAAGAGGAGTAGAGGGCTATAATGACTTCACGTGATCTAGACTGTATGCTTCTGTTGATACATCCTAGAATTGTATTTGCCTTTTTTGCTGCTGCATCACACTGTTGACTCATGTTCAGTCTGTGATCTATTAGTATACCCAAGTCTTTTTCACATGTGCTGTTACTTAGCCCTATTCCTCCCATTTTGTATATGCTTTTTTCATTTTTATTGCCCAGATGTAGTACTTTGCATTTTTCCCTGTTAAAAACCATTCTGTTAGTTGCTGCCCACTGCTCCAGTTTATTTATATCTTTTTGAATCCTCTCTCTCTCTTCTCTAGTATTAGCTACCCCTCCTAGCTTTGTGTCATCAGCAAATTTGATCAGTTTACCCTCAATTCCTTCATCTAAATCATTGATAAAGATGTTGAACAATACAGGGCCCAAAACAGAGCCTTGTGGTACCCCACTTGAGACATTCTTCCAACTGGATGTGCAGCCATTTACGACCACTCTTTGAGTCCGATCACTAAGCCAGTTATGAATCCACCTAACAGTTGCCTTGTCCATTCCATACTTAGTCATTTTTTCAATAAGGATTGTGTGAGATACTTTGTCAAATGCTTTGCTGAAGTCAAGATATACTATATCTACAGCATTTCCCTGATCCACCCAGTCAGTGATTCTGTCATAGAAGGAAATTAAGTTAGTCTGACATGACTTATTAGTTACAAACCCATGCTGACTCTGGTTAATCACTTCATTCTTATGCAGGTACTTACATACATATTCTTTAATAATTTGTTCAAAGATCTTTCCTGGTATAGAAGTCAGACTCACCGACCTGTAGTTCCCTGGGTCCACCTTCTTCCCCTTTTTGAAGATAGGAACAACATTTGCTCTTCTCCAGTCTTCTGGGACTTCTCCTGTTCTCCAAGAATTTTCAAAGATTATGGACAGTGGTTCAAGAATTTCTTCTGCTATCTCCTTCAGTATTTTGGGGTGTAATTCATCTGGACCTGGAGACTTGAATTCATTTAGGTTAGCTAAGTGTTTCCTCACTGTCTTTCTGTTTATAGATATCCTGGATTCTTCTATTCCTTTAATAGGACAGTGAAGATCAGTTGATGTTACATTTCCTTTCTGAGAGAAAACAGATGCAAAATAGGAATTTAAAAGTTCAGCCTTCTCAACATCCTTTCTTACCATTTCATCATTTTCATCCTGTAAAAATCCTATAGCATCTTTGACTTTTTTTTTACTTTTGACGTATCCCCAAAATCCTTTTTTGTTGCTTTTGACATCTCTTGCAAGCCTTAATTCATTGTCAGCTTTAGATAATCTGATTTGTGCCCTGCAGGTTCTGCAGATGGCATTATATTCTTCTTTAGATAAGCCTCCCTCTTTCCATTTGATAAACATTTCTTTCTTCCTTTTTAGCATGTGTTTAAGTTCTGTGTTCATCCATCCTGGTTTCCTTAAATGCTTCCCATTCTTCCCTCTTTTTGGAATTGTTAACGATTGTGCTTTGAGAATCTCATTTTTCAAGATGTCCCATCCTTCCTGGACATTTTTGTCCTTAAGGATATCCTGCCATTGGATCCCTCCAATTCTTTTTCTGAGTCCCTTAAAATCTGCCTTTCTGAAATCTAACCTTGACGTCTGAGTATTCACAGGTCTTCCTCCTCTTGTTATCCAAAATTCTAAAATAGCATGGTCACTACCTAGGGTCCCAGCCACTCTTAACTCCTCAACCATTTCCTCCCTGTTTATAAGGATTAGATCCAAGGTAGCAGGTCCCCTTGTTTTCTCCTCTACCTTTTGAAAGATAAAGTTGTCAGCAAGAGAGGATAAGAATTTCCTTGACCTGTTAGTTTTGCCTGAGAGAGATTCCCAACAATTGTCTGGATAGTTGAAATCTCCCATGACCACTATGTCATATTTTTTGGAGAACTTGGCCATTTGATGCATAAAGAGTTCATCCATATCTTCAGCTTGCATAGGCGGCCTGTAGTAAATGCCTACAATGGTGTCCTTTCCATTGTTCTGTCCTTGTATTCTTACCCAAACAGTTTCCACAGAACTCCCAGTCTCTGAAGCGTCAATCTCTGTGAAGATATACGCTTTTCTAACATACTTTGTTATTTTAGCTGGGTGCTTATGTTCATTGTCTTGTTGGAAGATGAACCTTCGGCCAAGTCTGATGTACAGAGCACTTTGGAAGAGGTTTTCATTCAAGATATCCCTGTACTCGGCCACATTCATGTTTACCTCAATTGCAACCAGTTGTCCTGTCTCTGCAGCTAAACAATACCCCCATAGCATGATGCTGCTACCACCATGTTTCACTGTTGGGATTGTATTGGGCTGGTGATGAGCAGTCCTGGTTTTCTCTACACATACTGCTTAGAATTATCACCAAAAAATTCTTCATCTCATCAGACTGGAGAATCTTATTTCTCATTGAGCTGTTTGTCACCTAAGCAAATTAGCTTCTTCAGCACAGCCTCTTGCAGCTTTGCTTTGGCAGTGCTTCAGTGCTTCCAGCTTGTGACTGATGTGCTCATTTCTGACATGGCGGCTGAAGAGGAGGAGGAGGTGCAGGAACTGTACACAGTGGGGGCAACCCTGAATGACATAGGGCCCACAATCCTTGGCGTCGGGAGGACGTGTTCCATCCCAAGGTCTGACTGGGTAATGGCTTCCACTATGTTAACCCAGTGTGCTGTCAGTGATATGTACCGTCATTCTCCACAAGCACTTGTCCGTGGTTAGGTGTACTTTACCAGTAACTGCATTGTTGAGGGCACGGGTAATGTTGTGGGCCACGTGCTTGTGTAATGCCGGGATGGCATAGCAGGAGAAATAGTGGCGGCTGGGGACAGAGTACCTTGGGATGGCCACCGCCATCAGGTTGCAGAAAGCTTCCTTCTCCATGAGCCTAAAAGTCAACATTTCAACAGCAAACAGACGATAAATATGAGTATTGAGTACTGAGGCCTGTGAGGCGTTGGCTGCGTATTTCCGCTTACGTTCCAATGACTGGGGTATGGACAACTGAAGACTGCACTGGGACAAGGACGTGGAAGTTATTGATGGTAGTGCTATTTGACTGTGGTCAACGGCAGATGCAGGGCAGGAGGCATCTTCGCATGCACCATGGACAGGGGATTGGCTTGCACGCACAACAGTGGAAAAAGCAGTGGTGTCACCCGCAGACACTGTTCCCGGACCTGGGGTTGGGCCCACAAAGTTGGGTTTTTTGCTGCCATGTGCCTGATCATGTTGGTGGTGGTCAGGCTAGTAGTTTTGCTACCCCTGCTGATGCTGGCATGACAAGTGTTGCAATTGGCCTGTTTCGGGTTATCGGCATAGTCTTTAAAAAATAACCAGACTTGGGAAGACCTAACAGTTGGACTGGCAACTTCCGTCAGGTTGGTGTTACAGGGAACGGTTGCCTGCCTTCTGTCTGCGGTCACCACACTGCTTCTTCCTGCCTGAATTGGTGCAACGCCTAGCTCCCCCTGTGTGCTGCTCTCCTCACTCTGCATGTCCTCCTGCCAGGTTGGGTCTGTTACTACATCATCCACCACCTCATCTTCCACTTCCTCACCCTGGTCCTCCTCCTGACTTTCCGGCAATTGTGTCTCATCATAGTCCATCTCTTGTGATCGTGGCTGCTCAAAGATTTGTGCATCGCTACATAGAATATCATCTTGCCCCACTTCTAGTGGAGCGGGCAAGAGGCACGAATCTCCAAATGGAAAACTGAACAGTTCTTTGGAGTGTCCGAGTGTGGGATCAGTTGTCTCAGGGCACTCAGCATGGTGGGAGAAAGGAGGATCAGGGTAAGGAATATGCGGTCAGATTCACGGCTACTGTGACTTGACCTTGTTAAACACATTGTGCTGGTGGTGGTGGATAAGTAACTGGAAATATTATCTGTTATGCAATCAACAACCTTTTCACACTGCTCGGGCTTCAATAGTGCTGTCTTACAGCTGGTCCCTAGGACTTCGGACACTAAGGTCCCGTGAGAAGATGTGGGTGTTTTCAGTGGGTCAATTTCAGCTTGCCCATGGCCTCGGCCTGCACCCTCACCATCACCATCACGTCCACTTCCCCAGTCCCTTGCCACGCGCCTTGACCATTGTAAATGGAATAGAATATTATACACGTTCACTACAAAAGGGTGATTTGGGAGTCAACTTGTATGTGATACGTGTGCTTCAAAACCAAACTTTTACCTATCCGGACTTTAGGTAAAAATGTTTTTGGCCTTATCAGAGTAAATAATTAGGTTAGCAGATTGCAAAAAAAATACAATGTTTTGGCCTAAACTGGCCAAACTTTGAGCACACACAGATATGAGCTGGCACGGAGACATCACTATGACAAATGTGTGCCCTGTTTTTTTTTAGTTTTTGGGCTAACTAGTGCTGTATATCAGGACTGTGACACCCAGGACAAAAAAAGGAAAACCGGCCTACACAGCGACTGCCCAAACTTTGTGCACACACAGATATGAGCTACCACGGAGATACCACTACGTCAAATGTGTGGCCTGTATTTTTTTATTTTTCTGCGAAATACTGCTGTATATAAGTACAGTGACACCCAGGACAAAAAAAAGAAAACTGCCGTATACTGGCCAAACTTTGAGCATGCACAGATATGAGCTGGCACAGAGATACCACTATGACCATGTGTGCCCTTTTTTTTTTTTTTTTGGGCTAACTAGTGCTGTATATCAGCACTAGTGTTGAGCGATACTGCCCGATATCCCGAAATATCGGATCGGATTGGATCTGCCCGATACTTACTTTCTCACACGCATAATGCATTTAACAGCCACCTGTATCTGTACTTTTACATATTCTGGCTGATAACTGACTCATGCAGCATTACATGATCACCTGATTTCTTACATTATGGCTGGTCAGAACAATGAAAGCAACTGTTACCATCTACCTTTCGTGCCTCTCCTATTTCCTCATAGATTGTAAGCTTGCGAGCAGGGCCCTCATTCCTCTTGGTATCTGTTGATTTATGTGATTATTTTTATTCTGTAATGTCTTTTATTGTCTGTACAAGCCACATCTATAATGTAAAGTGCTGCAAGATATGTTGGCGCTATAGAAATAAAATTATTATTATTATTATTTATGAGACTGCTGGAAATAGCTGAGTAGTAGAGATAGAGGATAACTTCCTTATTAGTATAAATTGCCTAATCCTGTCAGTCCTGTGATTGCAGTAATAAAAGTTTATTATGTAAAATGTAGTGTTGAGCGATACTTCCCGATGTCAAGAAGTATCGGATTGGATCGGACCGATACCCAAAAAGTATCGGTATTGCCGATTCCGATACCGGAAACCAATGCAAGTCAATGGGACAGAAATATTGGAACTAAAAAAACCTCTTTCTTTCCTTGTAAACACTAGATATACACACATAGAATACATATATATATATATATATATATATATATATATATATATATATATATATACATGTCATTGTGACATATATACATATTTATAGTTCATTCACTTCTACATAGTAAAATAGCCTCTGATTCAATTGCCGGGCAATGCCGGCTTTTGTGAAAATACAGAACCACCCGACATGAAATGACACATGGTTTACATAGAGTTAACCATGTCATTTCATGTAGTTTGATATATGGTTTTCACTAACAATTACAAGAGTGTACGTGTGCAAAATTTGACACATGTAGAGGTTAATTAAAGGTGTAAATTTGTTGTAAAAAAACACATTTTTTTGCTACGAATTTACACCTTTAATTAACCCCTACATGTGTCAAATTTTGCACACATACACTCATGTAATTGTTAGTGAAAACCATATGTCAAACTACATGAAATGACATGGTTAACTCTATGTAAACCATGTGTCATTTCATGTCGGGTTCTGTATTTTTACAAAAGCCGGCAATAGAATTAGCAGCTATTATACTATGTAGAAGTGTATGTACTATAAATATATACAGTTAGGTCCATAAATATTTGGACAGAGACAACATTTATCTAATTTTGGTTCTAGACATTACCACAATGAATTTGAAACAAAACAAATCAGATGCAGTTGAAGTTCAGACTTTCAGCTTTCATTTGAGGGTATCCACATTAAAATTGGATGAAGGGTTTAAGAGTTTCAGCTCATTAACATGTGCCACCCTGTTTTTAAAGGGACCAAAAGTAATTGGACAGATTAAATAATTGTAAATAAAATGTTCATTTCTAGTACTTGGTTGAAAACCCTTTGTTAGCAATGACTGCCTGAAGTCTTGAACTCATGGACATCACCAGACACTGTGTTTCCTTCTTTTTGATGCTCTGCCAGGCCTTCACCGCGGTGGTTTTCAGTTGTTGTTTGCTTGTGGGCCTTTCTGTCTGAAGTTTAGTCTTTAACAAGTGAAATGCATGTTCAATTGGGTTGAGATCAGGTGACTGACTTGGCCATTCAAGAATATTCCACTTCTTTGCTTTAATAAACTCCTGGGTTGCTTTGACTTTATGTTTTGGGTCATTGTCCATCTGTAGTATGAAACGACGACCAATCAGTTTGGCTGCATTTGGCTGGATCTGAGCACACAGTATGGCTCTGAATACCTCAGAATTCATTCGGCTGTTTCTGTCCTGTGTCACATCATCAATAAACACTAGTGACCCAGTGCCACTGGCAGCCATGCATGCCCAAGCCATCACACTGCTTCTGCCATGTTTTACAGATGATGTGGTATGCTTTGGATCATGAGCTGTACCACGCCTTCGCCATACTTTTCTCTTTCCATCATTCTAGTAGAGGTTGATCTTGGTTTCATCTGTCCAAAGAATGTTCTTCCAGAACTGTGCTGGCTTTTTTAGATGTTTTTTAGCAAAGTTCAGCCTAGCCTTTTTATTCTTGATTCTTATGAGTGGCTTGCACCGTGCAGTGAACCCTCTGTATTTAATTTCATGCAGTCTTCTCTTTATGGTAGATTTGGATATTGATACGCCTACCTCCTGGAGAGTGTTGTTCACTTGGTTGGCTGTTGTGAAGGGGTTTCTCTTCACCATGGAGAGTATTCTGCGATCATCCACCACTGTTGTCTTCCGTGGGCGCCCAGGTCTTTTTGCATTGATGAGTTCACCAGTGCTTTCTTTCTTTCTCAGAATGTACCAAACTGTAGATTTTGCCACTCCTAAAGTTGTAGCAATTTCTCGGATGGGTTTTCTCTGTTTTTTGCAGATTAAGGATAGCTTGTTTCACCTGCATGGAGAGCTCCTTTGACCGCATGTTTCCTTCACAGCTAAACCTTCCAAATGCAAACACCACACCTCAAATCAACACCAGCCCTTTTATCTGCTTAATTGAGAATGATATAATGAAGGGATTGCCCACACCTGTCCATGAAATAGCCTTGGAGTCAATTGTCCAATTACTTTTGGTCCCTTTAAAAACAGGGTGGCACATGTTAAGGAGCTGAAACTCCTAAACCCTTCATCCAATTTTAATGTGGATACCCTCAAATGAAAGCTGAAAGTCTGAACTTCAACTGCATCTGATTTGTTTTGTTTCAAATTCATTGTGGTAATGTCTAGAACCAAAATTAGATAAATGTTGTCTCTGTCCAAATATTTATGGACCTAACTGTATATATATATATGTGTCACAAATTTAATGACATGCATATATATATATATATGAGGTGTAAAATTGTTGAAAATAAATGCGTGGGCTCCCGCCCTATTTTCTCAACCAGACAGACAAAGCCAGTGAGTGGGGGCAGATAATAATAGCCCAGAGAGGGACCATTATTTTTGCCCCCCCCTTGCTACTAACATCTGCCCCCAGACACCCCAGAAAAGGCAAATCTATAATTAGATTCGCCCTTTCTGGCACTTTGCCTGTCTATTCCCATTGCCCTGTAGCCGTGGCAAAAGGGTTAATAAGGGGTTAAAGCCACCTTACTATTGAAAGGTGACTTTAAGCCAGGTTAATAATTGAGAGCTGTCAATTAGACAACTATCAATTATTAATCCTATTGTATGAAATAAAAATAAAACACACACACTTCAATTAAAAATCATTTTAATGAAATAAACACACAGTTTTTGACCATATTTTATTTTACTGCCATTCATTGTGAAGCCCTTGTTCACCTGTAATGAAAATAAAATAATAAAGCAACATTATTCTTACCTATCCGATGTTCAGTCAGGTCCCCCGATGTAATCCTTCTGAAAGGGTTAATGTTTACTGCAGAGACCGCAGCTAATGCTGACAGTCTCACAGTAAACCCCCAACTGAATCATCTCCTCTCCTGGCTGACAGGAGAGGAAGTGGTTAGCATAATTGATTGCTTCCCACTTTCACTTCAGGTCAGCCAGGGACACCGCACTGCATCAGAGACGTCAGAGGGAATCCCGGCTGACCTGAAGTGAACTGACCAACAAAAATAGGGGATCCCCTCTAAAAAAAAATGGCGTGGGGTCCCCCCTATTTTTGTTAACCAGCCTGATAAAGCAGACTACTGAGGCCTGGTTTTTCAGGCTGTTAAGGAGCCAATATCCATGGACCTTGCAAGCCTGATAATACCAGGCCACAGCAGTCTGCTTATCTTGGCTGGTTAACAAAAATAGGGGATCCCCTCGAAAAAGGGTCCCCCCTATTTTTGTTAACCAGCCAGATGAAGCAGACTGCTGAGGCCTGGTTTTTCAGGCTGGTAAGGATCCAATATCCATGAACCTTGCAAGCCTGATAATACCAGGCCACAGCAGTCTGTTTAGCTTGGCTGGTTAACAAAAATAGGGGATCCCCTCGAAAAAAAAATGGTGTGGGGGTCCCCCTATTTTTGTTAACCAGCCAAGTAAAAAGCAGACTGCTGCGGCCTGGTATTAAAAGACTGTCAAGGCCCATGGATTTTGGCCCTCAACAGCCTAAAAATACCAGGCTGCAGCAGCCCCACAAATGGCGCATCCAAAGATGCGCCAATTGTGGCATTTTACCCGGCTCTTCCCACTTGCCCTGTAGCGGTGGCAAGCGGGGTAATAAGGGGTTAATGTCACCTTTGATTGAAAGGTGACAATAAGCCCGGTTAATAATGGAGAGGCGTCAATAAGACACCGATCCATTATCAATCATAGTTCGTAAATTTTTTAAAAAATACACAGCCAGAAAAAAGTCTTTTAACCCCTTAACGACCAAGCCATTTTGTAGGTTAACCCCTTCACCCCCAAGGGTGGTTTGCACGTTAATGACTGGGCCAATTTTTACAATTCTGACCACTGTCTCTTTATGAGGTTATAACTCTGGAACGCTTCAACGGATCATCGCGATTCTGAGATTGTTTTCTCGTGACATATTGTACTTCACGTTAGAAGTATAATTTCTTCGATATAACTTGCGTTTATTTTTGAAAAAAACACAAATATGGCGAAAATTTTTAAAATTTTGCAATTTTCAAACTTTGAATTTTTATTCCCTTAAAACAGAGAAATATGTCACACAAAATAGTTAAGAAATAACATTTCCCACATGTCTACTTTACATCAGCACAATTTTGGAACCAAAATTTTTTTTTGTTCGGAAATTATAAGGGTTAAAAGTTGACCAGTGATTTCTCATTTTTACAACAAAATTTACAAAGCCATTTTTTTAGGGACCACCTCACATTTGAAGTCACTTTGACGGGTCTATATAGCAGAAAATACCAAAAAGTGACACCATTCTAAAAATTGCACCCCTCAAGGTACTCGAAACCACATTCAAGAAGTTTATTAACCCTTCAGGTGCTTCACAGGAGCTGAAGCAACGTGGAAGGAAAAAATTAATATTTAACTTTTTAGCCACAAAAATGATCTTTTACAAACTTTTTTTTTATTTTGACAAGGGTAAAAGGAGAAAATGGGCAGATAAAGTTGTTGTGCAATTTCTCCTGAGTACGCCAATACCCTATATGTGGGGGAAAACCACTGTTTGGGCGCACGGCAGAGCTCGTAAGGGAAGGAGCGCCGTTTGACTTTTTCAAACTAAAATTGGCTGGAGTTGAGATTGGACGCCATGTCGTGTTTGGAGAGCCACTGATGCGCCTAAACAGTGGAAACCCCCACAAGTGACACCATTTTGGAAACTAGACCCCCTAAGGAACTTATCTAGATCTGTTGTGAGCACTTTGAGCCCCAAAGTGTTTCACAAAAGTTTATAATGCCTGGGTGTGAAAAAAAAAAAAACAATTTTCCACAAAAATGATTTTTTAGTCCCAAATTTTTATTTTTCCCAAGGAAATTGGACCCCAAAAGTTGTTGTCCAATTTGTCCTGAGTACGCTGATACCCCATATGTGGGGGGGGGAAACTGTTTGGGCGCACGGCAGGGCTTGGAAAGGAAGCAGTAACGTTTTGGAATGCAAACATTGATGGGGGTCATGTTCCGTTTGTAGTGCCCCAGATGAGCCTAAACAGTGGAAACCCCCCACAAGTGACCCCATTTTGGAAGCTAGACCCCCTAAGGAACTTATCTAGATCTTTGGTGAGTACTTTGAACCCCCAAGTGCTTCACACAAGTTTATAATGCCCGGGCATGAAAATAAAAAATCCTATTTTTTTCCCACAAAAATTATCTCTTAGTCACTAATTTTTTATTTTCCCATAGTAACAGGAGAAATTGGACCTCAAAAGTTGTTGTCCAATTTGTCCTGAGTACGTTGATACCCCATATGTGGGGGGGACCACTGTTTGGGCGCATAGCAGAGCTCGGAATGGAAGTAGCACCATTTGACTGTTTCCAACCAAAATTGGCTGGAATTCAGATTGGACGCCATGTTGCATTTGGAGAGTCCCTGATGTGCCTAAACAGTGGAAACCCCCCACAAGTGACCCCATTTGGGAAACTAGACCCCCTAAGGAACTTATCTAGATCTTTGGTGAGCAATTTGAACCCCCAAGTGCTTCACACAAGTTTATAACGTAGAGCCGTAAAATTAAAAAATCATATTTTTTTCCACAAAATTGATCTTTTCACCCCAATTTTTATTTTCCCAAGGGTAACAAGACTCCAAAAGTTATTGTGCAATTTGTCCTGAGTACGCTGATACCCCATATGTGGGGGTAAACCACTGTTTGGGTGCATGGCAGAGTTTGGAAGGGAAGGAGCGCCGTTTGACTTTTTCAACGCAGAATTGGCTGGATGCCATGTCGTGTTTGGAGAGCTCCTGATCTGCCTAAACAGTGGAAACCCCCCACAAATGACACCATTTTGGAAACTAGACCCCTCAAGGAACCTATCTAGATGTGTGGTGAGCACTTTGAACCCCAAAGTGCTTCACAGAAGTTTATAACGTACAGCTGTAAAAATAAAAAAATCTTTTTTTTTTTTACAAAAATGATTTTTTTCGCCCCCAATATTTTATTTTCACAAGGGTAACAGGAGAAATTGGACCCCAAAAGTTGTTGTCCAATTTGTCCTGAGTATGCTGATACCCAACATGTGTGAGAAAACGACTGTATGGGTGCACGTCTGGGCTCGGAAGGGAAGTAGTGACGTTTTGGATTGCAGACTTTGATGGAATGGTCTGGGGGCGTCATGTCGCATTTGGAGAGCCCCTGATGCGCCTAAACAGTGGAAACCCCCCACAAGTGACCCCATTTTGGAAAATAGACCCCACAAGGAACTTATCTAGAAGTATTTTGAGCACTTTGAACCCCTAAGTGCTTCACAGAAGTTTATAACGTACAGCTGTAAAAATAAAAAATCCTTTTTTTTTTTACAAAAATGATTTTTTCGCCCCCAATATTTTATTTTCACAAGGGTAACAGGAGAAATTGGACCCCAAAAGTTGTTGTCCAATTTGTCCTGAGTACGCTGATACCCAACATGTGTGAGAAAACGACTGTATGGGTGCACGTCTGGGCTCGGAAGGGAAGTAGTGACGTTTTGGATTGCAGACTTTGATGGAATGGTCTGGGGGCGTCATGTCGCATTTGGAGAGCCCCTGATGCGCCTAAACAGTGGAAACCCCCCACAAGTGACCCCATTTTGGAAAATAGACCCCACAAGGAACTTATCTAGAAGTGTGGTGAGCGCTATGAAGCCCCAAGTGCTTCACAGAAAATTTATAACATACAGCCGTAAAAACAAAAAAATCATTTTTTTTTTACAAAAATGATTTTGTCGCCCCCAGTTTTTTATTTTCCCAAGGGTAACAGAAGAAATAGGACAAATTGCACAATAACTCTTGGGTACAGAGTACGCTGATACCCCATATGCGGGGTAAACTACTGTTTGGGCGCATGGCAGAGCTCAGAAGTGAAGGAGCACCGTTTGACTTTTTCAACGCAGAATTGGCGGGAATTGAGATCAGACGCCATGTCACATTTGGAGAGCCCCTGATGTGCCTAAACAACAGAAACCCCCCAATTCTAACTCCAACCCTAACCCCAACATACCCCTAACCCTAGTCCCAACCCTAACCACAAACCTAACCCTAACACACCCCTAACCCTAATCCCAACCATAACCCTAATACTAACCTTAGCGCCAATCCTAACCCTAACTTTAGCCGCAACACTAACCCTAATGGGAAAATGGAAATAAATACATTTTTTTAATTTAATTATTTTTCCCTAACTAAGGGGGTGATAAAGGGGGTTTGATTTACTATTTATAGCGGGTTTTTGTGATTGGCAGCTGTCACGCTAAAAGACGCTTTTTATTGCAAAAAGTAGTTTTATGCATCACCACATTTTGAGAGCTATAATTTTTGCATATTTTGGCCCACAGAGTCATGTGAGGTCTTATTTTTTGCGGGACGAGGTGACGTTTTTATAGGTACCATTTTTGAGCACGTGACATTTTTTGATCGCTTTTTATTTCGATTTTTGGGAGGTTAGAATGAACAAAAATCAGCAATTCATGAATTTCTTTTGGGGGAGGCGTTTATACCGTTCCGTGTGTGGTAAAATTGATAAAGCAGTTTTATTCTTCGGGTCAGTACGATTATGGCGATACCTCATTTATATCATTTTTTTATGTTTTGGCGCTTTTATAGAATAAAAACAATTTTATATAAAAAATCATTATTTTTGCATCGCTTCATTCTGCGAGCTATAACTTTTTTATTTTTTTGCTGATGATGCTGTATGATGGCTCGTTTTTTGCGGGACAAGATGACGTTTTCAGCGGTACCATGTTTATTTATATCTGTCTTTTTGATCGCGTGTTATTCCACTTTTTGTTCGGCGGTATGATGATAAAGCATTGATTTTTTGCTTAGTTTTTTTTTTTTTTTTAAGGGGTTCACTAAAGGGGTTAACTAGTGGGACAGTTTTATAGGGGGGGTCGTTACGGACGCGGCGATACCAACTATGTGTACTTTTATTGTTTTGTTTTTTTTATTTACAGGAAGAAATGAATTTATTGGGGAATATTTTTTTTTTTTTAATGATTTTTTTTACCACTTTTTATTTCTATTTTTTTTACTTTTTTACTTTGTCCCAGGGTGGGACATCACAGTATTTTAGCAGATCGCTGGTGTGACAGTGTGCACAGCACTCTGTCACACCAGCGATCGCTCTGGCATCGCTGCAGGCTTCCTCTGCGCCTGCTCTCAGCAGGCACTGAGGAAGCCACCTCCCTGCAGGACCCCGGCGCCATCTTGGATCCGGGACCTGGAGGGAGGACGGACCCTCGGAACAGCGCGACACATCGCGCTGCTCTGAGGGTCTCAGGGGGGCGCGCAGGGAGCCCCCTGCCTGCGCGATCCTCCCCTGTGCCCCGGGCACACCGCGATCATGTTTGATCGCGGTGTGCTAGGGGTTAATGTGCCGGGAGCGGTCCGTGACCGCTCCTGACACATAGTGCTGGGTGTCAGCTGTGATATACAGCTGACACCCGGCGGCGATCAGCTACGCTCCCCCCGGGAGCGCAGCTGATCGCATATGACGTACTATTCCGTCCATGGGAATTAGGTCCAGGGTCACATGGACGGAATAGTACGTCTGATGGCAGAGAGGAGTTAAAGACCAGGCCAATTTTTACAATTCTGACCACTGTCTCTTTATGAGGTTATAACTCTGGAACGCTTCAACGGATCTTGGCGATTCTGAGATTGTTTTCTCGAGACATATTGTACTTCATGATAGTGGTAAAATTTCTTCAATATAACTTGCGTTTATTTATGAAAAAAATGGAAATATGGCAAAAAATTTGAAAATTTTGCAATTTTCAAACTTTTAATTTTTATGCCATTAAATCAGAGAGATATGTCACAAAAATTAGTTAATAAATTACATTTCCCACATGTCTACTTTACATCAGCACAATTTTGGAACCAAAATTTTTTTTTGTTAGGAAGTTATAAGTGTTAAAATTTGACCAGCAATTTCTCATTTTTCCAACAAAATTTACAAAATCATTTTTTTAGGGGCCACCTCACATTTGAAGTGAATTTGAGGGGTCAATATGACAGAAAATACCCAAAAGTGACACCATTCTAAAAACTGCACCCCTCAACGTGTTCAAAGCCACATTCAAGAAGTTTATTAACCCTTTAGGTACTTCACAAGAATTGAAGCAATGTGGAAGGAAAAAATTAACATTTAACTTTTTTTCCCAAAATTTTTCTTTCGACACAATTTTTTAAAATTTTGTTAAGGGTATCAGTAGAAAATGAACCACAATATTTGTTGTACAATTTCTCCTGAGTACAGTGATACCCCATGTGTGGGGGTAAACCACTATTTGGGCGCATGGCAGAGCTCGGAAGGGAAGCAGCCCATTTGACTTTTTTGGCTGGAATTGAGATTGGACGCCATGTCGCATTTGGAGAGTCCCTGTGTGCCTACACAGTGGAAACCCCCCACAAGTGACCCCATTTTGGAAACTAGACCCCCCAAGTAACTTATCTAAATGTGTAGTGAGAGCTTTGAACCCCCAAGGGCTTCACAGAAGGTTATAACGTAGAGCCGTAAAATTAAAAAATCATATTTTTTCCACAAAAATTATCTTTTCATCCCAATTTTTATTTTCCAAAGGATAAAAGGACCCCAAAAGTTATTGTGCAATTAGTCCTGAGTACGCTGATACCCCATATGTGGGGGTAAACCACTATTTGGGTGCATGGCAGAGCTCGGAAGGGAAGCAGCGCCATTTGACTTTTTTGGCTGGAATTGAGATTGGACGCCATGTCGCATTTGGAGAGCCCCTGTGTGCCTAAACAGTGGAAACCCCCACAAGTAACCCCATTTTGGAAACTAGACCCCCCAAGGAACTTATCTAGATGTGTGGTGAGAGCTTTGAACCCCCAAGGGCTTCACAGAAGGTTATAACGTAGAGCTGTAAAATTAAAAAATCATATCTTTTCCACTAAAATGATCTTTCCACCCCCAATTTTTATTTTCCAAAGGGTAAAAGGACCCCAAAAGTTATTGTGCAATTTGTCCTGAGTACGCTTATACCGCATATGTGGGGGTAAATCACTATTTGGGCGCATGGCAGAGCTGGTAAGGGAAGGAGCGCCTTTTTCAAATGCAGATTTTGATGGAATGGTCTGCGGGTGTCATGTCACGTTTGGAAAGCCCCTGATGTGCCTAAACAGTAGAAACCCCCCACAAGTGACTCCATTTTATAAACTAGACCCCCCAAGGAACTTATCTAGATGTGTGGTGAGCACTTTGAACCCCCAAGTGCTTCACAGAAGTTTATAAAGTAGAGCCGTGAAAATAAAAATATCATATTTTTTTCCACAAAAATAATCTTTTTGCCCCCAAATTTTTATTTTTATAAGGGTAACAGGAGAAATAGGACCCCAAAAGCTATTGTGCAATTTGTCCTGAGTACGCTAATATCCCATATGTGGGGGGGAACCACTATTTTGACGCATGGCAGAGCTCGGAAGGGAAGGAGCACCGTTTTTAAATGCAGATTTTGATGGAATGGTCTGCGGGTGTCATGTCACGTTTGGAAAGCCCCTGATGTGCCTAAACAGTAGAAACCCCCCACAAGTGACTCCATTTTGGAAACTAGACCCCCCAAGGAACTTATCTAGATGTGTGGTGAGCACTTTGAACCCCCAAGTGCTTCACAGAAGTTTATAACATAGAGCCGTGAAAATAAAAATATCATATTTTTTTCCACAAAAATAATATTTTTACCCCAAATTTTTATTTTTATAAGGGTAACAGGAGAAATAGGACCCCAAAAGCTATTGTGCAATTTGTCCTGAGTACGCTGATATCCCATATGTGGGGGGGAACCACTATTTTGACGCATGGCAGAGTTCGGAAGGGAAGGAGCACCGTTTTTAAATGCAGATTTTGATGGAATGGTCTGCGGGTGTCATGTCACGTTTGGAAAGCCCCATATGTGCCTAAACAGTAGAAACCCCCCACAAGTGACTCCATTTTATAAACTAGACCCCCCAAGGAACTTATCTAGATGTGTGGTGAGCACTTTGAACCCCCAAGTGCTTCACAGAAGTTTATAAAGTAGAGCCGTGAAAATAAAAATATATTTTTTTCCACAAAAATAATATTTTTACCCCAAATTTTTATTTTTATAAGGGTAACAGGAGAAATAGGACCCCAAAAGCTATTGTGCAATTTGTCCTGAGTACGCTGATATCCCATATGTGGGGGGGAACCACTATTTTGACGCATGGCAGAGCTCGGAAGGGAAGGAGCACCGTTTTTAAATGCAGATTTTGATGGAATGGTCTGCGGGTGTCATGTCACGTTTGGAAAGCCCCTGATGTGCCTAAACAGTAGAAACCCCCCACAAGTGACTCCATTTTGGAAACTAGACCCCCCCAAGGAACTTATCTAGATGTGTGGTGAGCACTTTGAACCCCAAGGTGCTTCACAGAAGTTTATAACGTAGAGCCGTGAAAATAAAAATATCATATTTTTTTCCACAAAAATAATCTTTTTGCCCCAAATTTTTATTTTTCTAAGGGTAAAAGGAGAAATAGGACCCCAAAAGCTATTGTGCATTTTGTCCTGAGTACGCTGATACCCCATATGTGGGGGGGAACCACTGTGATCGCCTTACTGCGATCTTTGGGAGGCACAATGAACAAATCCACAAAAGGTGAAGAATTGGTTTTCTTTTTTGCGCCGTTCCTCGTGCGGTATTAGTGATTAGGCGACTTTATTCCTCGGATCGGTGCAATTACAGCGATACCAGATTTATACTCTTTTTTCATGTTTAGCTTCTGTCACACACTAAAAGATGCTTTTTTTTGGAATAATTTTTTGTAAGAAATTTTTGCATCGCCGTATTTTGAGAGCTATAATTTTTCCATATTTCGGCCGACAGAGTTATCTATGGGCTTATTTTTTGCGGGACGAGCTGACGTTTTTATTGGTACCATATTCAGGCACATAACGTTTTTTGATCGTTTCCTATTCCGATTTTTGTGGAATCAGAATGAACAAAAACCAGCAATTCAGGAATTGTTTTTTTTTTTTTTTTTCCCTCCGTTCCGTGTGTGGTAAAATTGATAAAGCAGCTTTATTCTTCGGGTCACTACGGTTACGGCGATTCCTCATTTATATATTTTTTTTTTAATGTTTTGGCGTTTTTTACACAATAAAAAATTTTATAGAAAAAATAATTATTTTTGCATCAGTTTATTCCGCGAGCTATAACTTTTTTATTTTTTCGCTGATGATGCTGTATAGCAGCTTGTTTTTTGCGCGACAAGATGACGTTTTCAGCGGTACCATGGTTATTTATATCTGACTTTTTGATCGCGTGTTATTGCACTTTTTCCAAGCGGTATAATGATACCGCTTGGAAAAAGTATAATTTACTACTTTTTTGTGTTTTTTTTTTACGGCTTTCACTGAAGGGGTTAACTAGGGTTACGCTTTTATAGATGGGATTTTTACGGACGTGGCGATACCTAACATGTGTATGTCTTTTGTTTTTTATTTTTTTTATTACATAAAAATGTGTATTTTTTAGGGGATTTTTTTTTAAATTATTTTTTAATATTTTTTTTACAATTTTTTTTAAAAAATGATTTTTTTTAACTTGTCCCTTTATGGAACTTTCACTTTTTTTACTTTTTATTGCAGTTACAATGCATTGCAATGCTCTGGCATTGCAATGCATTGTACCTATGGGGAAAGCTGCTGTGACATGATCACAGCAGCTTCCCGTAGCTAAATGACCCGGAGGTTGTCATGACAACCCCCGGGTCATCAAGGCAGAGATCGGCCCCTGCAAATACATTGCAGGGTGCCGATCTGAGGCAGAGGGAGCTCCCGACCCTCTGCCTCCCCCCCTGAGCTCTGCGATCGCGCTGGATCGCAGCAGTCAGGGGGTTAACAGCCAGGGGCGGTGGGGGCTCCACTCCTGGCTGTCAGTGCAGGAAGCCTGGCCACTGCAGCGCCGGCTCCTGCACTGATCGCTGCTGTGTTTGGTCAGTCAGATTGACTGACCAATCACAGCGCTGTGGGTGCGGGGACCGACGGCAAAGGTCCCCGCACCGCTTGCCGTGCCTGTCAGCTGTCTGTGACAGCTGTCGG
Organism: Oophaga sylvatica; assembly: GCA_033576555.1. NCBI lineage: Eukaryota > Metazoa > Chordata > Amphibia > Anura > Dendrobatidae > Oophaga > Oophaga sylvatica. Next base: position 99,692,854 of record JARQOD010000005.1, read on the forward strand.
CACTGATCTACCACTGCGTGTTTACACGCAGTGGTAGATCAAAGCCATGACGTGCAGAGTCCGTCCTGGTGCCGGAACTGGCACCTTGCCATGACGGACTCTGCACGTCAGTGGACATTAAGGGGTTAATGAAATAAAACACCACACAGTTTTCATTATTTTTATTGCATGCTCATCCTGCAACGCCATTGTTCTCCTGTAAAAAAACAAAAATAACAAACCAACACAAATACTCCCTGTCCGACGCAGTCCAAAATCACGAGTGTCCCACGACGAGTCCAGCTCTGCTACATCTGGATGACAGGCTGAGCCTGACATCCACATAGAGCAGAGCTGCTTACCATTGCTGCTTCCCCGGCGGTGACTTCATCCGGACTGGTTTACTGTCAGCTGTCGCGAGAGTACAGCTGGCCGAGATTACCCAGTACCCAGCAGCCCGTGCAGTTATCGCAAGATGCTGCACGTGACCGCCAGGGAGAGGGTAATGGCCGGCCTGGATGGACGGATGGACGTGACCGCCGGGGATCTTCTGCCAGGTAAGTGCTGCTGACACCTGACAGACCCGACCGACACTGACAGTGACACTTTCGGGAAGTTCCTGTGTCACGTACTTCGTTCTGTGACACAGGAACTCCCCATAGACTTTAGAGGAAAACTCCGATTCCGGTATCAGATATGACAAAAATATCGGAGCTCAGAATTGGAATTCCGATACAGCGAATATCGGCCGATACCCGATATTTGCAGTATCGGAATGCTCAACACTAATGAGGACTGTGACACCCAGGACAAAAAAAGGAAAACCCGCCTATACTGCCCAAACTTTGAGCACACACAGATATGAGCTGGCACAGAAATACCACTACAACAAATGTGTGGCCTGTTTTTTTTATTTTTTTTGCAAAATACTGTTGTATATAGGTACAGTGACACCCAGGACAAAATAAAGAAAACTGCCGTAAACTGGCCAAACTTTGAGCACGCACAGATATGAGCTGCCATGCAGATACCAGTATGACTAGTGTGTGGCCTGTATTTTTTTTTATTTTTGGGCTAACTAGTGCTGTATAGCTGTACAGTGCCCCCCCAGGACAAAAAAAATAAAACTGATGTAAACTGGCCAAACTTTGAGCACATACAGATGAGCTCGCATGGAGATACCACACCGAAACATTTGTTGCCTGTTTTTTTAAATTTCTTTGCAAAATACTGCTGTATATAAGTACAGTGACACCCAGGCCAAAAAAAGAAAACTGGCATAAACTGGCAAACTTTGAGCACGCACAGTTATGAGCAGGAATGGAGATACCACACCAAAAATGTGTGGCCTGTATTCCACTTTTTCACACCACTGTATCTAAATAAAAAAAATAAATATATAAAAATGATTATTTATATGCATAAAAACAATTGTTATGGGAATGAGTACTCAATTTTAAATGTATTTTAGAGACTACAAATAGAAAAATTACAATAATTGTGTTGTATGCATCATAAAAATGAATAAAGTAACCTAGCAAGAAAAATTCTGAAGCTTTTTAAACCGCCTGTACAAAAAATAGAGGGACAATGACCCCTTCCTTTCTGCTTGTGTAGTGCCACAAAGGAGCAAACACAGGAGTACAAGAACACAAGGTATAAGTTTAATCCTAATAATTTAACCCTTTATAGTGCATTAAAACCAATAGTTAATGACATGAGCACCCTTAAACTAAATCAGCATCAGAAAATTTGCATCACACAGAGTTCATTAAAAATTATCTTATTACTACTAACATTCTCCATCACAAATTAACACGAGAATAGTGATGAGTTCAGTCCAGCTAAATGTTAATGGTAGCATTTTGTATTAATGGTTTAGAATTATTAATGATTTGCTTGCAATCAGAAAGTAGGGGGATTTCAAGAAGGAAGGAGGTGACAAATTGTGCAGGAGAAATAGAGAAATTTAATTTCCTACAATATAATTCGGGAAAAGCTGTGTAAACATTCGAGTTCATAAAGAAAGAAATAGTTGAAAAGGAAAACAAATGTTCTAATGTTCGTGATACTCCGACCATCCTGAAACAGGCCTAGCTCTGATACATTTTTTACAGCAGGATTAAGCATTCATGAAAGATTTTGGATTAACAGGACTAGCAAATGGTATGTCCATTGACAGAGCAGTACACCAAGGGTCGGAAAAATACCACTTGAGCTAAACTTTAGAACTAGTATATAAGTCTACACACTTAAGTCTCTGAGAAATATTTCCCCAAAGCTAACATATTAAAGTAGTAAAGTACACCCTGGTGTGTCTTAAATGTTCAACATTGCCCAATTTCATGTTGCAATCTTAAAACTGATGATGAGCATTGCACTAAAAGATATAGATGTTCTTAAAAATGTTGCTCTTTAATGAATGTTAGACATATGCAGATATTTCAATAGTCAAAATTTGCTGGCTTTCCTGAATATTCCCAAAAGTTTGATTTGAGGCAAATAATATTGTACAAATCTCAATACTGAAAAGCTTGGAATTGCTTTGAAAATACACATGGGGGAGCGGAGAAAGAAAGAGGGAACACCACTGATCATAGGAACTTACAAAAGGAGAGAGAGGACCCCACTGAACATAAGAGCTTTCACTCTATAGAAGATAAAGAAAGAGGGGACCCTACTGACAATAAGAGCTTATATTCTACGAGAGAGAAAGGACTGTTATGATTTGGTAGCCGAGGAGGACAGCAGCAAAAAGTGACAGGCAACCAGACACCGGAGAGGTTGGTAACTAGTGGATTGCAGACCCCTAAACTGACAGCACAACTAGAAGCAGCCGTGGGACATGCCTTCTAGACACCTTGACACAGTGGGAGAGATAACTAAGCCTAAAGACAGAAAGGGGAAAGCTAACTGCCCCGAGTAGAGCCCCCAAAGGAATAGGTAGCCCCCAAACATATATTGGAGGTGAGACAAGATGAAATACAAACACAGACAGAAGATAGAGTGAGCAAATGCTGGGGCCCAATTTGTCTAGATAGCACAGGACAGGAAAGAATACTGTCTGCAATCCGGTGTAACTGGTAGCAAATAAACGGATACTGATATAACAGGGAACTGATAATACATAAACAATGGCACATGAGAAACAGAGAACAGCACAGGCCCCAGCAGGGCAACCTGGCTGTACAAACTCCAGGAGGGCAGAAAACTGAGATAGACAAAAACGAATGCCACAGAAATAAACAGCAAATAACTTATCTGAAAGTTGCAGGACAAGCAGGAAGCGATCAGACTTCCAAATGGGACCAGGAATAACAAATCACCGGTGAGGATCATGGGAAGGTAGCTCACTTAAATCTCCCCAGTCATCAACCTCAGATTGCCAATCATCATTCCCAGCTGATGAACCTCTATCAGCCAAAGCAGCTTCATTACTATCTGCAGCCACCAGAGGGAGCCCAAACTCCAAAGTCAGATCCAGAGCATTCACAACAGTACCCCCCCTTGAGGAGGGGTCACCAAACCTTCACCTGCGCCACCAGGCCTATCAGGATGAACCCGGTGAAAGGCGCGAACCAATCTCTCAGCATGAATGCCAGAAGCAAACACCCAAGAATTGTCCTCCTGACCGTAACCTTTCCACTTGACCAAGTACTGGAGTCTTCGTCTAGCCAGATGAGAATCCAATATCTTCTCCTCTTCATACTCCAGATTGCCCTCAACCAAGACAGGCTCAGTCACATCAGGAGAATCCGCAAAGAAACTCCTAGAGAGGGCATCCGCCTTAACATTCTTAGTGCCCGGAAGAAAGGAGACCACAAAATTAAAATGAGTAAAAAACAAGGCCCACCTGGCCTGTCTATGATTTAGTCGCTTGGCTGATTCGAGATAGGTCAGGTTCTTGTGGTCAGTGAGGACCACCAATTGATGTCTGGCTCCCTCCAACCAATGTCTCCACTCTTCAAAAGCCCACTTCATAGCCAGTAATTCCCGATTCCCCACATCATAATTACGTTCAGCTGGGGAAAATTTTCAAGAGAAGGCACAAGGGTTACTCTTAGAGGTTACAGGATCCCTTTGGGACAAAACGGCTCCTGCACCAATCTCAGAAGCATATATCTCCACCTGAAATGGTAGAGAAACATCAGGTTGCCGTAGAACAGGAGCAGAAGTGAATCTCCGCTTAAGCTCCTGAAACGCCGAAACTGCCTCTAGAGACCAATTCACTACATTAGAACCCTTTTTGGTCAAATCAGTCAGTGGTTTCACAATACCAGAGAAATTATTTATAATTTTACGGTAAAAATTAGCAAAACCCAAAAATCTCTGAAGAGCCTTCAATGAAGTGGGCTGAACCCAATCACAAATGGCCTGAACCTTGACCGGGTCCATCTCAATAGTGGACGGAGACAAAATGAATCACAAAAACGAAATCTTCTGTATGCCAAAGAGACATTTTGATCCCTTAATATACAAAGCATTTTCTCTCAAAATCCGGAATACAATCCGAACATGTTCCACATGAGAATCCCAGTCATTGGAAAAAAATCAAAATATCGTCCAAATAAACGATCAGAAACGTATCCACAAAATCCCGGAAAATATCGTTCATGAAAGATTGGAAGACGGAAGGGGCATAAGTGAGCCCAAAAGGCATCACTAGCTACACAAAATGCCCCTCAGGGTAATAAACGCCGTCTTCCATTCATAACTGTGCTTAATGCGAATAAGATTATACGCCCCTTAAGGTCAAGCTTGGTAAACCAACTAGCACCTTTCACTCTAGAGAAGAAATCAGAAATCAGGGTAACGGATACTGATATTTAACAGTGATCTTATTAAGGAAACAAAAGTCAATACATGGACTTAATGAATGGCCACAAAGAAAAAGCCGGCACCCAAAGGTGAAGCGGACGGTCTAATATGACCATTCTCCAAAGACTCTGATATAAGATCGCATAGCATCATGCTCAGGTACAGACAAATTGAAGAGCCGACCCCTGGGAAATTTAGAACCGGGCACTAACTCAATCGCGCAATCATAACTCCTGTGGGGAGGCAAGGATACAGACTTACTCTCACTAAACACATCAGAAAAATCAGCCAAATAGTCGGGGATCTCCTGAGACTGGGGAGAGGTAGAAAAGACTGGAGTGTCACCACGAACACATTGACAACCCCAACTGGCCACAGATGCAGATTTCCAATCCAAACAGGATTATGGGTCTGCAACCAAAGAAAACCAAGTACAATAATGTCATGTAAATTATGCAACACCAAAAATTTACAGTTCTCTTGGTGGTCCTGGGCTACCCGTATTATCACCTGGGTCCAAAACTGGGGTTTATTCTCCACCAAAGGGGTACAATCAATGCCCAGCAAAGGAATAGGAGTCCGCAGGGGTGCCATAGGAAAACCACAACATTTTGCAATGTCAAAATCCATCAGGTTCAGGGCTGCTCCTGAATCGACAAAAGCCTGAGCAGAAAATGTAGACAAGGAACAGATCTAGGTAACAGTCAAGAGAAATTTAGACTGTACATTGCCCAAAACAAATGAGCGCGAAAAACGTCTTCCCTGCTTAGGACAGACAGAAACAGCATAAGAAGCATCCCCACAATAGAAGCACAACTTATTACGCTTTCGAAATTCTCGAAGCTGAGCCCCAGAAACAACTCCATCACACTGCATGGGCTCAGATGTTTGTTCGCAAGGAATTACCACCTCTCGCATGTTTCTACGTTCACTTAAACGTCGGTCAATTTGAATAGCCAATGACATAGAGTCATTGAGACCAGAGGTAACAGGAAATCCCATAATAACATCCTTTACGGTCACTGCCAGACCCTTCCGAAAAAGAGCCGCTAGGGCATCATCATTCCACTTAGTAAGGACTGCCCACTTTCAGAATTTCTGACAATATAACTCTGCCGCTTCCTGACCCTGGTTCAATACCAACAAGGTTTTCTCGGCTTGATCAATAACATTAGGATCATCATACAACAACCCCAGAGCCTGAAAAAACACATCAACATTAGCCAAAACAGGATCCCCAGGTGTCAGGGAAAAGGCCCAGTTTTGAGGGTCGCTGCGCAACAGGGAGATGACAATTTGAACCTGCTGTGCTGCGTTCCCCGAGGACTTAGGTTTCAAGGCAAAAACAATTTACAATTATTCTTAAAGTTCAAAAATTTAGACCTATCCCCAGAAAATAAATCAGGAAGAGGGATCCTAGGTTCCACAGCAGAAAACTGAGTGAGAAAGGCAGAAATTCCTCAAACTTCCACAGCGAGCCGCTCAACACGACCAGACAACTGCATAATCTCCATTGAGAAAAAACAAATCCTCCTCTGGCCCCCAGAGAAAAAGAGGAAAAAATATATAAAAAATTCTGACAACCTTTTTTTTTACTATTCTTTCCTTCTTTTGAGTACCCTAGGATTACGGTTAGGCCGCTGATTCTATTATGATTTGGTAGCCGAGGAGGACAGCAGCAAAAATAGACAGGCAACCAGACATCAGAGAGGTTGGTAACTAGCAGATTGCAGACCCCTAAACTGACAGCACAACTAGAAGCAGCCGTGGGTTTTGCCTTCTAGATGCCTCGACTCAGTCGGAGAGATAACTAAGCCTAAAGACAGAAAGGAGAAAGCTAACTGCCCTGGATTAGAGTCCCCAAAGGAATAGGTAGCCCCCAAACATATATTGGCGGTGAGACAAGATGAAATACAAACACAGGCAGAAGATAGAGTGAGCAAATGCTGGGGCCCAATCTGTCTAGATAGCACAGGACAGGAAAGAATACTGTCTGCAATCCGGCAAAAACACTAAGAAAAACTCCAACACGTTCTGATATACAAAAATACTGAGACCACACAATCTCTCCCCCGCTAGATCAGAACTCTGGTGTAACTGGTAGCAAATAAGAAGATAGTGATATAACAGGGAACTGATAATACATAAACAATGGCAAATGAGAAACAGAGGACAGCTCAGGCCCCAGCAGGGCAACCTGGCTGTACAAGCTCCAGGAGGGCAGAAAACTGAGATAGACAAAAACGAATGCCACAGAAATAAACAGCAAATAACTTATCTGAAAGTTGCAAGACAAGCAGGAAGCGATCTGACTTCCAAATGGGACCAGGAAGAACAAATTACCGGCGAGGATCATGGGAAGGTAGCTCACTTAAATCTCCCCAGTCATCAACCCTAGATTGCTAATCATCGCTCCCAGCTGATGAACCTCTGTCAGCCAAAGCAGCTTCATTACTATCAGCAGCCACCAGAGGGAGCTCAAACTCCAAAGTCAGATCCAGAGCGTTCACAACAGAGGACCTCTTGAACATAACAGTTTAAACTCTACAGGAGAAAGAGAGAAGAACCTGCTAAACATAAGAGCTTACACACTTTAAAAAAGAGAGAGATAAAAGACTCTGCTGACCATAAGTGCTTATATTCTATAGGGGGAAAAGAGAGAGAGGACCCCGCTGAACATAAAAGCTTACACTCTTCAAGACAGAGAGAGGACCACTCTGGTCATAAGAGTTTACACTCTACAGGAGAATGAGATAGAGGACTCCACTATAAATAAAAGCTTACACTATAGAGGTGAGAAAGAGAAAAAAAAACACTGAACATGAGAGATTAAACTGTACAGGAGTGAAAGAGAGAGTTCCCTGCTGACTATATTCCATAGATCTTATATTCCACAGGAGAGACAAGACCCCATGGAACATAAGAGCTTACACTGTACAGGAGGGAAAGAGAGCACAATGACCTGCTAATCATAAAAGTAAACACCATAAAGGAGAAAAAAGAGATAGGGGACTCTGCTGATCATTACAGATTACACTCTGCAGGAGTGTGAGTGAGAGGACACAACTGATCATAAGACCTTACACTGTACAGGAGAGACTTACCAAGTGCCTTGACATGGAAAACGATAAGGACAAATACTGTACAAAGCATGATAATCCACCATATATCATGTGTGTCGGGCACTATAAGGGAAGTTCGTGCAGCAGCATAAAAGGAGATTAGCCTGTTCTCTGATGCTTTCAGCAATGTGGGAAATGGTGCTGAATAAGGTTTTTCTTTTGCAAACTGTGAATCAAATTTGATGCTGAGTTACTTCTCATGGACAATCCGTGAGTTGGAGTAGTCAAGGAGTCCAAGGTCAAAAGCCAGGAGGGTTCATCATAAACAGAAGGAAGAGACAAAGGCGCAGTCAGGTAACAGTCGGAGGTCAAAATGCCAGGAAGGTAGAGAATAGAGTTTAGCGAAACAGGTCGGTCAGATTTAAAAGTCGCCGACTTTCTCCAAAGTCGGTTTTCGTTGGCCGAAACACGACCATAGCGTGCAGTCGGCCATGCGGTCGTCGACCCCAGCGACCAAGACGGTTTTCCCATAATGCTTGCAGATGCCATTTTTTAGCCATTGAGCAAGGACGTACACTGTGGGCAACAAGATGATATGTGCAGCGTCCACCACCACCTTATCGAAGGGCATTGTAGTAATTGGCTTGCTTTGGGGGGCGTCATAGTGTCTATAAAATTCCTGAGCGCCGACCTCCATTTTACTTCTGACGATATTAACAGTAGGGAGAGTTTGCTGACGCTGTTTATCAGTAGGGAGAGAGTTCGGCAGGAAAGAGAAGTTCTTCTGTGCTTGTGCTGATAGCAATTGTGCTGTACAGTTAGTGTGCAGTGACAGGGGAGGATTTTCTTGTGTGCAGCAGCGCTGGTTATTAGGCTGCCTGCTAGCTGTATTGCTGTGTGTACACTGCTGTGCAGACTGCTTTTTACACAGCACTAATATTTTTATTTTCTTTTTTCTGCACACTTACCGACCGTTCATTTTTTCCCTCACCGTATAGAGCTGTACGCTCCTCACACACTACCATGTACCGGCTGGTATCACGGACAAATACATGCTGACTATCTGTGTGTGACTCCGGAAATATACAGTGGTGGCCAAAAGTATTGGCACCCCTGCAATTCTGTCAGATAATACTCAGTTTCTACCTGAAAATGATTGCAATCAAAAATTATTTGCTATTTTTATCTTCATTTAATTTGCTTGGAAGGAAAAAACACAAAAGAGAATGAAGCAAAAATCAAATCCTTGATCATTTCACACAAAACTCCAAAATGGGGCAGACAAAAGTATTAGCACCCTCAGCCTAATACTTGGTTGCACAACCTTTAGCCAAAATAACTGAGAACAACAGCTTCCGGTAACCATCAATGAGTTTCTTACAATGCTCTGCTGGAATTTTAGACCATTCTTCTTTGGCAAACTGCTCCAGGTCCCTGATATTTGAAGGGTGCCTTCTCCAAACTGCCATCTTGAGATCTCTCCACAGGTGTTCTATGGGATTCAGGTCTGGACTCATTGCTGGCCACCTTAGAAGTCTCCAGTGCTTTCTCTCAAACCAATTTATAGTGCTTTAGGAAGTGTGTTTCGGGTCATTGTCCTGCTGGAAGACTCATGACCTCTGAGGGAGACCCAGCTTTCTCACACTGGGCCCTACAATATGCTGCAAAATTTGTTGGTAGTCTTCAGACTTCATAATGCCATACACACGGTCAAGCAGTCCAGTGCCAGAGGCAGCAAAGCAACCCCAAAATATCAGGAACCTCAGCCATGTTTGACTGTAGGGACCATGTTCTTTTCTTTGAATGCCTCTTTTTTTTCCTGTACTCTCTATGTTGATGGTTTTTCCCAAAAAGCTCGACTTTTGTCTCATCTGACCAGAGAACATTCTTCCAAAAACGTTTTAGGCTTTCTCAGGTAAGTTTTGGCAAACTCCAGCCTGGCTTTTTTATGTCTCGGGGTAAGAAGTGGGGTCTTCCTGGGTATCCTACCATACAGTCCATTTTCATTCAGACGCCGACGGATAGTACGGGTTGACAATGTTGTACCCTCGGACTGCAGCTTGAACTTTTTTGGATGTTAGTCGAGGTTCTTTATCCACCATCTGCACAATCTTGCGTTGAAATCTTTCGTCAATTTTTCTTTCCCTTCCACATCTAGGGAGGTTAGCCACAGTGCCATGGGCTTTAGGCTAAGTTCACACGTTGCGGAATTGCCACGGAAATTTCCGTGGCAATCCCGCACTTCTCTGCCGCGGGAAATACGCATTTTTTTTGTATGCGTATTCCCGCCAGAAACTAGCGTTTTGCAAGCGTAATTAGCTTGCAGAATGCTAGCGTTTTCCTAGCGATCTGTAGCATTGCTTGGAAAACTGATTGACAGGTTGGTCACACGAGTCACACATAGTGTTTGACTCGTGTGACCAACTTTTTACTATTGATGCCGCCTATGCCGCATCAATAGTAAAAAGATCTAATGTAAAAATAATAAAAAAAAAAATAAATAATGATATTCTCACCTTCCTGCGGCCCCCGCAGCCTTCCCGCCTCTCAGCGATGCTCCCGGCCAATCGCGTTCCCAAGGATGCATTGCAGCAGACCCCAGATGACGTAGCATCACGCGAGACTGCTACGTCATCTGGGTGATTCTCGCAAAGGACTTCTGGGAACGGGAACGTCGCTGAGAGGCGGGAAGGCTGCGGGAGCCGCCGGAAGGTGAGAATATCATTATTTTTTATTTTAATTATTGTTTTACAAGGGATATGGTACCCAGGGCCTGGAGGAGAGTCTCCTCTCCTCCAGACCCTGGGTACCATCGCACATGAACCGCTTACATTCCGCATAGCCACATGCGGAAAGTAAGCGGTTCAATTCATTCCTATGGCGGCGATTCCGCCGAGATTACGCAAAATTAATGAACATGTTGCTATTTTTTCCGCAAAGCGTTTTTTTCGCGGAAAAAAAACGCAACATGTGGCCAAAACATGCGTAATCCATTAACATGTATAGGATGCTTAATGCTTGCGTTTTTTTCGCATTTTTACCGCGGAAAATCGCGGAAATAACGCGAAAAAAACGCAAATATTCCTGAACGTGTGAACTTAGCCTTAAAATTCTTGATGACACTGCGCACGGAAGACACAGGAACATTCAGGTCTTTGGAGATGGACTTGTAGCCTTGAGATTGCTTATGCTTCCTCACAATTTGGTTTCTCAAGTCCTCAGACAGTTCTTTGGTCTTCTTTCTTTTCTCCATGCTCAATGTGGTACACACAAGGACACAGGTGACAGATTAAGTCAACTTTAATCCATGTTAACTGGCTGCAAGTGTGATTTAGTTATTGCCAACACTGTTAGGTGCCACAGGTAAGTTACAGGTGCTGGTGATGGCACGAATTAGAGAAGCATCACATGATTTTTCAAACAGTGCCAATACTTTTGTCCACCCCCTTTTTTAGGTTTGGTGTGCTTTTAAAGCCGGAGCATCAGGAACAGGTTTTTACTTACATTGCCGAAACAGTCTCCAGCTCTATCGTCTCTCTTCTGAACTTTCAAAAAATGCAAGCAATGAGTCGTCAGTGCAGGCTACTGGTCAAGAACGACACCTTTCCTTGTGTCCTTCACCCCAACCAAAAGTGAAGGATGCGGCAGGCCACACTTCAGATTACTCCATGGAACTCTTTTCACATATTATGCCTGGGTTATCAAGTCAAATCCTGATTTCCCCAGTCCAAGATGAATATGACATGGAGTGCACTGATGCACAGCCACTGCTATCTGATTCTGCTGGTACATTCACCCAGAGCACTACACTGCCCTCACAGTCTACTGAGCCAGAATCTGACCCTGATGAAACTCAGGTGTCTCTTCCCGCATACTCTAACACCTGTGGCATGGCGATTGGTCATGTGATGGATGGACGGTATGTATTGCAGAGGTGGGTGGCCCTGTGATGGAAGCCTGGGTGTGTTTTGCTCAGCAGATCTACTGCTGAGGGTTTTGCTATACATTGGGAGGCTTCTAGGTGACTTGGAGAGCTGGGTGGGTCCAGTCACCTACAAACCCACCCAAGGGGTATGTGTCTGAATACCCAAGATAAAGCCTGTATGTGTTTATGTGTATCTAAAGGACCTGTGGTGAGGTCATGACCATGTGACCTTACCATCTGATCCTGACCTCACCTGTGGGTGGGGTTACAGCTATGTAACCAAGTTGTGTTTGGCACATGGGGGAGTGGTGTGGGAGTCTGCCAGTGTGGACAGACTTCCATATGTCCAGGCGGGACATTACAGAGAGGTCTCTGTGTCTGAAGAGTGAGGCTCCAGACAGGAGCTGAAGTACTGGAGAATTGTACTGTATGTTGCTATGAGGTTTATGAAGCAATAAACCTGATGACTTTTTGATAGAAACGTGCCTCCTAATTGCCTCCGAAGCAGCTGAGCGAGTTGAAACCTTACAATTGGTGGAGAACGTGTGCAGCGACCCAGGGAGCACATGTTGCTGGGAATCAGGAGCCAGAGGAGGAACGGACGGTCTGGAAACCGTGAGTGTGACCAGGATCAAGAATAAACTGTGTACTTATGTTTATGTGGTGCCTCTGGAGAGATGAGGTATCTGAAGATGCTATTAAGCCAATGGTGACAGACAGGAGTCTGTGTTATGTTGACCGGGGTCATTGACAATGGAGAAAAGAGCATGCTGATAGGATACCTCAGAGGAGGTGTCCGGAAATCTCTGTGGCAGAGAGAGTGTAACAGACAGGAGTCTGTGTTGTGCTGACAGGTCAGTGAGAGACTGTTTTTTTTCTTTGTGGGATGCCTCTAAGGAGAGGAGGTGTCCGGAAATCTCTGTGGCCAAGAGTGTAACAGACAGGAGTCTGTGTTGTGCTGACGGGTCAGTGAGAGACTGTTATTTTTTTCTTTAAAACGTGTAAGGTGTTTGCTGTGGCTCGGCGGGGTCACGAAGGTGACAAGCGGCTGGCTGTGGATCGGCGGGTCCACGAAGACGGCGCAGCGAAAGCGTGCAGAGACTTGTGGTAGCGGGAGCTACAGTGACTGTTGCTGCAAGAGGTTCTGCAGGAGCTGCAGTAACAGCCCAGCAGCTTATGAGCAGCATCTGGAGGTGCTGATGGTTTGTGGCTGCAAAGGAAGCAGTGGCAGTGCCAGCAGGAGCTGGTGTGGTAAAAAAGGACAGTGTGAACCAGGGCACACAAACTCTTAAAGGGCCAGTACACGCCCTAAATAAAAAGACACTGTCTCTGTGTCTGAAGAGTGAGGCTCCAGACAGGAGCTGAAGTACTGGAGAATTGTACTGTATGTTGCTATGAGGTTTATGAAGAAATAAACCTGATGACTTTTTGATAGAAACGTGCCTCCTAATTGCCTCCGAAGCAGCTGAGCGATTTGAAACCTTACACACCTTACACGGTGACACAGAGGAAGGAGCAGATGAAATTGAAGAGGAGGTGATGGATGACACAGTTGTTGACCCGGATTGGCATCCATTTTGGAAGAGGGTGCCACTGGCAATAGCTCAGAAGAGGAGGAGGATCCGCAGCAGGCATCGACATCGCAGCAGCGGTTATCTGGCAGGCCCGTAGCATTCCAAAAACGTCTTAAAAAAAACAAAAAGTTGCAGGACAGCTTGGCCAGACGGTCAAATTAGCACAGTGTGCAAGCCCTGAAAATTTATACCATAGTAGAAAAAGTCCAGTGTGGCAATTTTTTGACTAAAATCCTATTGATGAGGCAAAGGTTATCTGTAAGAAGTGTGGAAGGACCTTTAGCTGAGAAAAAAAGCTCAGAAATTTGAATACCTGTTGCATGGTCAGACATTTAATGACCATGCACTTGCAAGCGTGGATGGACTACAAAACCTACAAATCCCCCCAGCACCTGGCACACCCGAGCAAGTGCCGGTTCCCTGAGCAGGTGGGGGGGCGACTTGTGGGTGATGGCACTGGCACAGGGCGCCTCATAGTGCAAAAAAGTGTCTCTGACAGTGGGGGGGCCAACTCGCCATCAGACACAGCGGCGTACTATAAGGGACCCTGTGTCAGTGCCGTCGCCCACGAGTTGCCCCCCTGCTTGCTCATGGCCCCAGCACTTGCAATATTTACCTCTCCCTGCTCCACCACTACGACGTCTTCCGCGTTTCCTGACAGTGACATTCAGGTTAGAGAGCGCGATGACGTCACGTCTGTACGTCCTCTGCCTAAACAGTCCAAGTGCAAAGAGCTGTGAGATGGCGATGCTGAGGAGTCCAGAGTAGAGCAGTGCACAGCGAGGAGAGGTATTTAATTTTTTTAATGTTTGGAGCAATATATGGGGAGCATTATACACTGGAGAATTATATATGGGGCCCAGCATACACTTGAGCATCATAGATAGGGCCCATCATATACTGGAGCATTCTAAATGGGGGACTGTTATGATTTGGTAGCTGAGGAGAGCAGGCAAAAAAGGAAATACACCAGGGCAGTTGGAAACTATGAGATTGCAGTACCCTGACTAACCACCAACACTAGAGGCAGCCGTGGAGCGTTCCTACGTTGGTCCTAGACGCCTCGTCACAGCCTGAGAAACTAACTACACCTAAAGATAGAAAGAGGAAAGCTATCTGCCCCGGAGCAGATCCCCAAAGAACATAGAAAGCCCCCAAACATGTAATGGCGGTTAGACAAGAAGAAATACTGACACAGACAGAAAATAGTATGAGCAAACGTTGGGGCCCAAACTTACTAAATAGAAAAGGATAGGAAGGGCACTTACTGCAATCCCAAAAAACCCTGAAAAGCACCAACTCTACTAATTTCAAAAACACCTGAGATCACACGACCTCTACCACCTAAATTAGTTATCTGGTGTAACCAAAAACAAAACAGCAGCCACTGAAAAAACTGGAAAAAGCAAATGTACAAACATCAGTGGCTGAACTGAACTGAGAGGGCAAAAGCCCCCAGAGGGGACCCTGAAGGCCCCCACAGAAGTGCAGGACAAAATGCAAAAATCAAGCACAAAAACAAAAGAAGAAAATGTCTTATCTAATAGCAGGAGATTCAGACACGATACGGCAGGCTACCAAGGAAACAGGAATCAAGGATTGAGACCAGAACAATTGATCACCGGCAACCCTGATGGGAAGGCGACTCCCTTATATAAGACCAGTCAGTAACACCTGATTCCCAATCCTCACAATCTCCACTGGACAGTCCAGTACCGTTTGTAACCACCAGAGGGAGCTTCTGCTCAGAACTCATTTCCAGCCTATTCACAACAGTACCCCCCCTTGAGGAGGGGTCACCGAACCCTCACTTGAGCAACCAGGTCGGTCAAGATGAGCTCTATGATACGCACGGATGAGTCTCCTAGCATGGATGTCCGAAGCAAACACCCAAGAATTGTCTTCCTGACCATAACCTCTCCATTTAACCAAATACTGGAGTTTCCGTCTAGAAAAACGAGAATTCAATATTTTCTCAACCACATACTCCAGATTGCCCTCAACCAAAACAGGGTCAGGAGGCACAGTAGTAGGAACCACTGGCTCAACAAACCTCTTCAACAAGGACTTGTGGAACACGTTATGGATCTTAAATGTCCCTGGAAGAAGCAAACGAAAAGAAACAGGATTAAGAATCTCCATGATCTTATAAGGTCCAATGAACCTAGGCTTAAATTTAGGAGATGCCACTCTCATAGGAATATTTCTTGAGGACAACCAGACCAAGTCCCCCACTTTAAACCGAGGACCATCAGTCCTATGCCGGTTAGTAAACCGCTGGGCCCTCTCCTGAGAGAGGGACAACCTCTCCACTACCTGGTCCCAAATCTGTTGCATACGCTCCACAACAGAGTCAACACCTGGACAGACAGAAGCCTCCATCTGTCCTGAAGAAAATCGAGGGTGAAACCCAGAACTACAGAAAAATGGAGACATCAAAGTGGCAGAGCTAGCCCTATTATTAAGAGCAAACTCAGCCAAAGGCAAAAAAGAGACCCAGTCATCCTGATCAGCAGACACAAAGCATCTTAGATAAGTCTCCAATGTCTGGTTTGTTCTCTCAGTTTGACCATTGGTCTGAGGATGAAACGCCGAGGAGAAAGACAATTGAACACCAATTTTAGAACAAAGGTCCTCCAAAATCTGGAAACAAACTGGACTCCTCTGTCAGACACAATGTTCTCAGGAATGCCGTGTAAATGAACCACGTGCTGAAGGAACAAAGGCACCAATTCAGAGGAGGAAGGCAACTTAGGTAATGGCACAAGATGTATCATCTTGGAAAACCTATCGCAAATCACCCAGATGACGGTCATTCTCTGAGAAACAGGGAGGTCGGAAATGAAATCCATAGAGATATGGGTCCATGGTCTCTTGGGCACAGGTAATGGCATCAACAAACCACTAGAACGAGAGCAAGGTTTGGAGCGAGAGCAAGTCCCGCAGGACTGCACAAACTCCCTGACATCACGAGACAAGGTAGACCACCAAAAGGACCGACTAACCAAGTCTCTGGTACCAAAATTCCAGGATGACCGGCCAACGCGGAACAATGAATCTCAGACATTACACTCTTTTTCCACTAGTCCGGGACAAACAATTTCCCAACAGGGCAGCGCTCGGGCTTATCCTCCTGACACCCCTCCAGAGCCAGTCTCAAATTGGGCGAGATGGCGGAAAGAACTACACCCTCTTTCAAAATAACAGAAGGATCAGATAACTCAGGAGAGTCCGCCAGGAAACTCCTCGAGAGGGCATCCGCCTTAACATTTTTAGTGCCAGGAAGAAATGAAAAAACAAAATTAAAACGTGTGAAAAACAAGGCCCACCTGGACTGTCTAGGATTAAGTCGCTTGGCAGATTCCAGATAAACTAAATTCTTATGGTCCGTAAGGACCACCACCTGATGTTTGGCTCCCTCCAGCCAATGTCTCCACTCTTCAAAAACCCACTTCATGGCTAATAACTCCCGATTACCCACGTCATAATTACATTCAGTGGGAGAAAATTTTCGAGAGAAAAAGGCACAAGGGTTACTTTTAGAGGTCTCTGGATCTCTTTGGGACAAAACGGCACCTGCCCCAATTTCAGAGGCATCAACCTCCACCTGAAATGGTAGAGAAATATCAGGCTGCCATAGAACAGGAGCAGAAGTGAATCTCTGCTTAAGTTCCTGAAATGCAGAGACTGCCTCAGGAGGCCAATTCACCACATCAGAACCCTTCTTGGTCAAATCAGTTAATGGTTTAACAATAACAGAGAAATTACCAATAAATTTACGATAAAAATTGGCAAAACCCAAGAATCTTTGAAGAGCTTTTAATGAAGTAGGTTGGACCCAATCACAGATGGCCTGAACTTTGACCGGGTCCATTTCAATAACAGATGGGGACAAAATGAATCCCAGAAATGAGATCCTCTGAACGCCAAAAAGACACTTTGATCCCTTCACATACAGAGCATTCTCTCTCAAAATCTGAAACACAGTCCGAACATGTTTTACATGAGAGTCCCAGTCATTGGAAAAAATCAAGATATCATCCAAATAAACAATCAGAAATTTATCCACAAAATCCCTGAAAATGTCATTCATGAAGGACTGGAAGACAGAAGGAGCATTAGTGAGCCCAAAGGGCATCACAAGGTACTCAAAATGCCCTTCAGGGGTATTAAATGCCGTCTTCCATTCATCCCCGTGCTTAATGCGAATAAGGTTATATGCCCCCCTGATGTCAAGCTTGGTAAACCAAGTAGCGTTTTTCACCCTGGAAAACAGATCAGAGATCAAGGGTAAAGGATATTGATATTTCACAGTAATATTGTTCAAGAGACGATAATCAATACACGGCCTTAATGAACCATCCTTTTTGGCCACAAAGAAAAAAACGGCACCTAAGGGTGAAGAGGATGGTCTGATATGACCCTTCTCCAATGACTCCTTGATATAAGACCGCATAGCGTCATGTTCGCGTACAGACAAGTTAAAAAGGCGACCTTTAGGGAATGTACTACCAGGCACTAATTCAATAGCGCAGTCATAGCTCCTATGGGGAGGTAAGGATGCAGATTTACTTTCGCTAAACACATCAGAAAAATCAATCAAAAAGTCAGGAACATCCTGAGCATGGGGGGAGGCAGAAAAAACAGGAGTGTTGGTATTAACACATTGGCAGCCCCAACTGGTAACAGACACAGATTTCCAATCCAAAACAGGATTATGAGACTGTAACCAAGGGAAACCCAGTACGATAATGTCATGCAGATTATACAGAACCAAAAATTTGCAACTCTCCTGATGATCAGGTTCTACCCTCATTATCACCTGAGTAGAGAACTGAGGTTTATTCTCAGCCAAAGGGGTAGAATCGATCCCCAGTAGGGGAATAGACTTCTGTAGGGGTATCAAGGGAAATCCACAACGTTTAGCAAAATCAAAATCCATCAGGTTAATAGCTGCTCCAGAATCAACAAAATCCTGAGCAGAAAATGAGGACAGAGAGCATATCAGGGTAACAGTTAATAAAAACTTAGTCTGAACACTACCCAAGACAACTGAGCGTGCAAAACGTCTTCCCCGCTTAGGGCAGACTGAAATAGCATGAGAGGCATCACCACAGTAGAAACATAATCCATTGCGCTTTCGAAATTCATGACGCTGTGCCCCAGAAACCACTCTATCACACTGCATGGATTCAGAAGCAGGTTCACAAGGCAATATTATTCCACGCATACCTTTCCGCTCACGCAAACGTCTGTCAATTTGAATCGCTAATGACATAGAATCATTGAGACCAGAGGGAACAGGGAATCCCACCATAACATCCTTTACATTATCTGACAGTCCCTTCCGAAAAAGAGCTGCCAAAGCGTCGTCATTCCATTTGGTCAGGACTGCCCACCTACGGAATCTCTGACAGTATAACTCAGCGTCCTCAAGCCCCTGACTTAATGCCAACAAAGTTTTTTCAGCTTGATCAGTGACATTAGGCTCATCGTACAATAACCCCAAAGCCTGAAAAAACGCATCAACATCACTCAAAACAGGATCCCCAGGTGTCAGGGAAAAAGCCCAATCCTGAGGGTCGCCGCGCAGGAGAGAGATGACAATTTGAACCTGCTGCGCTGCGCTCCCTGAGGACTTAGATTTCAAGGCAAAAAACAATTTACAGTTATTTTTGAAATTCAGAAACTTAGCTCGATCCCCCAAAAATAAATCTGGCATGGGAATCCTAGGTTCCACAACAGGCAACCTAGCAAGATAGGTAGCAATACTCCGAACCTCAGTGGCAAGCTGATCCACACGGCCAGACAACTGTGCAAACTCCATTGAGAGAGAAGAAAAAAAAAATCCTCCTCAGCACCCAGAGATACAGAGGGAAAAAAAATGCAACAAACAGAAAAAAAAAATCTCTGACAACTCTGACAACTTTTTTCTTTCCACAATATTTTTCCCTTCTGTGAGTACCATATAATTTTTAGTTATGGCCGGTGATACTGTTATGATTTGGTAGCTGAGGAGAGCAGTCAAAAAAGGAAATACACCAGGGCAGTTGGAAACTATGAGATTGCAGTACCCTGACTAACCACCAACACTAGAGGCAGCCGTGGAGCGTTCCTACGTTGGTCCTAGACGCCTCGTCACAGCCTGAGAAACTAACTACACCTAAAGATAGAAAGAGGAAAGCTATCTGCCCCGGAGCAGATCCCCAAAGAACATAGAAAGCCCCCAAACATGTAATGGCGGTTAGACAAGAAGAAATACTGACACAGACAGAAAATAGTATGAGCAAACGTTGGGGCCCAAACTTACTAAATAGAAAAGGATAGGAAGGGCACTTACTGCAATCCCAAAAAACCCTGAAAAGCACCAACTCTACTAATTTCAAAAACACCTGAGATCACACGACCTCTACCACCTAAATTAGTTCTCTGGTGTAACCAAAAACAAAACAGCAGCCACTGAAAAAACTGGAAAAAGCAAATGTACAAACATCAGTGGCTGAACTGAACTGAGAGGGCAAAAGCCCCCAGAGGGGACCCTGAAGGCCCCCACAGAAGTGCAGGACAAAATGCAAAAATCAAGCACAAAAACATAAAGAAGAAAATGTCTTATCTGATAGCAGGAAATTCAGACACGACACAGCAGGCTACCAAGGAAACAGGAATCAAGGACTGAGACCAGAACAATTGATCACCGGCAACCCTGATGGGAAGGCGACTCCCTTATATAAGACCAGTCAGTAACACCTGATTCCCAATCCTCACAATCTTCACTGGACAGTCCAGTACCGTTTGTAACCACCAGAGGGAGCTTCTGCTCAGAACTCATTTCCAGCCTATTCACAACAGGGGACATCAAGACACTGGAGCAGCATCTACAGGGCCGATCATACACTGTAGCATTCTAAATGGGGCAGATCAGACACTGGAGCAGCATCCATGGGGCCCATCATATACTGGAGCATTCTAAAAGGGGGAAATCAGACACTGGAGCAGCATTTACGGGGACCATTATACACTGGATCATTATAAATGGGGCCCATTATATATGCAGCATTATTTTAGCCCATAAGACACTGGAGCATCATCCATGGGGCCCATCATATACTGGAGCATTCTAAATGGGGGACATCAAGACACTGGAGCAGCATCTACAGGGCCAATTATACACTGGAGCATTCTAAATGGGGCAGATCAGACACTGGAGCAGCATCCATGGGGCCCATCATATACTGGAGCATTCTAAAAGGGAGAAATCAGACACTGGAGCAGCATTTACGGGGACCATTATACACTGGATCATTATAAATGGGGCCCATTATATATGGAGCATTATTTTAGCCCATAAGACACTGGAGCATCATCCATGGGGCCCATCATATACTGGAGCATTCTAAATGGGGCAGATCAGACACTGTAGCAGCATCCATGGGGCCCATCATATACTGGAGCATTCTAAAAGGGGGAAAACAGACACTGGAGCAGCATTTACGGGGAACACTATACACTGGATCATTATAAATGGGGCTCATTATATATGGAGCATTTATTGGCCTATAAGACACTGGAGCATCATCCATGAGGCCCATCATATACTGGAGCATTCTAAATGGGGCAGATAAGACACTGGAGCATCATCCATGGGGCCCATTATATACTGGAGCATTCTAAATGGGGGACATCAGACACTGGAGCAGCATTTACGGGGCACATTATACACTGGAGCGTTATAAAAGGGGCCCATTATATATGTAGCATTATTTTGCCCATAAGACACTGGAGCATCATCCATTTGGCCCATCATATACTGGAGCATTCTAAATGGAGCAGATCAGACACTGGAGTATCATCCATAGGGCCCATCATATACTGGAGCATTCTAAATGGGGCAGATCAGACACTGGAGCATCATCCATTGGGCCCATCATATACTGGAGCGTTCTAAAAGGGGGAAAACAAACACTGGAGCAGCATTTACGGGGACCATTATACAATGGAGGATTATAAATGGGGCCCATTATATATGGAGCATTATTTTAGCCCATAAGACACTGGAGCATCATCCATGGGGCCCATCATATACTGGAGAATCATATGGGGTTCATTATTTATGGGGCATCATATAGGGTATGGAACATCATATAGGGCCCATATGGGGCCTATTCTATATGGAGCATTATATGGAACCCATTCTGTATGGAGCAATATATGGGGCCCATCATATACTGTATGGAGCTTTGTATGCGACTCATTATACTGTATGGAGCAATGTCTGGGGCTCATTCTACTCTATGGGGACCATCCTATACTTTATGGCACATTATATGGGGACTATCATATACTGGAGCAGTATGTGGAGCTCATCATATACTGTATGGAACATTATATGGGACCAATTATGTATGGAGCAATATATGGGGCTCATTATTCTGTATGGCGCACTATGTGGTGGCCATAATACTGTATGGAGGAATATACTGTCCGGTTTTTGAGCTATTGTAGATTTTAACATAGATATCAGTCATGTCATGTAAGAAGTGAACTATTTTTCATTGTACTATACCTATATTTCTGTGCCATATCGGAGCATCATGAATTGTGGTATTTGTTAAAGTGGCCCACTGACACTCTTTGGCCTGGAGCACATGAAAACGGGGAGCCAGCCGTACCCCCCCACACACAAGTTTAGCCAAATAATCCCCAGTTTTCAATGCATAATTTTATAAAGTTAATTAAGGTTGCCAAGCTTAAATCATAAGAATTGATGTCGTTGCAATTCAAATGGGCACTGTATGTGTGTTTACTGTCCTCCACTCCCTGCCGACTTTGCTTCCCCATTGACTTTCGTGTTTCAGTCGGACCACCGACGTTTCCCGATAGTCGGTCGATTTCGTTCGACTGGACTTTTGAGAAAGTCGGTGTTAGGGGTCGAGTTTCCGCTTCTGCACAAGGGTAATCTCGAACCATCCCTGCTGTGGTCTCCCATCCATCTCCGGCCACAGGGGACTCTGCTCAGCAGAGACGTCGGTCCCAGCGTCTCGCCTAGTCTAACTTTGTGCAGAGGATTACTGCTGCCTCTCCAGGTTCTGCTATTGTAGCCAGTACTGGTTAGCGGCAAGCAGAAGTCTTTAGGACTAAGTCCTGCGTTTCCCCTTCTGAGCATGCCCAGGGTAAGATCTCTCATTGGAGATCAGGGGTCACATGCTTAGGTACTGCAGCAGCTCCTATTGGTCACTAGGAAGGTCCTGAAACTACATGTGTTCTGGAATAGTTTCTTATTGGTCCTTTTCTGGCAGGCCCTGTAGTTGCTACTATAAAAGGGTTGTATGACCATGCGGCCATCCGCTAGTATCATTTGTATTATGTGCTTTGTGCCAGTGTGATCTTGCACGCATGTGTTAGGGCTCGGCTGAAATAAGCCCCTAGAATACCGGCACCTCCGGTGAGGAGATTGTCTGATTGCGTTGCTGATTGCGTTACTACGGACTGCTGTCCGCACAGCAGTTGTCTGTGCATCCCTGTGAAGTTAACAGGACACAGTCCATATCTCTGCGCCTCTACCTTAGCGACTCTGTGGTGTAACAGAGTTCGCTTATACCGCCATATAGTGCCACAGTATCTATAGTTGCGAATCTGTGAAGTAACAGAGTTCGCTATACCGCCATCTTACTAGCAGCAGGCTCTGCCTGCACGGTGGACCCTGGGCTGCAAACGCACCTATTATTTATATTTATTTTGTGCGTTCCACCAGCCCTAACATAATACTAGCACCAGGGTCTGGCTAGTAAAATGGCGGACGACCAGCGTCTACAGCAGGACATCCAGCAGCTGGAGGGTAGGTTGGCGGCCCTTGAGCGCACAACCTCAGCTGTGGATGTTACCGCAGTCGCTGTTCAGGCTGCTAGCGTGGCTGCAGCCAGTGTGTCCACTGCCACCTCTGCCCCTACATTATCCCACCTCCCGCTCCCAGACAAGTTTGCTGGTGACAGCAATCAATGTCAGGGATTCGTGAGTCAGTGCTCTATACAACTCGAGCTTCTGGCTGCACGTTTCCCCACGGATCGGGCACAATTGGGCTTTGTAATATCTCTCCTGTCGGGCAGAGCGTTGGAGTGGGCAACCCCGCTGTGGGAGCGTGACGACCGTGTGGTGCGGAGTGCTCCTCGTTTTCTGGAGGCTTTAAAAAAGGTCTTTCTAAGACCTCAGGTCACCCACGATGCGGGGCTCCAACTGCTGGCAAGTTCACAGGGTTCGTCCTTGGTCAGCTATTTTTCTGTCCAATTTCGGACTCTGGCCTCGGAGTTAGACTGGCCAGATAAAGTCCTCATTCCCGTGTTTTGGAGAGGACTGGCGGGCCATGTGAAAGACGCCTTGGCTACCAGGGAGATTCCCGCCACACTGGAGAAGCTTATCGCCATATCTACCCACATCGACCTCTGTTTTCACGAGCGGAGGTTGGAGCTGTCCCAGTGTAGAGAGGAATTATTCCATCGGGGACAGGGAGTTGCTGGCTATGAAGTTGGCCTTCTCTGAGTGGAGACATCTTCTGGAGGGGGCTCGTTTTCCCTTCCAAGTCTTCACTGACCACAAAAACTTGGTATATTTGCAAACGACTCAGTGGCTAAATTCTCACCAGGTCAGATGGTCCCTATTCTTCTCTCGGTTCCACTTCACCCTCAATTTTCTCTACGGTGAGAAGAATATTCGGGCTGATGCTCTCTCTCGCTCCTTAGTGTCATCAGAGGAGGAGGATGAGGAGCCTCGGCTTATTGTCACCGAAGAGAGTCTGAGAACGGTAGCCCCGGTTTCGCTAGAGTCTGTGCCTCCGGGCAAGACTTTTATGCCCACTAATTTGCGACTGGAGGTACTCTCTTGGGCACACTCGTCCAGGGTGGATGGACACTTTGGGGCAAAGAGGACAACTGAATTATTGGCGAGGACATACTGGTGTCCACATGTGGTCCGTGATGTCAGGGAGTATGTTCAGGCGTGTGTCTGCTGTGCCAGGAACAAGTCCCCTCGACAACGGCCAGCTGGGTTACTTTTCCCTTTGCCTGTGGCAGACAGGCCCTGGGAGATGGTCTGGATGGACTTTGTAGTGGGCTTACCCAGGTCTCGGGGTTGCACTATCATTTGGGTGATCACCGACCACTTCTCCAAAATGGTGCACTTAGTGCCGCTACCACGGTTACCATCTGCACGGGCCTTGGCAGCATTATTTATTAGACACATCTTCCGTCTACATGGTATGCCAGACAAAATTGTCAGCGATCGAGGTCCCCAATTTGCATCTCGGTTCTGGAGAGAGCTGTGTAGTCTACTCTGCATTGATTTAAACCTCTCCTCTGCATATCATCCCGAGACGAATGGGTTGGTAGAGAGGGCCAACCAGACCTTGGTCACATTCTTGTGACATTTTGTCTCTGCCAGGCAGGATGACTGGGCATCCTTGCTCCCGTGGGCGGAGTTCACGCTAAACAATGCTGTGGCTGACTCCACCGGACAGACCCCATTCCTCTTAAATTACGGCCAGCATCGCAGGTACCGATGCCCATGCCCATGGCTTCCGCCGACTCCAGGGTGGTGGACTGGGCTGTGGAGGCACGGGACTTATGGGACCGCACCCAGGATGCCATTCAGGCTTCCAAGGAGAGGATGAGGTCTTCTGCCGATACCCATCGGTGTCCCGCTCCGACATTTGCTCCTGGCGACCTAGTGTGGCTATCCGCCCGAAACATCAGGCTGCGGGTGGAGTCCACTAAGTTGGCACCTGCTATTTGGGTCCCTTCAAGGTGCTCGAGCAGGAGAACCCTGTGGTTTACCGTTTGGCCCTTCTGCCTTGCCTTGGTGTCTCCGACACCTTCCATGTGTCCCTCCTAAAACCCGTGGTCATCTCCCGGTTGCCTGAGTCATCTGCCGGGACGTCGAGTTCATATACGGACGATCACGAGGTGAACGTCATTGTAGGGTGCAAGGTGGTACGGGGCAAAAAATTTTTTTGGGTTTATTGGAGGGGTTATGGGACTGAGGATAGATCCTGGGAGTCAGTCGAGCATATTCATGCTCTGCATCTCATCGCTGCCTTTGAACATAGCAAGGCCGAAAGAAAGGGGGCCCTAGGATGGGGGTAATGTTAGGGGTCGAGATCTCGCTTCTGCAAAAGTGGAATCTCGAACCATCCCTGCTGCGTTCTCCCATCCGTCTCCGGCCGCAGTGGACTCTGCTCAGCAGAGACGTCGGTCCCAGCGTCTCGCCCAGTCTAACATTGAGCAGAGGATTACTGCTGCCTCTCCAGGTTCTGCTATTGTAGCCAGTACTGGTTAGAGGCGAGCAGACGTCTTTAGGACTAAGTCCTGCGTTTCCCCTTCTGAGCATGCCCAGGGTAAGATATCTCATTGGAGATCAGGGGTCACTTGCTCAGGTACTGCAGCAGCTCCTATTTGTCCACTAGGAAGGTCCTGAAACTACATGTGTTCTGGAATAGTTTCTTATTGGTCCTTTTCTGGCAGGCCCTGTAGTTGCTGCTATAAAAGGGTTGTATGGCCATGCGGCCATGTGCCCGTATCAATTGCATTATGTGCTTTGCGCCAGTGTGATCTTGCATGCATGTGTTAGGGCTTGGCTGAAATAAGCCCCTAGAATACAGGCACCTCCGGTGAAGAGACTTGTATGCACGTGTTTAGGGCTTGACTGAAATAAGCCCCTAGAATACCGGCTTCTCCAGTGAGGAAATTGTCTGATTGCGTTGCTGATTGCGTTACTACGGACTGCTGTCTGCACAGCAGTTGTCTTTGCATCCCTGTGAAGTTAACAGGACACAGTCCATATCTCTGCGTCTCTACCTTAGCGACTCTGTGGTGTAACAGAGTTCGCTTATACCACCATATAGTGCCACAGTATCTATAGTTGCGAATCTGTGAAGTAACAGAGTTCGCCATACTGCCATCTTACTAGCAGCAGGCTCTGCCTGCACGGTGGACCCCAGGCTGCGAACGCACCTATTATTTATATTTATTTTGTGCGTTCCGCCAGCCCTAACAGTCGGGTTTCATGAAACCCGTCTCGACCCTAAAAAAGGCAAAGTCGCTCATCTCTAGTCGTGTGTGATAATGCCCATAACCCAGTTGTGTCTGTGAAGCTTGGCAATCTCACACACCTACCATGCTTGGCCCACATGCTCAGCTTGGTAATTCAGTATTTTCTGAAAACCTACCCAGATTGGCCAGAGCTTCGGGTCAAGAAGGTATACTATGTAAGAGCCCATTTACTCAAGTCATCTACAGCTGCCGCTGCTCTGGCAGTGCTGCAGCAGCGCATGCAAATGCCAGTTCACTGACTGGTGTGTGACATGACCACTTGCTGGATCTCCACACAGTACATGCTGGCAATGTTTTGTGTGAAGCAGAGGCCAGTTGTCAAATACCAGCTCCAACAGGCCCATTTGTATTCTGGTCAGCCTCCACACATAACAACTGAAGAGTAGGCATTGATGTCTGACATTTTTGTGGTTCTCCAAGACTTTGAGGACACCACAAAGATGGTGAGCGGCAATGACACCATTATCAGCTCAAAAATCCCGCTTCTGTGCCTACTAAAACAGTCACTGCTGACAATGGAACATGTAGCTTTGCATGCGGACCAACTGGAGATGGAGGAAGACATGAGACAGGGAGATACTACCCAGCCAAGTCTCATCTCATGTGATCAGTGCAGATTGGGTAACAATAAGGAGGTGGAAGCTGAGGAAGAGGAGGGGGAACAGGAGTTTTCTGATATCACAAAACAGACTAGTAGCCACACAAGCTTTGTCTCGCTCATGACAGACAGGCGCTTTCGCCTGTCAGCAGAAAGTGCTGACAGGCATGCTCTGATAACAATGAACCAAGCCTGGATTAGAGCTGGATTTTCAACACCACCTGATGACAGCAGCACATGAAGTATTTTTAATGTTTAATATTTGAATGAGACATGGCAGTTTTTACCTTCTAGGATCTATGGATAACTGGATGATCCTACTTATAATTTTTTCCTGGCTTTGCACTCTGTAGTAATACAACTACACTTTCTTAATTTTTTTATGAGGCAGTACAGTTAGTGATTTCAAGGGTGTATGGATGGCCATGCTTGTAATTATTGGCTGCATTGCACTGTGTGCAGTGCTTATATGAGTGTAAGAGTACCAACACTACACTTTGTGCACAATATTTGATTGAGGCACTTCAATTGGTGCCTTCCAGGGTTTGTGGATGACCCTGCCTCTAATTTTAGTAGGATTTGAACTTAGTGCGTATTCTTTATGAGTATAGGACTACCACTATATGACAATTTGAACAGAATGTGTATGAAGCCCTCCATTTATGTCTAATACAGGGTATATCTGAGTCCCTAATTTCTGGCACTTCTTGCTTCTTTCACTGAAATTTCCTATTTTTTAATAAAAAATTTAATTTCGGTTTACTTAAATTATATGTTTTTTAACTCTTCTAAATTTACCCTTATATAAAAGTCATTATACAGGAAAAATATGTTTCCTAACATTTTTTTCCTGTAAAATCCAATTTCTCAGTCAGTCCATAAAGTGGATTAAAAGTGTGACATTATTGTTCTCAGCAGCAATCCTGGAGTCTGACATGCTTCCTGGGCTCTTTCCTATGCTGTTCTACTTCCATTCAGCACTTTTTCCATCCATTTCAACATTTTCACTGCCCCATAGACCTCCTTGTAGGGTCTGCTGTAAAAATTGCTCGGATTTGTTATTGACTCCCATTTTACTTGTTTCTCGAAACAAGCACCCGAGCATTAGAAAATTGCTCTATTCGAGTAATGAGCATCCAAGCATTTTAGTGCTCGCTTATTTCTACCCCCACACTAAGCTGCAGGAGGCTTAATTGACATCCAGGGACTGAAAAGAAAAATGTTATGGTGCAGCCCCTTCATTGCTTTTTGGACCTCAGACTGTTGTGGCTCTGCATAGAAGTGCCACTCAATCTCGTTCACTTGGAGACACTTCGAATATTACAATTCTCATCTTATAATATGATGGCATGTCTCCAGGATATGATATCACTTCATCATCTCTTCATGACCTGTGCAATCAAGGGCAACCACTATGCAGTGGGATTAGAAGGGGATAGAAAAACTAGGAGTGCTGCATCCTTTCATCCTTTTTATTCCTAGGATCAATCGGGGTTTCATAGGTTGAACCAGCTGCAATTATCTTAGCAATAAACCATCACTTTTGAAGATGAAATAACTACTTTATTGTTCTCCAGCTGTCTAGCCAAATTGACCCACTTGTATCATGGAATTGTTTCTTTCCGGGTTTACTACTTTTTTTCCCATTTCAAAGTTCCCCATAGTCTATATGAACAATATTACAGCAACCATCCTATTACTAAGCATAGCATATTCAATGATATTAGTTTCACAATTTACACATTTTACAAGATTTTTTAAACATTGATATAATTATTGGTTCAAGAACAATCAGTAATAAACAAGAATCCTCTCCTCTCCTTAAATCACTTAGTAAATAATGAGAGTCTGGAGCTTTACCCAGGAGGGATTATTGTTATGTTTCGGTAGCTGAGGAGAAATTGCAAAAATAGCAAAAGTAGTAATACACCAGAGAGGCTGGAAACTATTGGATTGCAGTACCCTAAACTAACCGCCACACTAGGAGTAGCCATGGAGCGTACCTACGGTGATCCTAGACGCCTCGTCACAGCCGGAGAGATAACTACACCTAAAGGCAGAAAGATGAAAACTATCTGCCCCGGAGCAGAACCCCCAAAGAAATAGGATGCCCCCAAACAAGTAATGGCGGTTAGACAAGAAGAAAATACGGACACAGACAGAAAATAGAATGAGCAAACGCTGGGGCCCAATCTGTCTAGATAGAAAAGTATAGGAAAGAATTCTGACTGCAACCCAAAAAACCCTGACAAAAATACCAACACTTCTGATTAACAAAAAACCTGAGATCACACGATCTCTACCACCTAAATCATATCTCTGGTGTAACACACAGCAATTCAGCAAACAAACAGTGACAAAAGAACAGAGCAAAAGTGCAAATACGAAATGAGCACAATTGCAGCGCCAGACCCCAAAAGGGGACCAGGCTGAAGTCCACTGCAAGCAGCAATCCAGCAAAGAAAATCCAACCAGAGGAAAAAACAGCAAATCACTTTTCTGAATGAGAGCAGGAATGCAAGCTGAGCTCCAAGCAAGACCAGGAAGAACAATTGATTACCGGCAAGGTTGAAGGGAGCTCAAGTCACTTATATCAGACCATTCAGAGCCAGCTGAAGGCCATTCGGCAATTAGTTCATTACTCTCAGCAACCACCGGATGGAGCTCCAGCTCAGTAGTCGCCTCCAGATTATTCACAACAGTACCCCCCCTTGAGGAGGGGTCACCGAACCCTCACCTGCGCAACCAGGCTGATTAGGATGAGCTCGATGATAGGCACGGATAAGTCTCCCAGCATAGATGTCCAAAGCAAACACCCAAGAATTGTCCTCCTGACCATAACCTCTCCACTTAACCAAATACTGGAGTTTGCGTCTAGCAAAACGAGAATCCAATATTTTCTCAACCACATACTCCAAATTGCCCTCAACCAAAACAGGGTCGGGAGGCGCAGCCATAGGAAACACTGGCTCTACAAACCTCTTCAATAAGGACTTGTGGAACACGTTATGGATCTTAAATGTCCCTGGAAGAAGCAAACGGAAGGAAACCGGATTAATAATTTTCATGATCTTATAAGGTCCAATGAACCTTGGCTTAAATTTTGGAGATGCAACTTTCATAGGGATATTTCTTGAGGACAACCAAACCAAGTCCCCCACTTCAAAACGAGGACTATCAGTCCTATGCCGGTTGGCAAACAGCTGGGCCTTCTCCTGAGAGAGAGACAACCTCTCCACTACCTGGTCACAAATCTGCTGCATACGCTACACAACTGAGTCAACACCCGGACAGACAGAAGCCTCCGCCTGTCCCGAAGAAAATCGAGGTTGAAACCCAGAATTGCAGAAAAATGGAGACATCAAGGTGGCAGAGCTAACCCTATTATTAAGAGCAAACTCAGCCAAAGGCAAAAAAGAGACCCAGTCATCTTGATCAGCAGACACAAAACATCTCAAATAAGTCTCCAAGGTCTGGTTTGTTCTCTCGGTTTGTCCATTGGTCTGAGGGTGAAATGCAGAGGAGAAAGATAACTGAACACCAAGTTTAGAACAAAATGTCCTCCAAAACCTGGAAACAAACTGGACTCCTCTGTCAGACACAATGTTCTCCGGAATGCCATGTAACCGAACCACGTGCTGAAAGAACAAAGGCACCAATTCGGAGGAGGAAGGCAACTTAGGTAATAGCACAAGATGTATCATCTTGGAAAACCTATCACAGATTACCCAGATAACGGTCATTCTCTGAGAGACAAGGAGGTCGGAAATAAAATCCATAGAGATATGGGTCCATGGCCTCCTGGGTACAGGTAATGGCATTAACAAACCACTAGAATGAGAGCAAGGCTTGGAGCGAGAGCAAGTCCCACAGGACAGCACAAAGTACCTGACGTCACGAGACA
Source organism: Oophaga sylvatica (assembly GCA_033576555.1). Taxonomy (NCBI): domain Eukaryota; kingdom Metazoa; phylum Chordata; class Amphibia; order Anura; family Dendrobatidae; genus Oophaga; species Oophaga sylvatica. Next base: position 99,723,811 of record JARQOD010000005.1, read on the forward strand.
AAGTAGGCCACAAAAAGGACCGACTCACCAAGTCTCTGGTACAAAAAATCCCGGGATGACAAGCCAATGCAGAACAATAAATCTCAGACATCACACTCTTCTTCCACTGTTCTGGGACAAACAATTTCCCAACAGGGCAGTGCTCAGGTTTATCCTCCTGACACCCCTCCAGAGCCAGTCGCAAATTGGGCGAGATGGCGTAAAGAACTACACCCTCTTTCAAAATAACAGCAGGATCAGATAACTCAAGAGAATCCGCAAAGAAACTCCTCGAGAGGTCATCCGCCTTAACATTCTTAGTGCCCGGAAGAAAAGAAACCACAAAATTAAAACGTGTGAAAAACAAGGCCCACTTGGCCTGTCTAGGATTAAGTCGCTTGGCTGATTCGAGATAAACCAGGTTCTTATGGTCCGTGAGGACCCCCACCTGATGTTTGGCTCCTTCCAGCCAATGTCTCCACTCTTCAAAGGCCCACTTCATGGCCAATAACTCCCGAATACCCAAGTCATAATTACGTTTAGTTGGAGAAAAATTTCGAGAGAAAAAGTCACAAGGGTTACTCTTAGAGGTGAAAAAGAAAATAGGGCATTAGCCCCTGCCAGCTCACCAAACCACCACTGGAGCACGAGACCACACGTCCAGACCAAGGCGTTCGATGCAGAGAAAGAGAAGGAGCAGTCCGGCGTCTTAAGAAGTGCAATACTTTATTCTTATCCAAATAAATCATCACAAAACGGTGTCCTCCAAAATGCAAACAACGGAGAGTTGGCACCTACTAGCTGTTACATTGTGATATTTAACAGAGATCTTATTCAGGAAGCGATAATCAATACACAGCCTCAATGAACCATCCTTTTTGGCCACAAAGAAAAAAACGGCGCCCAAGGGTGAAGAGGATGGTCTGATATGACCCTTCTCCAATGACTCCTTGATATAAGATCGAATAGCATCGTGCTCAGGTACAGATAAATTAAAAAGGCGACATTTAGGAAATTTACCACCAGGCATAAACTCAATAGCGCAATCATAGCACCTGTGAGGAGGTAAGGATGCAGATTTACTTTCACTAAACACATCAGAAAAATCAGTAAAAAAGTCAGGTACATTCTGAGACTGGGGAGAGGCAGAAAAAACAGGAGTGTCAGTATTAACACATTGGCAACCCCAGCTGGTCACATACACAGATTTCCAATCCAAAACAGGATTATGAGTCTGTAACCAAGGGAAACCCAGTACAATAATGTCATGCAAACTATGCAACATCAGAAATTTGCAACTCTCCTGATGATCTGGTTCAACCCTCATTATCACCTGAGTAGAAAACTGGGGTTTATTCTCCACCAGAGGGGTAGAATCAATGCCCAGTAAAGGAATAGATTTCCGCAGGGGTATCATGGGAAACCCATAACGTTTGGCAAAGTCAAAATCCATCAGGTTAATAGCTGCTACTGAATCAACAAAAGCCTGAGCCGAAAATGTGGATATGGAGCAAATCAGGGTAACAGTCAACAGAAATTTAGTCTGAACGCTACCCAAGACAACAGAGCGCGCAAAACGTCTTCCCCGCTTAGGGCAGACAGAAATAGCATGGGAAGCGTCACCACAGTAGAAACATAACCAATTGCGCTTACGAAACTCATGACGCTGAGTCCCAGAAGTCACTCCATCACACTGCATGGGCTCAGGAGCTGGCTCACAAGGCAACACTATCTCACACATACCTCTGCGCTCCCGCAAACGTCTGTCAATTTGAATAGCCAAAGACATAGAATCATTGAGACCAGAGGGAACAGGGAATCCCACCTTCCGAAAAAGGGGTGCCAAAGCATCATCATTCCATTTGGTCAGTACTGCCCACTTTTGAAATTTCTGACAGTACAGCTCAGCGTCTTCACAACCGTGATTTAAAGCCAACAAGGTCTTTTCAGTCTGATCAGTGACATTAGGTTCATCGTACAATAACCTCAGAGCCTGAAAAAATACATCAACATCATTCAAAACAGGATCCCAGGTGTCAGGGAAAAAGCCCATTCCTGAGGGCCGCAGCGCAGCAGAGAGATGACAATTTGAACGTGCTGTGCTGCGTTCCCTGTGGACTTAGGCTTTAAGGCAAAAAACAACTTACAGTTATTTTTGAAATTCAGAAATTTAGACCGATTCCCCCAAAATAAATCTTGAATGGGGATCCTAGGTTCCACAACCGGCAACCTAGCAAGATAGGTAGCAATACTCTGAACCTCAGTGGCAAGCTGCTCCACACGGCCAGACAACTGTGCATATTCAATTTAGAGAAAGAAAAAAAAATTCTCCTCAGCACCCAGAAAAAAAGAGGGAAAAAAATGCAACAAACAGAGGGAAAAAAAATCCTGACAACTCCCTTTTTTTTCCTCTTTACTATTTTTCCCTTACCAATTTTCAGTTTAGCCGGTAATACTGTTATGTTTCGGTAGCTGAGGAGAAATTGCAAAAATAGTAAAAGTAGTAATACACCAGAGAGGCTGGAAACTATTGGACTGCAGTACCCTAAACTAACCGCCACACTAGAAGTAGCCGTGGAGCGTACCTACGGTGATCCTAGACGCCTCGTCACAGCCGGAGAGATAACTACATCTAAAGGCAGAAAGATGAAAACCAGGCCCTGTGCTTTTGATTGTCTAAGCTTCCCTGGTGTGCTGACCAGCTGCTAATTTATCCCAAAGCAGCTCCCACAACTCCTCCCACCTGATCCTCTACTCAGTCCTATATATTCAGTAGCAGTCTAAGGGGGCACGCGTGTGGGGTCAGGCACGCACATGCAGCAGAAGTACCACTGCAGCAAAAGTACAGTGAAGCTGCAGTTATTTCAACGGCAGTTAGTCATGGCAGGAGTCAGGACTCCACACTATGTCTCTTTTGGGTATGTCTGCTGAGTAAGCACTTCTAATTACTTGTACCTGGCTTTTCTAATTACCCATCTTAAGGTACTGCCACACTAAACAATCCCGCTAGCGATCACGATAACGACGCATACTAATGCGATCGCTAGCGGGATTGTTTCTATATCGCTAAATGCGGCCACATTTAGCGATATAGTTAACGACGCTATCGCCGTTAGCGATCTTCTTAACGACTTTAGCGGTACAAAAGTACTGCTAAATCGCTAAGAAAAGGTGCCACACAGCGATAAGATACTTACCCAGCGGGAGCGCCGACGAGAAAATAGGGTCCGGAACGATTCCAGCGACGAGCGAGATCACAGCAGGAAGCTCGTCGCTGGAAGCTGCCGCACTGAACAATATCGCTAACGGGATCGCTAAATAGTGACGTTTTTTTAGCGATCCCGTTAGCGATATTGTTTAGTGTGGCATACCCTTTACTCTTTCACCATGTTTACATATGCCTTCACAGTGTTTACTCCGTTAATCCTCTCTCTCCTTCGCAATCCCCAAACCCCAGCACCCTCTAATCAAATAATCATCTCCCCTTCCCTCCTTCCTCCCCACCTGACCTCCTCTGCTGACCTGCTCCTCAACCTCAAATCTGTCCTAATAAAACACAAAAAAAGCTGCCCTCTCTCCTTCTCCCACCTGCTCTCCCTTTCTCTGCTCCTCCTCACTGCTGGTGACTAGTGTTGAGCGATACTGCTCGATATCTAAAAATATCGTATCGAAATGGTATCGCCGATATCACTAAATATCGTCGATATCCGATTCCGATACCGGAAGTCCAATGTAAGTCTATGGGAACAAAATATCGCAACTAAAAAAAACCTTTATTTCCTTGTAAACACTAAATATACACACATAGAATACATATATATATATTATATATACATGTCATTGTGACATATATATATACATATATGTATAGTTTATACACTTCTACATAGTAAAATATCCTCTGATTCAATTGCCGGGTAAAGCCGGCTTCTGTGAAAAGACAGAAGCACCCGACATGAAATGACACTTGGTGTACATAGGGTTAACCATGTCTTTTCATGTCGTTTGCAATCTGATTTGCACAAACAATTACATCAGTCTATGTGTGCAAAATTTCACACCTGTAGGGGTTAATTAAAGGTGTAAATTCGTTGTAAAAAAACGGACTTTTTTGCTACGAATTTACACCTTTAATTAACCCCTACAGGTGTGAAATTTTGCACACTTACACTCATGTAATTGTGCAAATCAGATATCAAACTACATGAAAAGACATGGTTAACTCTATGTAAACCAAGTGTCATTTCATGTCGGGTTCTGCATTTTCACAAAAGCCAGCAATTGAATTAGCGGCTATTATACTATGTAGAAGTGTATGAACTATAAATATATATATATATATATATGTGTCACAAATTTAATGACATGTATATATATATATGAGGTGTAAAATTGCTGAAAAAAAATGCGTGGGCTCCCGCCCTATTTTCGCAACCAGACAGACAAAGCCAGTGAGTGGGGGCAGATAATAATAGCCCAGAGAGGGACCATTATTTTTGCCCCCCCCCGGCTACTAACATCTGCCTCCAGACACCCCAGAAAGGGCAAATCTCTAATTAGATTTGCCCTTTCTGGCACTTTGCCCGTCTATTCCCATTGCCCTGTAGCGGTGGCGAATGGGTTAATAAGGGGTTAAAATGACCTTGCAATTGAAAGGTCACTTTAAGCCAGGTTAATAATTGAGAGCTGTCAATTAGACAACTATCAATTATTAATCATATTGTATGAAAGAAAAATCAAACACACACACTTTAATAAAAAAGAAGTTTAATGAAATAATCACACAGTTTTTGACCATATTTTATTTTCCTGCTAAAACCATTTCCTGTAATAAAAATAAAATAATAAAGCAAAATTATTCTTACCAATCCGATGTACAGTCAGGTCCCACGGTGTAATCCTTCAGAAAGGGTTAATGTTTACTGCAGGGACCGCAGCTAATGCTGCAGCCTCACAGTAAACCCCCAAATGAATGAGTTCCTCTCCTGGCTGACAGGAGAGGAAGTGGAAAGCTTAATTGATTGCTTTCCACTTTCACTTCAGGTCAGCCAGGGACACAATCAGTGACGTCAGAGGGAACTGGTTAACAAAAATAGGGGATCCACTCGAAAAAAATTGGCGTGGGGTCCCCCCTATTTTTGTTAACCAGCCAGATGAAGCAGACCGCTGAGGCCTGGATTTTCAGGCTGTTAAGGAGCCAAGATCCATGGACCTTGCCAGCCTGATAATACCAGGCCACAGCAGTCTGCATATCTTGGCTGATTAACAAAAATGGGGATCCCCTCGAAAAAAATTGGCGTGGGGTCCCCCCTATTTTTGTTAACCAGCCAGATGAAGCAGACCGCTGAGGCCTGGTTTTTCAGGCTGGTAAGGATCCAATATCCATGGACCTTGCAAGCCTGATAATATCAGGCCACAGCAGTCTGCTTAGCTTGGCTGGTTAACAAAAATAGGGGATCCCCTCGAAAAAAAAAACGGCGTAGGGGTCCCCCTATTTTTGTTAACCAGCCAAGTAAAATGCAGACTGCTGCGGCCTGGTATTAAAAGACTGTCAAGGCCCATGGATTTTGGCCCTCAACAGCCTGATAATACCAGGCTACAGCAGCCCCACATTTGGCGCATCAAAAGATGTGCCAATTGTGGCACTTTACCCGGCTCTTCCCACTTGCCCTGTAGCGGTGGCAAGCGGGGTAATAAGGGGTTAATGTCACCGTTGATTGCACGGTGACAATAAGCCCGTTAATAATGGAGAGGCGTCAATAAGACACCGATCCATTATTAATCCCAAAGTTATTAAATGCATAAAAAAAAGACAAAGCAAGAAAAAAGTATTTTAATGAAATAAAAGAGACAACACAGTTTTCATTTCTTTTATTGTACTCTCATTCCTGCGACGCCATCGATCTCCTGTAAAAAAAGAAAAAAAACAAACCAACAGTATACCACCTGTCCGACGCAGTCCATAGTAACGACTGTCCCACGACGATCCAGCTCTGCTACATCGCAATGACAGGCAGAGCCTGTCATCGCGACGCAGCACAGCTGATTACCTGCTTCCCCGGCGGTAACGTCATCGGACTGACTGCTTTACGGCCGGGATTACCCAGCAGTCACTGCAGTTATCGCGAGAAACTGCATGTGACCGCCGGGGAAAGATGATGGCGGCCATGAAGCAGTCCAGGCCGTGACCGCCGGAGATCTTCTGCCAGGTAAATGCCGCTGACTCCTGACAGACCCGACCGACGGACACTGACAGTGACAGACCCGACCGACGGACACAGACAGTGACAGTGACAAATCCGATTCCGGTATTCGATATGACGAAAATATCGGTATTCGGAATCGAAAGGCCGATACAGCTAATATCGGCCAATACCCTATATTTGCAGTATCGTATCGCTCAACACTACTGGTGATATATCTCCCAATCCTGGACCTCCACAGCTCATACCCACCATTAGTACGCCTTCCTACTGCTCCCTTTCTAATAAGAGCTACCGCAATCTTTCCAACGTAAAACCCGTGCCATTGACACCCACCCCCCTGCTCCCTCTCTCTGGAGCACTCTGGAATGCCAGCTCCATCTGCAATAAGCTTCATGTGATTCATGACCTCTTTCTCTCTCGCAATCTTGCTTTCCTCGCCCTCACAGAAACATGGCTGACACCCTCTGACACCACCTCCCCTGCTGTGCTGTGTTACGGTGGCCTCCAATTCACCCACACTTCTCGCCCTGGAAAAAGACATGGTGGAGGAGTGGGTGTTCTCCTTTCCTCTAACTGCAACTTTAACCCAATCCCACCTCTTCCCTCCCTTATCCTCCCCTCCTTTGAAGTCCTCTCTGTCCGCATCTACTCTCCCTCCAACCTCCAAGTGGCCATCATATACCTACCTCCAGGCCTGACCACTGCCTTCATCGACCAATTCACTACCTGGCTTCTTCACTTTCTCTCCACTGACAACCCCACCATCATCATGGGTGACTTCAACATCCCCACTGATACCCTTCAGTCAGCAGCCTCCAAACTCCTGTCCCTTACTTCATCCTTTGGACTTACTCAGTGGTCCTCCTCAGCCACCCACATGGATGGTCATACATTAGACTTGGTCTTCACCCGCCTCTGCTCTCTATCTAACTTCACCACCTCCCTCTCCCTCTATCCGACCACCATCTACTCACTTTCTCATCCCTGTCCTCCTCTCCTGTCACCCATGTCCAGCAACACGTGCACCCCCGCAGACACCTTGCACACCTAGAGATCCACACACTCTCTGACTCTATTCTTTCACTGGCATCAATATCCTCACTCCACGATACAGACAGTGCCACTGCTTTCTACAATGCCACTCTCACATCGTCTATTGACACGGTCGCCCCTCTCGTTCATGGCAGAGTGCGACGTACCAACAGACAACCCTGGCACAATAACACCACTAAAAAGCTCCGGCAAGTGTCCAGGATTACAGAGCGGCGTTGGAAAAAAACAAATTCGCAAGACGACTTCACTCCATTCAAAAAAGCAACACTATCTTTCAAATCTGCTCTCACCTCTGCTAAAGAGGCCTACTTCACAACCCTCGTATCTTCCCTATCCTACAGCCCCAAACAGTTATTCAAAACTTTTAACTCCCTCCTCCGCCCACCACTGCCCTCTCCTACCTCCCTCATCTCTGCTGAGGATTTTGCCACACACTTCAAAAATAAGATCGACCAAACAAGGCAAGTCTTCATTGTTCAACCACCACAACCCCTTTGTATACCTGACCAATGCCCTAAACCCATAACCTCCCTCTCCAACATAACCGAAGGGGAGCTTAATTGTCTCCTCTCCAAATCGCACCTCACAACCTGTGCACTTGACCCCATCCCAACCCACCTCCTCCCCAATCTCACCACCACTATTATCCCATCCCTAACCCACCTCTTTAACCTATCACTAACTTCCGGTACCTTCCCTCCTGCTTTCAAGCATGCCACAATCACGCCTATCCTTAAAAAGCCAACCCTCGACCAAACCGCTATGTTCAGCTATAGCCCAATATCGCTGCTCCCATTCGCTTCCAAACTCCTGGAGCTGCATGTCCACGCTGAGCTTTCCTACCACCTCTCTTCTAACTTGCTCTTTGACACTCTACAATCTGGTTTCCGCCCCCATCACTCCAATGAGACAGCCCTGACCAAAATTACTAATGACTTACTTACAGCCAAAGCGAACGGACAATACTCTATACTCCTGCTTCTTGACCTGTCCTCTGTTTTTGACACAGTAGACCACTACCTTCTACTACAGATTCTTTCCTCCTTTGGCGTAAAGGACCTCGCTGTTATGAATGTGCTAGAGATGGTTTCTGAGCAGAGGCTCCCTCTGGTGGTTACAGACAGTACTGAACCTTTCAGCGAGGAGTGGCAATCTGGAATCACGGACTGGTCTGATATAAGGGAGGTTCCCTCCCATGATGGTTGCCGGTGATCAATTGTTCTTGTCTCAATTGTGGTTCCTGGTTCATTTGGAAGTTTGCTGGAGTCCTGCCTGCATCTCCTGCTTTCAGATAAGATATTTTTTGCTTTTCTTTTTGTGCTTGCTTTTTGCATTGTTTTCTGCACTTTTATGGAGGTCAGCCAGGTCCCCTCCTGGGGCCTGAGCTCCTCACAGTTTTTCTGCAGCCACTGTTATTTGCTCATTTGCTTTTTCATGTTTTTTCAGCGGCTGCGGCTTGGTTTTTGTTCACACTGAGATCTGATTTAGTGGGGGGCGAGATAGAGTGATCTCAGTATTTTTGTAATCAGAATTGTTGGATTTTTGTAGGGTTTTCTGGGTTGCAGAAAGTAATCTCTCCTGTCCTATCCTATTTAGTCAGCTTGTGGCCCCAGCGTTTGCTCAGTCTATTTTCTGCCTATGTTTGTATTTTCATCTTGTCTAACCACCATTATATGTTTGGGGGCTTCCTATTTTCTTTGGGGATCTGCTCCGGGGCAGATAGCTTTCATCTTTCTGCCTTTAGGTGTAGTTATCTCTCAGGCTATGACGAGGCGTCTAGGATCAACGTAGGAACGCTCCACGGCTACCTCTAGTTGTGTCGTTAGTTTAGGTATCTGCAACCCATCAGTTAACAACATCTCAGGCGTTCGGCTGCCCTGCTGTTGTTCCTGTCCTCCTCAGCTACCGAAACATAACAGTATCACCGGCCTTAACTGAAAATTATATGGTACTCACAGAAGGGAAAAAAAGTGTGGAAAGAGATTTTTTTTTTTTTTTTTTAATGTCACTGATCAAGCTGAAAAGACCTTGTTGGTATTAAATCAGGGTCGTGAAGACACTGAGTTGTACTGTCAGAAATTCCAAAAGTGGGCAGTCCTGACCAAATGGAATGATGATGCTTTGGCAGCCCTTTTTCGGAAGGGGCTGTCAGAGAATGTAAAGGATGTTATGGTGGGATTCCCTGCTCCCTCTGGTCTCAATGATTCTATGTCATTGGCTATTCAAATTGACTGACGTTTGCATGAGCGCAGAGGTATGCGTGTGATAGTGTTGCCTTGTGAGCCAGCTTCTGAGCCGATGCAGTGTGATAGAGTGACTTCAGGGGCTCAGCGTCATGAGTTTCGTAAGCGCAATGGGTTATGTTTCTACTGTGGTGATGCCTCTCATGCTATTTCAGTTTGCCCTAAGCGGGGAAGACGTTTTGCACGCTCAGTTGTCTTGGGTAGTGTTCAGACTAAATTTCTGTTGACTGTTACCCTGATTTGCTCCCTGTCCACATTTTCTGCTCAGGATTTTGTTGATTCAGGAGCAGCTATTAACCTGATGGATTTTGACTTTGCCAAACATTGTGGGTTTCCCATGATACCCCTGCGGAAGTCTATTCCCCTACTGGGCATTGATTCTACCCCTTTGGCGGAGAATAAACCCCAGTTTTCTACTCAGATGATAATGAGGGTTGAACCAGATCATCAGGAGAGTTGCAAATTTCTGGTGCTGTATAATCTGCATGACATTATTGTACTAGGTTTCCCTTGGTTACAGTCTCATAATCCTGTTTTGGATTGGAAATCTGTGTCTATGACCATTTGTGGCTGCCAATGTGTTAATGCCGACACTCCTATTTTTTCTGCCTCTCCCAAGTCTCAGGATGTTCCTGACTTTTTGACTGATTTTTCGGATGTATTTAGTGAAAGTAAATCTGCATCTTTTCCCCTCACAGGAGCTACGATTGCGCTATTGAATAAGTGCCTGGTGGTAAATTTCCTTAAGGTCGCCTTTTTAACTTGTCTGTACCTGAACACGATGCTATGCGATCTTATATCAAGGAGTCATTGGAGAACAGTCATATCAGACCATCCTCTTCATCCTAGGGTGCCTGTTTTTTCTTTGTGGCCAAAAAGGATGGTTCATTGAGGCCGTGTATCGATTATCGTCTCTTGAATAAGATCACTGTTACCGTTACCCTTGATTTCTGACCTGTTTTCCAGGGTGAAAAGTGCTAGTTGGTTTACCAAGCTTGACCTCAGGGGGGCGTATAACCTTATTCGCATTAAGCATGGGGATGAATGGAAGAAGGCGTTTAACCCCTTAACGACGAAGCCATTTTGTAGTTTAAAGACCAGGCCAATTTTTACAATTCTGACCACTGTCACTTAATGTGCTTATAACTCTGGAACGCTTCAACGGATCTTGGCGATTCTGAGATTATTTTCTCAAGACATATTGTACTTCATGGTAGTGGTAAAATTTCTTCAATATAACTTGCATTTATTTATGAGAAAAATGGAAATATGGCAAAAATTTTGAAAATTTTGCAATTTTCAAACTTTTAATTTTTATGCCATTAAATCAGAGAGATATGTCACAAAAAATAGTTAATAAATAACATTTCCCACAAGTCTACTTTACATCAGCACAATTTTGAAACCAAAATTTTTTTTTTTAGTAAGTTATAAGTGTTAAAAGTTGACCAGCAATTTCTCATTTTTTCCACAACATTTACAAAACCATTTTTTTAGGGACCACCTCACATTTGAAGTGAATTTGAGGGGTCAATATGACAGAAAATACCCAAAAGTGACACCTTTCTAAAAACTGCACCCCTCAAGGCGTTCAAGGCCACATTCAAGAAGTTTATTAACCCTTTAGGTACTTCACAAGAATTGAAGCAATGTGGAAGGAAAAAATTAACATTTAACTTTTTTTCCCAAAATTTTTCTTTCGACACAATTTTTTAAAATTTTGTCAAGGGTATCAGTAGAAAATGAACCACAATATTTGTTGTACAATTTCTCCTGAGTACACCGATCCCCATTTGTGGGGGTAAACCACTATTTGGGCGCATGGCAGAGCTCGGAAGGGAAGAAGCGCCATTTGACTTTTTTGGCTGGAATTGAGATTGGACGCCATGTCGCATTTGGAGAGTCCCTGTGTGCCTAAACAGTGGAAACCCCCAACAAGTGACCCAATTTTGGAAACTAGACCCCCCAAGTAACTTATCTAAATGTGTAGTGAGAGCTTTGAACCCCCAAGGGCTTCACAGAAGGTTATAACGTAGAGCCGTAAAATTAAAAAATCATATTTTTTCCACAAAAATGATCTTTTCATCCCAATTTTTATTTTCCAAAGGATAAAATGACCCCAAAAGTTATTGTGCAATTAGTCCTGAGTACGCTGATACCCCATATGTGGGGGTAAACCACTATTTTGATGCATGGCAGAGCTCAGAAGGGAAGGAGCGCCTTTTTCAAATGCAGACTTTGATGGAATGGTCTGCGGGTGTCATGTCGCGCTTGGAGAGCCCCTGATGTGCCTAAACAGTATAAACACCCCACAAGTGACCCCATTTTGCAAACTAGACCCCCCAAGGAACTTATCTAGGTGTGTGGTCAGCACTTTGAACCCCAAAGGGCTTCACAGAAGTTTACAACGTAGAGCCGTGAAAATAAAAAAATCATATTTTTTTCAACAAAAATGAACTTTTTGCCCCCAAATTTTTATTTTTATAAGGGTAACAGGAGAAATAGGACCCCAAAAGTTCATGTGCATTTTGTCCTGAGTACGCTGATACCCCATATGTGGGGGGAACCACTGTGATCGCCTTACTGCGATCTTTGGGAAGCAGAATGAACAAATCCACAAAAGGTGAAGAATTGGTTTTCTTTTTTATGCCGTTCCTCGTGCGGTATTAGTGATTAGGCGACTTTATTCCTCGGGTTGGTGCAGTTACAGCGACACCAGATTTATACCCTTTTTTCATGTTTAGCTTCTGTCACACTCTAAAAGACACTTTTTTTTGGAAGAATTTTTTGTAAGAAATATTTGCACCGCCGTATTTTGAGAGCTATAATTTTTCCATATTTCGGCCGACAGAGTTACCTGTGGGCTTATTTTTTGCGGGACGAGCTGACGTTTTTATTGGTACCATACTCGGGCACATAACGTTTTTTGATCGCTTCCTGTTCCGATTTTTGTGGAAGCAGAATGAACAAAAACCAGCAATTCAGGAATGTTTTTATTTTTTTTTCCTCCGTTCTGCGTGTGGTAAAATTGATAAAGCAGCTTTATTCTTCGGGTCACTGCGATTACACCGATACCTCATTTATATATTTTTTTATGTTTTGGCGTTTTTTGCACAATAAAAAATTTTATAGAAAAAATAATTATTTTTGCATCAGTTTATTCCGCGAGCTATAACTTTTTTATTTTTTTGCTGATGATGCTGCATAGCTGCTTGTTTTTTGCGGGACAAGATGACGTTTTCAGCGGTACCATGGTTATTTATATCCCACTTTTTGATTGCGTGTTATTGCACTTTTTCCAAGCGGTATGATGATACCGCTTGGAAAAAGTATAATTTACTACTTTTTTGTGTTTTTTTTTTTACGGCTTTCACTGAAGGGGTTAACTAGGGTTACGCTTTTATAGATGGGATTTTTATGGATGTGGCGATACCAAACATGTGTATTTTTTTTGTTTTTTGTTTTTTTTTTATTACATAAAAATGTGTATTTTTTAGGGGATTTTTTTAAAATTATTTTCTAATATTTTTTTTACAATTTTTTTTAAAAAGTGCTTTTTTTAACTTGTCCCTTTATGGGACTTTCACTTTTTTACTTTTTATTGCAGTTACAATGCTTTGCAATGCTCCAGCATTGCAATGCATTGTACCTATGGTGAAAGCTGATGTGAGCATGATCACAGCAGCTTTCCGTAGCTAGATGACCCGGAGGTTGTCATGACAACCCCCGGGTCATCAAGGCAGAGATCGGGCCCTGAAAATACATTGCAGGGCGCCGATCTGAGGCAGAGGGAGCTTCCGACCTTCTGCCTCCCCCCTGAGTGCTATGATCGCGCTCGATCGCAGCAGTCAGGGGGTTAACAGCCACGGGCGGCGGAGGCGCCGCTCCTGGCTGTCAGTGCAGGAAGATCGGCCACTGCAGCGCCGGCTCCTGCACTGATCGCGCTGGAGATGCTGAAATTTCAGCATCTCCTGCGCGATCTCTGCTGTGTTTGGTCAGTCAGATTGACTGACCAATCACAGCGCTGTGGGTGCGGGGACCGACGGCAAAGGTCCCCGCACCGCTTGCTGTGCCTGTCAGCTGTCTGTGACAGCTGTCGGCACTGAACTACCACTGCGTGTTTACACGCAGTGGTAGTTCAAAGGCATGACGTGCACAGTCCATCAAGGTACCAAAACTGCCACCTTGCCATGACGGACTGTGCACGTCAATGGACATAAAGGGGTTAATACCCCAGAGGGGCATTTTGAGTACCTAGTGATGCCCTTTGGGCTCACTAATGCTCCTTCCATCTTCCAATCCTTCATGAATGATATTTTCAGGGATTTTATGGATAAATTTCTGATTTTTTATTTGGATGATATCTTGATATTTTCCAATGACAGGGACTCTCATCTGAAACATGTTCGGACTGTGTTCCAGATTTTGAGAGAGAATGCACTGTATGTGAAGGGATCAAAGTGTCTTTTTGGCGTACAGAAGGTCTCATTTCTGGGATTCATTTTGTCTCTGTCTGTTATTGAAATGGACCCGGTCAAGGTTCAAGCCATCTGTGATTGGGTCCAACCTACTTCATTGAAGGCTCTTCAGAGATTTTTGGGTTTTGCCAATTTTTATCGTAAATTTATTGATAATTTCTCTGGTATTGTTAAACCGTTGACTGATCTGACCAAAAAGGGTTCCGATGTGGTGAATTGGCCTCCTGAGGCAGTCTCTGCGTTTCAGGAACTTAAGCAGGGATTCACTTCTGCTCCTGTTCTACGGCAGCCTGATGTTTCTCTACCATTTCAGGTGGAGGTTGATGCCTCTGAAATTGGGGCAGGTGCCGTTTTGTCCCAAAGAGATCCAGAGACCTCTAAGAGTAACCCTTGTGCCTTTTTCTCTCGAAAATTTTCTCCAACTGAACGTAATTATGACGCGGGTAATCGGGAGTTATTGGCCATGAAGTGGGCCTTTGAAGAGTGGAGACATTGGCTGGAAGGAGCCAAACATCAGGTGGTGGTCCTCACGGACCATAAGAATCTGGTTTATCTGGAATTAGCCAAGCGACTTAATCCTAGACAGGCCAGGTGGGCCTTGTTTTTCACACGTTTTAATTTTGTGGTTTCTTTTCTTCCTGGCACTAAGAATGTTAAGGCGGATGCCCTCTCGAGGAGTTTCTTTGCGAACTCTCCTGAGTTATCTTATCCTACTGTTATTTTGAAAGAGGGTATAGTTCTTTCGGCCATCTCGCCCAATTTGAGACTGGCCTTGGAAGGGTGTCAGGAGGATAAACCTGAGCGCTGCCCTATTGGGAAATTGTTTGTCCCAGACCAGTGGAAGAAGAGTGTGATGTCTGAGATTCATTGTTCCGCGTTGGCTGGTCATCCCGGGATTTTTGGCACCAGATACTTGGTGAGTCGGTCCTTTTGGTGGCCTACTTTGTCTTGTGACGTCAGGGAATTTGTGCAGTCCTGTGGGACTTGCTCTCGCTCCAAGCCTTGCTCTTGCTCTAGTGGTTTGTTAATGCCATTACCTGTGCCCAAGAGGCCATAGACCCATATCTCTATGGATTTTATTTCCGACCTCCCTGTTTCTCAGAAAATGACCGCTATCTGGGTAATCTGTGATAGGTTTTCCAAGATGATACAGGAGGTACGAGAGTTTGTTAGCCGAAATACCGATATTTTCTCAGAACTCCCTGGTCGTACCTCCCTCATCCAACATGACATTGTCACGGAGCCGCAGGCCAAAGTCCGACTAAAGCCCTATCGGGTACCTGAGGCCCGGGGACAAGCCATCTCGGAACAGGTAAAAAAGATGCTGCAGTTAGGGGTCATTGAAGAGTCCAGAGTGAGTGGGCCAGCCCAATAGTCCTAATACCAAAGCCGGATGGGACACTAAGGTTCTGTAATGACTTTAGAAAATTGAATGAAATTTCTAAGTTTGACGCCTACCCCATGCCCCGGGTTGATGAGTTAATAGAGCGGTCTGGGCAGGCCCGGTATTTTTCAGTCATTGACCTCACAAAAGAGTATTGGCAGGTGCCCCTAACAAAAGCGGCGAGAGAGAAAACAGCTTTTGTAACACCTGAGGGACTATTCCAGTATATAGTCCTACCCTTCGGGTTGCATGGCGCTCCAGCGACATTCCAGAGGTTAATGGACGTTGTTCTTCGTCCTCATCGCCGATATGCCATGGCCTATCTGGACGATATTGTGGTAGACAGTACAGTGCAGACTGGGAAAGTCACTTGGCAAAGGTACAGGCGGTGATTGATTCTCTGCGACAAACCGGGCTAACCGCCAACCCAAAGAAGTGTTCCATAGGGTTGGAGGAAGCTCGGTACCTGGGGTATGTAATTGGGAGAGGAGTTCTCAAACCCCAAATAAACAAAGTGGAGGCAATGCAAAACTGGCCCCGTCCCCTCACCACAAAACAAGTTAAAGGGTTTTTGGGGTTAGTGGGATATTACCGGCGGTTTATTCCCAATTTTGCAACCTTGTCGGCACCATTAACTGACTGCCTGAAGGGGAGGAAGTCAGTAATGGTGCGATGGAATGATCAGATTGAAGAAGCGTTTGTAAAGCTAAAAGGGGTACTGTGTGGGTCATCAGTTCTGATCACACCAGACTTCAAAATTGAATTCATTGTCCAGACTGATGCGTGAGAGGTAGGTCTGGGTGTCATGCTGTCTCAGGAGGTTAACTGGGAGGAGCATCCCATTAGTTTCCTGAGTCGGAAGCTTACTCCAGTGTTGTGAATGGGTTTGAGATGAGTTCTGAGCAGAGGCTCCCTCTGGTGGTTACAAGCGGTACTAGTGAGGATTGTGAGGACTGGGAATCAGGTGTTACTGATTGGTCTTATTTAAGGGAATCATTTTCCCATCAGGGTTGCCGGTGAGCAATTGTTCTGGTCTGAATCCTTCTTTCCAGTTTCCCTTGTAGCCTGCTGTGTCGTGTCTGCATCTCCTGCTATCAGATAAGACAATTTCTTATTTTGTGTTTTTGCTATTTTTTGCATTTGGTCCTGCACTTCTGTGGGGGCCTTCTGGGTCCCCTCCGGGGGCTTTTGCCCTCTCAGTTTAGTTCAGCCACTGTGTTTTGTACTTTTGCTTTTTCCAGTTTTTTCAGTGGCTGCTGTTTTTGTTACACCAGAGAACTAATTTAGGTGGTAGAGGTCGTGTGATCTCAGGTGACTTTGAAATTAGTAGAGTTGGTGTTTTTCAGGGTTTTCTGGGATTGCAGTAAGTGCCCTTCCTGTCCTTTTCTATTTAGTTAGTTTGGGCCCCAGCGTTTGCTCATACTATTTTCTTTCTGTGTCAGTATTTCCACTTGTCTAACCGCCATTACATGTTTGGGGGCTTTCTATTATCTTTGGGGTTCTGCTACGGGGCAGATAGCTTTCCTATTTCTATCTTTAGGTGTAGTTAGTTTCTCAGGCTGTGACGAGGCGTCTAGGACCAACGTAGGAACGCTCCACGGCTGCCTCTAGTTGCGGTGGTTAGTCAGGGTACTGCAATCTCATAGATTCCAACTGCTCTGGTGTATTTCCTTTTTTGCCTGCACTCCTCAGCTACCGTAACATAACAGTATCACCGGCCATAAAAATATTATGGTACTCACAGAAGGGGAAAAAATATTTTGAAGGAAGAAAAGTTGTCAGAGATATTTTTCTGTTTGTTGCATTTTTTTTTTTTTTTCCCTCTGTATCTCTGGGTGCTGGGGAGGATCTTTTCTCCCAATGGAGTTTGCACAGTTGTCTGGCCGTGTGGATCAGCTTGCCACTGAGGTTCAGAGTATTGCTGCATATCTTGCTAGGTTGCCTGTTGTGGAACCTAGGATCCCCATGCCAGATTTGTTTTTAGGGGATCGAGCTAAGTTTCAGAATTTCAAAAATAATTGTAAATTGTTTCTTGCCTTAAAATCTAAGTCCTCAGGAAACGCAGCGCAGCAGGTTCAAATTATCATCTCTCTCCTGCGCGGCGATCCTCAGGATTGGGCTTTTTCCCTGATACCTGGGGATCCTATTTTGAGTGATGTTGATGCGTTTTTTCAGGCTTTGGGGTTATTGTACGATGAGCCTAATGTCACTGATCAAGCTGAAAAAGCCTTGTTGGCATTAAATCAGGGGCTTGATGACGCTGAGTTATACTGTCAGAGATTCCGTAGGTGGGCAGTCCTGACCAAGTGGAATGACGACGCTTTGGCGGCCTTTTCCGGAAGGGTCTGTCGGATAATGTAAAGGATGTTATGGTGGGATTCCCTGTCCCCTCTGGTCTCAATGATTCTATGTCATTAGCGATTCAAATTGACAGACGTTTGCGTGAGCAGAGAAGTATGCGTGGAGTGGTGTTGCCTTGTGAGCCAGCTGCTGAGCCCATGCAGTGTGATGGAGTGGTGTCTGGGGCACAGCGTCATGAGTTTCGAAAGCGCAATGGGTTATGTTTCTACTGTGGTGATGCCTCTCATGCTATTTCAGTCTGCCCTAAGCGGGGAAGACATTTTGCACGCTCAGTTGTCTTGGGTAGTGTTCAGACTAAGTTTTTATTAACTGTCACTCTGATATGCTCTCTGTCCTCATTTTCTGCTCAGGCTTTCGTTGATTCTGGAGCAGCTATTAACCTGATGGATTATGATTTTGCTAAACGTTGTGGGTTTTCCTTGATACCCCTACAGAAGTCTATTCCTTTACTGGGGATCGATTCTACCCCTTTGGCTGAGAATAAACCCCAGTTTTCTACTCAGGTGATAATGAGGGTTGAACCTGATCACCAGGAGTGCTGCAAATTTTTGGTTCTATATAATCTGCATGACATTATAGTGCTGGGTTTCCCTTGGTTACAGTCTCATAATCCTGTTTTGGATTGGAAATCTGTGTCTGTAACCAGTTGGGGCTGCCAATGTGTTAGTGCCAACACTCCTGTTTTTTCTGCCTCCCCCAGGCTGAGGATGTTCCTGACTTTTTGATTGATTTTTCTGATGTGTTTAGCGAAAGTAAATCTGCATCCTTACCTCCCCATAGGAGCTATGACTGCGCTATTGAATTAGTGCTAGGTAGTAAATTCCCTAAGGGTCGCCTTTTTAACTTGTCTGTACCTGAACATGACGCTATGCGGTCTTATATCAAGGAATCATTGGAGAAGGGTCATATCAGACCATCCTCTTCACCCTTAGGTGCCGGTTTTTTCTTTGTGGCCAAAAAAGATGGTTCATTAAGGCCGTGTATTGATTATCGTCTCTTGAACAATATTACTGTGAAATATCAATACCCGTTACCCTTGATTTCTGACCTGTTTTCCAGGGTGAAAAACGCTACTTGGTTTACCAAGCTTGACCTCAGGGGGGCGTATAACCTTATTCGCATTAAGCACGGGGATGAATGGAAGACGGCATTTAACACCCCTGAAGGGCATTTTGAGTACCTTGTGATGCCCTTTGGGCTCACTAATGCTCCTTCCGTCTTCCAGTCCTTCATGAATGACATTTTCAGGGATTTTGTGGACAAGTTTCTGATTGTTTATTTGGATGATATCTTGATTTTTTCTAATGACTGGGACTCTCATGTGAAACATGTTCGAACTGTATTCCAGATTTTGAGAGAGAATGCTCTGTATGTGAAGGGATCAAAGTGTCTTTTTGGCGTACAGAAGATCTCATTTCTGGGATTCATTTTGTCCCCATCTGTTATTGAAATGGACCCGGTCAAGGTTCAGGCCATCTGTGATTGGGTCCAACCTACTTCATTAAAGGCTCTTCAGAGATTTTTGGGTTTTGCCAATTTTTATCGTAAATTTATTGGTAATTTCTCTGTTATTGTTAAACCATTAACTGATTTGACCAGAAAGGGTTCTGATGTGGTGAATTGGCCTCCTGAGGCAGTCTCTGCGTTTCAGGAACTTAAGCAGAGATTCACTTCTGCTCCTGTTCTACGGCAGCCTGATGTTTCTCTGCCATTTCAGGTGGAGGTTGATGCCTCTGAAATTGGGGCAGGTGCCGTTTTGTCCCAAAAATATCCAGAGACCTCTAAAAGTAACCCTTGTGCCTTTTTCTCTCGAAAATTTTCTCCTACTGAACGTAATTATGACGTGGGTAATCGGGAGTTATTGGCCATGAAGTGGGCTTTTGAAGAGTGGAGACATTGGCTGGAGGGAGCCAAACATCAGGTGGTGGTCCTTACGGACCATAAGAATCTGGTCTATCTGGAATCTGCCAAGCGACTCAATCCTAGACAGGCCAGGTGGGCCTTGTTTTTCACACGTTTTAATTTTGTGGTTTCCTTTCTTCCTAGCACTAAGAATGTTAAGGCGGATGCCCTCTCGAGGAGTTTCCTTGCGGACTCTCCTGAGCTATCTGATCCCTCTGTTATTTTGAAGGAGGGTGTAGTTCTTTCCGCCATCTCGCCCAATTTGAGACTTGCTCTGGAGGGGTGTCAGGAGGATAGGCCCGAGCGCTGCCCTGTTGGAAAATTGTTTGTCCCGGACCAATGGAAAAAGAGTGTGATGTCTGAGATTCATTGTTCCGCATTGGCTGGGCATCCCGGAATTTTTGGTACCAGAGACTTGGTTAGTCGGTCCTTTTGGTGGCCTACCTTGTCTCGCGATGTCAGGGAATTTGTGCAGTCCTGCGGGACTTGCTCTCGCTCCAAGCCTTGCTCTCGCTCTAGTGGTTTGTTGATGCCATTGCCTGTGCCCAAGAGACCATGGACCCATATCTCTATGGATTTCATTTCCGATCTTCCTGTTTCTCAGAGAATGACCACCATCTGGGTAATTTGTGATAGGTTTTCCAAAATGATACATCTTGTGCCATTACCTAAGTTGCCTTCCTCCTCTGAATTGGTGCCGTTGTTCCTTCAGCACGTGGTTCGTTTACACGGCATTCCTGAGAACATTGTGTCTGACAGAGGAGTCCAGTTTGTTTCCAGATTTTGGAGGACTTTTTGTTCTAAACTGGGTGTTCAATTGTCTTTCTCCTCGGCATTTCATCCTCAGACCAATGGTCAAACTGAGAGAACAAACCAGACATTGGAGACTTATCTAAGATGCTTTGTGTCTGCTGATCAGGATGACTGGGTCTCTTTTTTGCCTTTGGCTGAGTTTGCTCTTAATAATAGGGCTAGCTCTGCCACTTTGATGTCTCCGTTTTTCTGTAATTCTGGGTTTCACCCTCGATTTTCTTCAGGACAGACGGAGGCTTCTGTCTGTCCAGGTGTTGACTCTGTTGTTGAGCGTATGCAGCAGATTTGGGACCAGGTAGTGGAGAGGTTGTCCCTCTCTCAGGAGAAGGCCCAGCGGTTTGCTAACCGGCATAGGACTGATGGTCCTCGGTTTAAAGTGGGGGACTTGGTCTGGTTGTCCTCAAAGAATATTCCTATGAGAGTAGCATCTCCTAAATTTAAGCCTAGGTTCATTGGACCTTATAAGATCATGGAGATTATTAATCCTGTTTCTTTTCGTTTGCTTCTTCCAGGGACATTTAAGATCCATAACGTGTTCCACAAGTCCTTGTTGAAGAGGTTTGTTGAGCCAGTGGTTCCTGCTGCTGTGCCTCCTGACCCTGTTTTGGTTGAGGGCAATCTGGAGTATGTGGTTGAGAAAATATTGGATTCTCGTTTTTTCAGACGAAGACTCCATTATTTGGTTAAATGGAGAGGTTATGGTCAGGAAGATAATTCTTGGGTGTTTGCTTCGGACATCCATGCTAGGAGACTTATCCGTGCGTATCATAGAACTCATCCTGACCGACCTGGTTGCTCAAATGAGGGTTCGGTGACCCCTCCTCAAGGGGGGGGTACTGTTGTGAATGGGTTTGAGATGAGTTCTGAGCAGAGGCTCCCTCTGGTGGTTACAAGCGGTACTAGTGAGGATTGTGAGGACTGGGAATCAGGTGTTACTGATTGGTCTTATTTAAGGGAATCATTTTCCCATCAGGGTTGCCGGTGAGCAATTGTTCTGGTCTGAATCCTTCTTTCCAGTTTCCCTTGTAGCCTGCTGTGTCGTGTCTGCATCTCTTGCTATCAGATAAGACAATTTCTTATTTTGTGTTTTTGCTATATTTTTTGCATTTGGTCCTGCACTTCTGTGGGGGCCTTCTGGGTCCCCTCCGGGGGCTTTTGCCCTCTCAGTTTAGTTCAGCCACTGTGTTTTGTACTTTTGCTTTTTCCAGTTTTTTCAGTGGCTGCTGTTTTTGTTACACCAGAGAACTAATTTAGGTGGTAGAGGTCGTGTGATCTCAGGTGATTTTGAAATTAGTAGAGTTGGTGTTTTTCAGGGTTTTCTGGGATTGCAGTAAGTGCCCTTCCTGTCCTTTTCTATTTAGTTAGTTTGGGCCCCAGCGTTTGCTCATACTATTTTCTTTCTGTGTCAGTATTTCCACTTGTCTAACCGCCATTACATGTTTGGGGGCTTTCTATTATCTTTGGGGTTCTGCTACGGGGCAGATAGCTTTCCTATTTCTATCTTTAGGTGTAATTAGTTTCTCAGGCTGTGACGAGGCGTCTAGGACCAACGTAGGAACGCTCCACGGCTGCCTCTAGTTGCGGTGGTTAGTCAGGGTACTGCAATCTCATAGATTCCAACTGCTCTGGTGTATTTCCTTTTTTGCCTGCACTCCTCAGCTACCGTAACATAACACTCCAGCTGAAACCAGGTACAGCATTGTAGAGAGAAAGTGCCTGGCCATCAAATGGGCACTGGAGTCACTGCGCTACTATCTGTTGGGGAGAACATTTCGTTTGATAACTGATCATTCCCCTCTGACTTGGATGAGTAAAGCCAAAGAGAGGAATGCACGAGTCACCAGGTGGTTTCTGTCCCTGCAAAATTTCAAATTTTCAGTGGAACATTGGGCAGGCAAATTACAGGGGAACGCAGATGCACTGTCCAGAGTTCACTGTATGTCATGTGTCCACCCTCATAAGGTTGAACAAAGGGGGGAGGTATGTGGTACACCAAAGGGGGTCTTACTGGATGGGAGATATTTCTCCCAGCAGGCTGAAGTTTGGTCAGGATTTTCCCTGATCACAAGGACCTGTGATGAGGTCATAGTCACGTGACCAGATCAGCTGATGTGTACCTCACCTGAGGGTGTGGACTAGGCCTATTTAACAAGGAGCTGTTGTAGTATGTGGGTGTGGAAGGAAGGAGTTTGGCTGGAGACAGCCTGGAAGAGGGATTTCTGTTACAGTGTGTCAGTGCGCACCAGGAAGCAAGTTTCAGACCACCCGGGAATAGCACCTGGCTAGTTAAGCCCGTCCCAACAAGGGTGAGTCTGGGACCAGTGGTTCTCCAAGCTGGAGTATTTTATGTTCTGTTTTGATTTTTGTTATCTGGACTTTGAACCGTCATTAAAACCACTGAACTTGGAACTGAAAGCCTGTGTGTTTGCCTCATTACTGCGGCCCGGCCCATGCCTACCAGAGCGGATTACTACACCATGTGCATGGTGGAGTTCCACCTTGTTGCAACGTCTATGATTAGACGGTGCTTGGGGAGGTGGAGCGATTGCTGCAGCCTCTGCATACGACTGGAGTCTACGAGCGAGCAACGGATGTGCGAGCACAGTCTTCGCACCTTATGGAGCAGGGCTGGTAACTCCGGATAAATATTTATGAAGCACTGCACCACCAGGTTCATCACTGACTACCTTGCCTCGCTCAAGATGTAGACTGCCCAGCCATGACTCAGTTTCTCGCTGCAAGTAGTCGGCCAGTACCTCCGTGGTGTGTCTGTTGTCACCCAAAGACATCATCTTTAAAACACCCTGCTGACGCTTACCATTAGCTGTTCGTTAGTGGGACACCTCGTGTGCAACACTTGCTGCTGCAGATGGAGTGCTCGTGCGACTGCGCTCTGTCGACGAGCTTGCGCTTCTGGAGGAGGAGGATGGTTGAATGCCTACAGCTAACTGTTGCCTATACCGTGGGCTAGGTAGCACTGTCCCACCGCCTCTCTCCCCTGTGGACCCTGCATCCACCATATTAACCCAGTGCGCAGTGATGGACACGTAACGGCCCTGGCCATGCCTATAGGTCCATGCATCTATTGTGAGGTGCACCTTTCCACTCACTGATTGTTTGTGGAGGGCAGGGATGGCTTTTCAAGAAAAGAAGTGCCGACTGAGTAGGTCATAGCGTGGGACAGCGTAGGTCATAAGCTCTCAGATTGCTGCGCTTTCAACCAAACAGAAGGTTATCATCATCTAATGAGATCAGTTTGTGTTGTGTTTTGGTAGCTGAGGAGAATAAGCAAAAACGGCAATACACCAGAGAGGCTGGAACCTATTGGATTGCAGTAACCTGAACTAACCACACAACTAGAGGTAGCCGTGGAGCGTTCCTACGTTGATCCTAGACACCTCGTCACAGCCTCAGAGAGAACTACACCTAAAGGCAGAAAGAGGAAAGCTATCTGCCCCGGAGCAGATCCCCAAAGAAAATAGAAAGCCCCCAAACATGTAATGGCGGTTAGACAAGAAGAAGCACGGACACAGACAGAAAATAGAATGAGCAAACGCTGGGGCCCAATCTGTCTAGACTAGAGTTGAGCGATACTTTCCGATATCCAAAAATATCGGATCGGAATGGTATCGACGATATCCACAAAATATCGGCGATACCCGATACCGATACCGGAAATCCAATGTAAGTCTATGGGAACAAAATATCGTAATTAAAAAAAACCCATTCTTGGCTTGTTGGATAATTGTACATGAAGGAAAACAACAAAGAGTAATGTAGAATGTATTGGGGGAGGTTGAGGAGACATTAAAGGCATAGATGTTTAACCCAATCCAATGGAATAGCATTAATAATTTTTTTTTTAAAGACGTTCGGATTGACGAAGAAATTGACAATGTTGTTAACCTTTTTTCTATTTTGGCAAATATGTATGTTTCACAACTTCCATGCTCTTGACTAGTGTTGAGCATTCCGATACTGCAAATATCGGGTATCGGCCGATATTGGCTGTATCGGAATTCCGATTCCGAGTACCGATATTTTTGTCATATCGGATACCGGAATCGGAATGTCACTGTCACTGTCTGTGTCCGTCGGTCGGGTCTGTCAGGAGTCAGCGGCACTTACCTGGCAGAAGATCTCCGGCGGTCACGGGCTGGACTGCTTGATGGCCGCCATCATCTTTCCCCGGCGGTCACATGCAGTTTCTCGCGATAACTGCAGTGACTGCTGGGTAATCGCGGCCGTAAAGCAGTCCGATGACGTCACCGCCGGGGAAGCAGGTAATCAGCTGTGCTGCGTCGAGATGACAGGCTCTGCCTGTCATTGCGATGTAGCAGAGCTAGATCGTCGTGGGACACTCGTTACTATGGACTGCGTCGGACAGGTGGTATACTGTTGGTTTGTTTTTTTTATTTTTTTACAGGAGATCGATGGCGTCGCAGGAATGATAGAGTAATAAAAGAAATGAAAACTGTGTTGTCTCTTTTATTTCATTAAAAGACTTTTTTCTTGCTGTGTCTTTTTTTTAAACATTTAAAAACTTTGGGATTAATAATGCATCGGTGTCTTATTGACGCCTCTCCATTATTAACCGGGCTTATTGTCACCGTGCTATCAACGGTGACATTAACCCCTTATTACCCCGCTTGCCACCGCTACAGGGCAAGTGGGAAGAGCCGGGTAAAGTGCCACAATTGGCACATCTTTTGATGCGCCAAATGTGGGGCTGCTGTAGCCTGGTATTATCAGGCTGTTGAGGGCCAAAATCCATGGGCCTTGACAGTCTTTTAATACCAGGCCGCAGCAGTCTGCATTTTACTTGGCTGGTTAACAAAAATAGGGGGACCCCTACGCCGTTTTTTTTTTCGAGGGGATCCCCTATTTTTGTTAACCAGCCAAGCTAAGCAGACTGCTGTGGCCTGGTATTATCAGGCTGGCAAGGTCCATGGATATTGGATCCTTACCAGCCTGAAAAACCAGGCCTCCCGCGGTCTGCTTCATCTGGCTGGTTAACAAAAATAGGGGGGACCCCACGCCAATTTTTTTCGAGGGGATCCCCTATTTTTGTTAATCAGCCAAGATATGCAGACTGCTGTGGCCTGGTATTATCAGGCTGGCAAGGTCCATGGATCTTGGCTCCTTAACAGCCTGAAAATCCAGGCCTCAGCGGTCTGCTTCATCTGGCTGGTTAACAAAAATAGGGGGACCCCACGCCATTTTTTTTTCGAAGGGAACCCCTATTTTTGTTAATCAGTTCCCTCTGACGTCACTGATTGTGTCCCTGGCTGACCTGAAGTGAAAGTGGAAAGCAATCAATTAAGCTTTCCACTTAAGGGCCCGTCTCACATAGCGATATCGCTACCGAGATCGCTGCTGAGTCACTAGTTTTGTGACGCAGCAGCGAGCTCACCAGCGATATCGCTGTGTGTGACATTCAGCGACGATCAGCCCCCCTGCCGGGTATCGCTGATCGTCGCTGAAATGTCAGGACCTTTTTTTGATCGCTGGTTTCCCGCTGACAGGCACGCATCGCTGAGTGTGACAGGCGGGAGACCAGCGATCCGCTGGTAACCAAGGTACACAGCGGGTTTCCAGGCGTGGGGCTGTGCCTAGAAACCCGCTTTGTACCTTGGTTACCAGCTCCCTGCATCAGGGCGCTGGTATCCAACGTACACTGCGGGTAACTAAAGGCTGGGTCTCACATAACGATACACCAGCGATCCCGACAACGATATGCACTTGTCAGGATCGCTGGTGTATCGCTACATGATCGCTGCTGAGCTGCCAAACAGGCAGCTCAGGCAGCGATCTGGGACAGCGACACTGCGGGTAACATCGCTTAGTTACCCGCAGTGTACCTTGGATACCAGCGCCCTGATGCAGGGAGCTGGTATCCAAGGTACACAGCGGGTTTCCAAGCGCTGCGCGGTGCCTGGAAACCCGCTGTGTACCTTGGATACCAGCTCCCCTGCATCAGGGCGCTGGTATCCAAGGTACACAGCGGGTTTCTAGGCACAGCCCCGCGCCTGGAAACCCGCTGTGTACCTTGGTTACCAGCGGATCGCTGGTCTCCCGCCTGTCACACGCAGCGATGAGTGCCTGTCAGCAGGAAACCAGCGATCAAAAAAAGGCCCTGACATTTCAGCGACGATCAGCGATACCCGGCAGTTGGGCTGATCGTCGCTGAATGTCACACACAGCGATATCGCTGGTGAGCTCGCTGCTGCGTCACAAAACTAGTGACTCAGCAGCGATCTCGGTAGCGATATCGCTATGTGAGACGGGCCCTTAAGCGATGTTACCCACAGTGTCGCTGTCCCAGATCGCTGCCTGAGCTGCCTGTTTGGCAGCTCAGCAGCGATCATGTAGCGATACACCAGCGATCCTGACAAGTGCATATCGTTGTCGGGATCGCTGATGTATCGTTATGTGAGACCCAGCCTTTACTCTCCTGTCAGCCAGGAGAGGAACTCATTCATTTGGGGGTTTACTGTGAGGCTGCAGCATTAGCTGCGGTCCCTGCAGTAAACATTAACCCTTTCTGAAGGATTACACCGTGGGACCTGACTGTGCATGGGATAGGTAAGAATAATTTTGCTTTTTTATTTTATTTTTATTACAGGAAATGGTTTTTGCAGTAAAATAAAAGATGGTCAAAAACATGTGTCTTTATTTCATTAAAATGATTTTTAATTAAAGTGTGTGTGTTTTATTTTTATTTCATGCAATAGGATTAATAATTGATAGTTGTCTAATGACAGCTCTCAATTATTAACCTGGCTTAAGGTCACCTTTCAATAGCAAGGTGGCTTTAACCCCATATTAACCCATTCGCCACCGCTACAGGGCAATGGGACTAGACGGGCAAAGTGCCAGAAAGGGTGAATCTAATTATAGATTTGTCTTTCCTGGGGTGTCTGGGGGCAGATGTTAGTAGCCAGGGGGGGGGCTAAAATAATGGTCCCTCTCTGGGCTATTATTATCTGCCCCCACTCACTGGCTTTGTCTGTCTGGTTGCGAAAATAGGGCGGGAGCCCACGCATTTTTTTTCAGCAATTTTACACCTCACATATATATATACATGTCATTGAATTTGTGACACATATATATATATTTATATTTATAGTTCATACACTTCTACATAGTATAATAGCCGCTAATTCAATTGCCGGCTTTTGTGAAAATGCAGAACCCGACATGAAATGACACTTGGTGTACATAGGGTTAACCATGTCCTTTGCTATCTGATTTGCACAAACAATTACATCAGTCTATGTGTGCAAAATTTCACACCTGTAGGGGTTAATTAAAGGTGTAAATTCGTAGCAAAAAAGTCCGTTTTTTTTACAACGAATTTACAACTTTAATTAACCCCTACAGGTGTGAAATTTTGCACACATAGACTGATGTAATTGTTTGTGCAAATCAGATAGCAAACGACATGAAAAGACATGGTTAACCCTATGTACACCAAGTGTCATTTCATGTCGGGTGCTTCTGTCTTTTCACAGAAGCCGGCTTTACCCGGCAATTTAATCAGAGGCTATTTTACTATGTAGAAGTGTATAAACTATACATATATGTATATATATATGTCACAATGACATGTATATATATATATATATATATATGTATTCTATGTGTGTATATTTAGTGTTTACAAGGAAAGAATGGGGTTTTTTTAGTTACGATATTTTGTTCCCATAGACTTACATTGGATTTCCGGTATCGGTATCGGGTATCGCCAATATTTTAATGGTATCGGCGATACCATTCCAATTCCGATACTTTTGGATATCGGAAAGTATCGCTCAACTCTACTCTTGACCTTTTTAACTTTTGCCACACTTTCACCTTCATAATCTGCAGCAGCATCATCTTTGTCATCTAATTATTCTTCATCTTCACCTTCTTTATCTTCTTCTTAAACTTCTTGTTATTCATCTTTTTGTTAACATTACTCATATTGTTCTTATTAAACTATTATTCTTCTTCATATTCTACTTCTTCATCTTCTTCCTCTTCATCTTCTTCATCATATTCTTATTTGTGACAGAGATTCCTGTACTTGTAATCTGTAAAAGTATGAATTTTTCATCCTTCCGTTCTTGCTGTCACAAAAGATTTAAATTACAACAGTATTTGTCCGTGTTCAGTTTAGCCTGCAGCAGCAGGCATTTTCCAGGGGCACCACGAGGAGGAACGGACTCACCCCCATACACTGCTTAGTCTTCTTCTGCTTATAATTTACAGCATATATTTTGCTCTTCATTTTGGTCTTATTTTTCATGTTCTTCTGCTTTTTGATCTTCTGCTTATTGTTCTTCTGTCTCTTGTTCTGTATCTTGTAGTTTGTCTTAACCTTCTTTGTCCTGTTGGTGATCTTCTTCTGGGTAATCTTTTATTTCCTCTTTGTAATGGTGTTCAGGCTGGTTGGCTTGATGCTCGTCGTCCTTGGGGTTGTCATCTTCTTCGGGGTGGTCTTTACGGTTGTCTAACTTCCGAGAACCAGCTGATGTTACTGGAACCCGGACTGGTATCAGATGGTACAAGAGACAATGGAAGTAACGAGGACCAGCTGACTGTGCTGGAACCCGGAGGGGCAGCAGAAGGAAAAGAGCCAATGGCACAACCGAGGACCAGCTGACGTTACTGGGACACGGTTACTAAGCAGGAGGTACCTGTGCTCAAAAGCACTACCAAGGACCAGCAGATGTTGCTGGAACTCGGATACCGAACTGGAGGCACCGAGGCCAAAGGCACTGCGGAGAACCAGTTGACGGTACTGGAACCCAGACGGGTAGCAGAAGGTACAAGAGCCAATGCAAGTAACGAGGACCAGCTGACTGTGCTGGAACCCGGAGGGGCAGCAGAAGGAAAAGAGCCAATGGCACAACCGAGGACCAGCTGACGTTACTGGGACACGGTTACTAAGCAGGAGGTACCTGTGCTCAAAAGCACTACCAAGGACCAGCACACGTTGCTGGAACTCGGATACCGAACTGGAGGCACCGAGGCCAAAGGCACTGCGGAGAACCAGATGACGGTACTGGAACCCGGACGGGTACCATAAGGCACCCATGAAAATGTAAGTTGACAGGCCGCAAGCTGTCCGCACTTACCGAATCACACAGTCCTACAGTGGGTGCTTGTCCTATTGTCACAACGGAAACAGACTTTATTTAGATATCCCACAGCACACATAGGAATCACCTAAACTGCAGGCACCATAGAGTCGGCTAACCCGAATGCAACACGACAGGACAACTTATTGGAGGCTAATTAACGTTGACACTGCCAGTAAACAGCTGTCGTGCTGTAACCAGGCTGGGCAGGAGTCAGTACCCGTGCCAATTACTTCCGAGCAACAACTGGCGGTGTTGGAGCCCAGGGATGAGAGGAGGACAGGGTGGAGGCAGCATGACTTTTTGGCGTACACACAGCAGGGGAACAGCTGACATTACTGAACCCCAGTAACACAGGAGCAAGTGTTGACTGTGCTAACAGCACTTCCGAGCGTTCCTTTATGTGCACTTTTAGTAGGAGGTCGGCGTACCCCCCTGCTGTGGGAAGAACAAATTAAAGCCGTTGTTGCTTGGATGGCAGCCAATGCATCGACTTCAATTGCTTCCACCTCCTCTCAGGAACACAGCACTGTTGAGCAACCATCTGTCTCTTCACCGCCTGCCAAATTGCCCAGGCAGTCAGACAGTTCTGTACAGGATCCAGCTGAGTCTCTGCTTCTGTTCTCAGAATCTGTTGGCTTGCAAACAGGGGCCCAGCCAAGCAGCATTCTGGAATGTGAAGAAGAGGGAGTATGCAGTGATGCGCAACAGCTGTGTCTCTCAGAATCTGAAGAGGCGGGTGAGCCAGTGCCGATGCTCAGCACACCGCAGAACGCATCTGATGATGATGAGACTCAGGTGCCAGTTTCTGTTGAGCATGGTGCTGGCCAGACCACCCAACAGCAGCAGGTTTTGGAAGAGGGTAGTGGAGATGATGAGGTCCAAGTCCCAACATGGCGTGAGGAACAGGAAGGTGGTGGGAGCAGCTCTGAGGAAGAGATTGCCCCAACGGTACAAACAGGAGTGAAAGTTAGGCTGCAGACTCGGTTGACTGTAGCCTTCAGTTTGGAACCTGTTCGGAGCAGTTCTCTTCCAAAAGTCAAAACGGGCGCTCCCAGGACTTGCACTGCGTGGTCCTTTTTTGATACACTTGCAGATGATATTTGCTATGTGAAATGCAAGCTGTGTAATCTAAAAGTAAAAACAGGTAAAAGTGTCAGTAACGTCAATACCAGTAATATTATTATTATTATAGATTTTAATAGTGCCATTTATTCCATGGCGCTTTACATGTGAAGAGGGGCAAATATAGACAATTACAGTAAACATGAGCAATACAAGGCACACACAAGTACAGAAGGAGAGAGGACCCAGCCCGCGAGGGCTCACAATCTACAGGGGTGGTTGAGGATACACTAGGAGAGGGAAGAGCTGATCGTGTGGTGGTTCAGTAGACTGATGATCATTGCAGGTTGTAGGCTTGTCGGAAGAGGTGGGAAATATGTGCAAACATGTGGGTACAAAGCACGTAGTTGAGTTACAAAGACACACTGGAGATGTAGGCCAACCTACAGCAGCACCTACATCTTCAGGTCGTGTCGGAGCCTCTTCCTCCAGCTGACACACAGCTGGTTCGGCTTTCTCACAGGATCACCATGGAAGAACCTCGGTCAATGTT